>JAOTQJ010000011.1:10548248-10616039 GCA_025642045.1 Solanum sejunctum | reverse complement strand
GTAAAATGTTACATAGGTCCCAATACTTTATTAAATCGAACCAATTGAGGACGTTCGGGGTTAAAATTATGTTGCGGGTCCTAACACTTTTCTAGGGTAAGGAATGAAAATTAGGGGAATGGATCTATCCCAAAATTGGATCATCTTAGTGGCAAGCCATCGTAGTGACAATGAGGAGTTGTACTTTTGGAACGATCCTATCCTACGCTGGTTACATAGTTTATGAGTTTAAGTTATTATTACTGTCACTCATATTGGTGCTCAATACTACTCCTAAAATAGTTTGATAATGCTCATACTTAAAAGAGTATTCTTACTCAAAGTATTACTTTATTCTCTTTGGGACTTAACCCAATTTTAGTTTTCTTAACTTTTCTCAACTTGACTCTCTTTTTTGTTTTTGAAAGTTATATCAATACCAGGTATTTCAACAGGATCTTAGTTAGTCGGGTATTTTGCAATTACCAAAGCTTCAAGTACTTTAAAAACTCAACTCAAAGCATGAATATAATAGCTTTGTATGAAATAGATATAGGGTTCTAATAAATGTAACTATAACAATAAATCTTGTCTCAATAACTTAACTTAGTTCTTACACCACAAAGCCATCAGCTCCCTTAGGTAGGGGTAAGAATGAAGTTGTAGTCAATCTAGTTTTCAACTCTTGGAAGCTCTTCTCATAAGCTTCCGTCCATATGAACTTAATCTTCTTCTGAGTTAACTTAGTCAAGGGAGCTGAGACAGAAGAGAACCCCTTTACAAAATGCCTGTAGTAACCTGTCACACCCAAAAAACTCCTTATCTCTATTGGAATGGTGAGCCTTGGCCAGTTCTTTAACGTCTCGATCTTTTGAGAATCAACTTGAATGCCTTCACCAAAAATAATATGATCCCAAAACACCAGGGATGCTAACGAAAACTCACATTTGGAAAATTTGGCATACAACTATTGGTCCTTAAGGTTCTAAAGGATAATTCTAAGGTGGTTGGCATGTTCCTCCTTATTGCGAGAGTAGATCAGTATGTAATCTATAAACACAATAAGGAACATATCTTGGTATGGACATATCACCCTATTCATAAGATCCATGAAATTCGATTGTGCAATTGTCAGTCTAAATAACATGACCAAGAACTCAAAATGACCATAGCAATATCTAAAAGCTGTCTAAGGGATGTCACTCTCTCTAACTTTAAGCTGATGGTACCCAAATCTGAGGTCTATTTAGGGAAAACAAGTAGCACCCTAGAGCTGGTCAAATAGGTCATGAATTCTAGGAAGAGGATACCTGACCTTATTTAACTGAAGATAATCTATGGACATTCTAAGAGAACCATCCTTTTTATGCACGAAAAGAACTGGAGCACCCCAAGGTGAGATGCTTACTCTAATGAAACCCTTATATGGGAGGTCTTTCAGCTGTGTCTTCAATTCTTTTAGTTTTGAAGGAGCCATATGTTACAGAGGAATAGATATAGGCTGAGTATCTGGGAGGTGATGTTCTGTCAAAGTATAACATATTTGATGCCTAAAACTTAGGATTTTGGGTGTTCTTAATATGACTTTTATGGTTTTTATGTGTTTTTGTGTTTATTTTGCCAGGAAAAGCAGGTTGGCATAATTTTGGGGAAACTTACAGGTTTTGTAGATTTCTTTGGACATACGAGACCCTCTATGAGTCGTAGCTCATTTTGCGAGTCGTAGAGGTGATCCATAAGGATTTCTTGTGCTTATAATGCAAGATCTGATAATTGAAGGCAACCACATGAGACTGCATTATGACATGTAGTACCCTCTACTAGTCATAAAGGATGTTCCAGAATGATTTCCAATGTTTACTAAACTTTGACCAATAAGTACAGCTGAAGACTATGAGTGGTTAATACTAATTGTAACAGACTACAAGTCGTAAAAAGGGGTGTTCATGGTTCTATTTAGATCGGTTATTGGTTAAAATAATAACCAAACAAATTTAATTAGTTTTTAAATTTCTAAAACCAAACCAAATCAAATGACATAAATAACCATCAATTTGGTTATTGTCACGACGCAAGCCTAGGGCATAGACATGACACAATGCAAGGGGAACTCGAATAGACCCCAAGCAATCCTCTTAGCACATCATTACACATCCTCGGTCGCGAAAGAAATAAGATACCAACAACAGAGTAGAAAAAGGGATAACCGGGGCTAAGGGACATCATTCATATCATAATAACAAGAGTCAAGAGAGTCAAAGCATGGAACATTACACATGACATGTCCAACAACACCTCTACTACACAGATAAAAGCGGGGGCGAAGACAAGTAACCGAGTTAACCGTCATAGTCCACTTTTACATAAAAAAAAGGTAGTTTTAAAACATAGCATGATATATCATAAGCAACGTCCCCAAAATGGAGGACTCACCAACAAGCTTCAGAGAAATTGTACTAGCCACGTGGAGGAGGATGCTCAAGTGGGACTCTGGTTCCTATATAGTGACATCATGTAGGCATAGAATATGCATTAGTATGTTTGAATATACTATATAAGATGTAATTCAAATAAGAGATAAGAACATAATTAAAATACATAAGCATAGGAAATGAGTAACAACACCAATTTGGCATACATGTGGGATTCTATGTAGTAAATAATGTTTGTATAAAATATAATACATATGTAAGAAGAGATCACTATCATATTGGTAGATCATCGCACCCTACCACCCTGGTGATTGAAGTACCAACTCCATCAATTGATTGGTCGATAATCGTACCCTACTACCCTTAGTGACTGAGGTACAAACCCTCTGACATGGTTGTCAAGGTACAAATCCCTGAATAAGGTTACCCGGCGTACAACCTCCAAGTAGGGAATGGTCACATTCCAACAATAAATAGGATATAATCATATACATATATTTATTTCATCATCATATAGTCATTCAACTCATAAGACATGATTTGGACCTTCAATTCCTCAAGAAAACCATAATCAAACATTTTATCAAACACTTGGCAGGTGTGTAGTGCTAGTATGAAATTATATAATTCAAGAGTAGAATCATAGTAGTAAATCCAGTATAAAACCATCAACAGATACTCCGTAACACCCTCAAGCAATATACATAAAAACTCTTCATCAAATATCACAATAAATCTTAAATTCATAGCTCAAAATATACTAAAACAGTCACAACATAATGTGCAATGAAATTTATCTTAAGTAAGACCCATGAGTAAATCAACTTTAAATCATGGAATTTTAGGTAAAAAAGAATCTTGGGTATCATGGGTGAAAGGAACCCATGAAAGAAACCCACATACCTTAGCTTTGGAGAATAGCTTGATGAAGATTGAAAATGGAGACTTGAAGCTTGAATGTTAACCTTAGAATCCGGATAAGTTTTAAGAATTGAATTTAGAAGATGAAATATTGTCTAAGTGTTTCAGAGGATATTTGGTAATATCATAATGCTATAAAGGTGAAACAAAGCTAAGTATAGGCATTTTCACGCATGGGAACACTTAGGCCCAAGACGCAAAGCCTTGGCCCGAGATAAAAAAATTGGGAAAAATTTGTACTAAGGCGCACCCTTGCCGCGTCGCACTAGGGGCACGATAATCTCTCTGGAAATCAATTTTTCGGGAAATTGCAATTGCAATTCGTTTGCTCTAAAATTGGGGTTAGACCCATTTCCCACTCAATTTGACCCGCTGAACAAGAATATGAAGTCAAATTTTTTATATAATGCACAAACTTTGAGCTATATAGAAATTATGATTCCGAGCAAGATGCAACAACATTACTTAAAACATCATTTTCAAAATCTCATTATAAGTGTAAAAATTATCATGAACCATCAATGTAAACATGAATGCATGAAAATGACTTATGGGTTGGAATATGAGACATGAAATCATATGGAAGACTTAGAATTAGTACCTTAGGCTTCAGTAGGATGGAAAAGATAGGGGTATTGCGTTTTCATATCCATTTTGGCCTCCCAAGTAGCACTTTCAACTTGTTGATCTTCCAAAGGACCTTAACGAAAGAAACTTCCTTGTTCCTCAACCACTTCACTTGTCTATCCAAGATCTCTACTGAAACCTCTTCATATGACAAGTTGTTTTCAACTAACCCCACAACGTCAAGAGGCACAATGCAATTAGGATCACCCACACACTTCCTCTACATAGACACATGAAAGACCAGATATACCAATTCCATTTCATTAGGCAAATCCAACTCGTAAGCCATCATACTAATCATCCTCATCACCCTATAAGGACCTACATATCTGGGGATTAGCTTGCCTTTCTTACCAAAATAGACCATACTCTTCATGGGTGATACCATTAAATAGACCTAATCACCAACCTTAAACTCAAGCTCCACTCCCACCTTCTCATATTGGCATAAGACTTTAGGCGACTTTGGGCTATCCTCAACCTTTCTCTAACCATCGTTTGCTTCCCCATAGCATAAACAACCAGATATAAACCCAATAAATCCATCTTTCTAACCTCAAAATACCCAACCGGGGATCTACAACATCTACCATAGAGAGACTCAAAAGGAGCCATTCCGATGCTTGAATGATAGCTATTGTTATATGTAAACTCAAATATTGGAAGATGATCATACCAATTACCCTTGAGATCCAATATAAAAGACCTAAGCATGTCCTTAAGTGTTCAGATAGTTCTTTCAGCTTGGCCATCCGATTGGGAATGAAAGGTCGTACTAAGCTTTACCTTGGTTCCAAGACCTCTTTGGAAAGACCTCTAAAAGTGTGAATGAATTGTGCACTATGATCCGATATGATGGACAAAGGAACCCCATGAAACCTCACCAAGTCATGAATGTACAACCTAGCATACTCTTCAGCCCCATATGTGGTCTTAACTGGACGAAAGTGAGCCAATTTCATCATCTTATCAACTATAACTCAAATGAAATCAAAACCTTTCTAGTCTTAAGCAACCCATCCACGAAATCCATATTAATCTCTTTCCATTTCTAAGTAGTAACCTCTATGTCTTGGGTTAGGCCACCCGACCTTTGATGTTCGGCTTGGACTTGTTGGCAACTATGGCAATCAGACACAAATTTGGCAATGTCTTTCTTCATGCCTCCCCACTAATACACCTCTCTCAAATCTCTATACATCTTAGTAGACCTAGTGTGAATAGAGTAAGAGGAACCATGAGCCTCATTAAGAATCGTCTCTCTTAAGCCATCAACACAAGGCACATACAACCTTCCTTGGTATCTAAGGGTACCATCTCCCCCTTGGGAGAAAACCTCCACCTTCCCATCACTAACCACGACCTTCAATTCTAACAAGAAGAGATCAAAGTCTAGCTTAACTTTCACCTCCTCAACCAATGAAGATTTTTAGAACCATCAGCAACTCCACCACCACCATTATCCACCTCTTCCAACCTTACTCCCAACCTAGCCAACTAATGGACCTCTTTAGCCATATCTTTATCACCACCGTCAACATGAGCTAGGCTACCCATATACACCCTACTCAAGGCATCCACCACAATATTAGTCTTACCCGGATGATAATGCACACTCATATCATAGTCCTTAAGAAGTTCTAACCATCTCCTTTGCCTCAAGTTAAGACCCTTTAGGTGAACACCTATTGGAGACTCTTGTGATAGGTAATATATCAATATGCACCTCATAATATATTAATATCAAATTTTTGAAGCAAATATGACAGTGGCCAACTTAAGGTCGTAGATATAATAATCCTTCTTATGTATCTCAAATTGTGTAAAAGCATAGTTTATCACCTTACCATATTGCATCAACATGCAACCCAAACCAACCTGGGAAGCATCACAACACATGACAAATCCTTCTAGCCCTTCAGATAGAGACAAGATAGGAGTTGAGACAAGCTCATCTTTCAAGGTTCGGAATCTACTTTAACACTCATCGATACATACAAAATTAACCTTCTTTTGAGTCAATTTGGTCATAGGGGAAGCAATAAAAGAGAACTTATTCACAAATCTCCAGTAGTAACCTGCTAAGCCCAAGAAGCTCCTAATGTTCGATGGGGTCAATGGTTTAGGCCAGTTTCTAATCACATACGCCCCCTTAGGATCAACCTTAATACCATCCCCCCCCCCACATGACCTAGGAAGGCAACTTCTTTCAACCATAATTCACACTTCACATACTTAGCATACAACACCTCCTACCCCAAGATCTGCAATACTGCCCCCAAATGGTTCACAATCTCAAAATAATTCATTACTTCATCACTAATAAAGACCACCATAATCATAAAAAGGTAGGGAATAAAGATTCCATTCATGAGACCTATAAACATAACCGAGGCATAAGTTAAACCAAAATGGCACTCCCCAAATTCAAAGTATTGGGAAGGATTTCACTAACCCACTGATTACCGAAAATACATCAATAAAGAAAATAACTTAGGTTCAACACTCCTAACTCTTACAAGATATTAAAGAACTCTTAGAAATCGATTGACCTTAAGATAAGAAACAAACTTACCCCCTTGTACCCACGTTACAAGCTATCACTCAAGGATAGATTTAATAGGGAATTTGGGTTTAACTCTACAAGCCCTACATTCAATGGTGACACAATATGCATGCAACTAATCCACCCCAAGCATAACATCTAAGTCCACCACAACAAACCAGCAAGTCACAAGGCAAGACCTAATGCAATATGAACACAGAACAACACCCATAAACTTTCAAACAATAATAGCCTCACCAATGAGATAGACACTAAATAGAATTCGGGACACACATGAAACCCATTAGCAACCAAAGAATAAATAAAGAGATAGTGGCACTTGGGCCCATCAATGTATGCACATCAAAGTCAAAAGAAAATTTTAATATACCGGTAGCAACATCGGGCACCTCATCCCCTACTTGAGCGCCTTGATCAACATCACCACCTTGATCTAAAGCTCGACCACCCTCCTTTGAGAATATGGACAATTCACTAGCTTATGACCTACTTTACTACATCCATAACGAGCATTGGTCTTCCTCAAGCATGGGCCACCATGGTACTTTCTACAACTTTGACACTCGGGATTAGTCATCCCACCATCACCACTTTCACTCTTATTGCGTTTATGAGGGAAATTATTTCTCTTATATTCCACTTCACCACAATCAAAATAAGCATTGTTGTCCTTGAAACATGGGCTTCTACGAACGTTACCATATGTTGGACACATAGAATCATTTCTATCTTTGAGACTTTGGAACTTTCCTTCAATACGGTCCCTTTTGTCCTCTCTACCTCTTCTCTTACCAAATGAAGTCTCAGAAGTACTCACTTGTTGATCGAGGTGAGTTGCCCATTTTGTCGCTACTTTGACCACTGCCTATAGAGCATTGCAAATCTCTGCACTCGTCATATCGTCATCCTAAGTAGCTTGAGCCATAACCTAAAATGTAACGGTTAGGGGTTACTAATAAGACCCAGGGGACTTAAATCTATTGCACGACATAGATCATGAAGAAGTAAAACATTTTCTAGAATGCCTCATAGCCTACTATTCATAGTTCTGGTGCGCTTCGCAACCATGAATAGGACTTTATTCAATGTTGTGTGTTGGATGCCGAGGACCTAACAACCTAGTGCTCTAATACCAAGTCTGTCATGACCCAAGTCTAGGGCCTAGACATGACAAGGTGCAAGGGGAACCCGAAGGGACTCCAAGCAATCCTCTTCACACATCATCACACATCCTTGGTCACGAAAAAAATAAAATAGCAACAATAGAGTAGAAATAAGGATAACTGGGGCTAAGGGACACCATTCATATCATAACAACAAGAGTGAAGAAGAGTCAAAGCTTGGAACATTACACATGACATGTCCAACAATACCTCTACTACATAGATAAGAGCAGGGGCCAAGACAAACAATTAGACTCACCTTCATAGTCCACTTTTACATAAAAAAAGGTAGTTTTAAAACATAGCATGATATATCATAAGCAACGTCCCCAAAATTGAGGACTCACCAACAAGCTTTAGAGAAATTGTACTAGCCATGTGGAGGAGGATGCACAAGCGGGACTCTGGTTCCTATATGGTGACATCATGTAGGGATAGAGTATGCATTAATACGTTTGAATGTACTAAGTATGTAGGATGCAATGCAATAAGAGATAAGAATATAATCAAAATGCATAAGCATTGGCAATGAGTAGCAACACTAATTTGGCTTGCATGTGAGACGCTATGTAGTAAATCATGCTTGTATAGAACATAATACATGTGTAAGAAGATACCATTATCATATTGGTAGATCATTGCACCCTACTATCCTTGGTGATTGAGGTACCAACCCCATAATTGGTTGATGGATCGTCGCACCCTACTACCCTTGGTGATCGATGTGCAAACCCCCCGACATGGTTATCAATGTATAAACCCCTCAATAAGGTTACCCAACGCACAACCCCCGAGTAGGGCATGGTCACATTCCAACACTAAATATGATATAATCATATATATACATTCATTTCATGATCATATAGTCATTCAACTCATAAGACATATTTTAGGCCTTCAATTCCTCAAGAAAACCATAATTGGACATTTTATCAAACAATTGGCGAGTATGTAGTGCTAATGTGAAATCATGCAATTCAAGAGTTGAATCATTCTACAAAATCTAGTGTAAAACAACCAATAGATACTTGGTAACACCCTCACTCAATATACATCAAAACCCTTCATCAAATCTCACAATAGATCTTAACTTCGTAGCTCAAAATATGCTAAAACAATCACAATTTCATGAAACCTTAACATAGTATACAGTGAAATTTATCTTAAGTAAGACCCATGATTTACTTGGTAACACCCTCAAGCAATATACATCAAAACCCTTCATCAAATCTCACAATAGATCTTAAGTTCATAGATCAAAATATGCTAACATAATCACAATTTCATGAAACCCTAACATAATGTACTCTGAAATTCATCTTAAGTAAGACCCATGAGTAAATCAACTTTAAATCATGCAATTTTAGGTAAAAAGGAAGCTTGGGTATCCTAGTTAAAAGGAACCCATGAAAGAAACTCACATACCTTAGCTTTGGATAATAGCTTGATGAAGATTGGAGATGGAGACTTGAAGCTTAAATGTTAACCTTAGAGTTCAGATGAGTTTGATACTTCAATTTAGGAGATAAAATATTGTCTAAGTGTTTGGGAGCATATTCGGGAATGTCTTGAATGATATAAGAGTGAATAAAGCTAAGTATAGGCATTTTGACACATGGGAAAACTTAAACCCAAGACACAAAGCCTTGGACTGAGATAAAAAAATTGGGCAAAATTTGTACTGATGCGCGCCCTTGGAGCGTCGTGCCAGGGGTGCTATAACCTCTTTGGAAATTAATTTTTTGGACAATTACAATTGCAATCCGTTTGCTCTAAAATTTGGGTTAGACCCATTTTCTACTCAATTGTCTCGCTTAATAAGAATATGAAGTTGAATTTTTGATATCGCGGATGAATTTTGAGATATATAGAAATTACAATTCCAAGCACTTTTGGAGTCGTTTTAATATCTTTCCATTGGGAATATTCATCCCTGAATGTCAAAGATAAGTATATAAGAATATTAATCATAAAGAAATCAGCCCCAACAAGAATACAACAACATACTTAAAACATCATTTTTAAAATCTCATCATAAGTGTAAAAATCACCATGAACCATCTATGTATACATAAATGCATGCAAATGACTTAGGGGCTGGAACATGAGATATAAAATCACAAAGAAGACTTAGAATTAGCACCTTAGGCTTTAGTAGGATGGAAAGGATAGGGTATCACCTTAGCATATCCACTTCGCCCTCCCAAGTAGCATTTTTAACTTATTGATTCCTCCAAAGGACCTTAACGGAAGCAACATCCTTATTCCTCAACCTCTTCGCTTGCCTATCCAAGATCTCTACTGAAACCTCTTCATATGACAAGTTGTTTTTAACTACCCCCACAATACCAAGAGGCACAATGACATTAGGATCACCCATATACTTCCTCAGCATAGACACATAAAGATTGAATGAACCAATTCCATCTCATTAGGCAAATCCAACTCGTAAGCCACTTTACCAATCATCCTCATCACCCTATAAGGACCCAAATATCTAGGGATTAGCTTGCCCTTCTTAACAAAATGGACCACACACTTCACGGGTTACATCTTTAAATAGACCCAATCACCAACCTTAAACTCAAGCTCCCTCCTTCTCACATTGGCATAAGACTTTTGGCGACTTTGGACTATCCTCAATCTTTATCTAATCATCATTACCTTCCTCATAGCATCCACAACCAGATCCAAACCCAAAAAGCCATCTCTTTAACCTCAAATCACCCAACTGGGGATCTATAGTGTCTACCATAGAGAGTCTCAAAAGGAGTCATTTCGATACTAGAATGATAGCTATTGTTATATGCAAATTCAATCAATGGAAGATAATCATTCAAACCACCCTTGAGCTCCAATACACAAACCCGGCTTGGCCATCCGTTTGGGAGTGAAAAGTTGTACTAAGCTTTACCTTGGTTCCAAGACCTATTTGGAAGGACCTCCAAAAGTGTGAAATGAATTGTGCACCATGATCCAATATAATGTATAAAGAAACCCCATAAAACCTCAGAAAGTCGTGAATGTACAACCTAGCATACTCTTCAGCCCTATATTTGGTCTAAGATTTGATATGGAGACTTGAAGCTTGAATGTTAACCTTAGAATATAGATGAGTTTTGAGACTTGAATTTAGGAAGCACAATTATAGCTCTGATCACTTCTGATCTTTGGAGGGGCATATTTGGTACTACTTCTTTGATCATAGCAACAATAAAATCTCCAATATATTGACAATTGTTAGCTCCTATGATTCGAATACACATCAATTCTTGAGCCCTGCTATTATCTGCTGCATTTAAATGGGTCTGAGGTTGAATAAATTTTTTAATCCGTTCTTTGAATGCAAAGGGCAAAGAAAAAAGAAATATTTTTTGTAAAAAAAAGAAACATATGATTTTGATTCATATCTAAGATCGCTTTCTATATTTTTTCTATTACATTATGATATAATAAATTGAGTTCGTATAGGCATTTTAGATGTTGCTAGTGAAATAGCCATTTGGCTATATTTTCTGTTACTCCACCTATTTCATAAACTATTCGCCTCGGTTTAACAATGGCTACCCAATATTCAGGGGATCCTTTTCCTGAACCCATATGTATTTCTGTGTCTTAGTGTAACTGCTTTGTCGAGAAATATACGTACCTATATTTTTCCACCATGACATGTATTTCGTTGTCATTGCCCTGGTCGAGACTCAAGTAGGTTCGAGTGCCTGAAGAGCATATTTACCGAAATAAATAAGATTACCTCGATAAGATATTCCCTTCATTCTTGCTCTATGTTATTTATGGAATCTGGTTCTATTGGGGTTATGGTTGATGGTTGGTTCTGAATTCCATCTTTACTACAGAACCGGAGTTTCTTCTCATCCAGCTCCTCGCAAATAAAAGGATTCAAAAAATGCAATTTGAATTAAGCTAGAATAGTCAATCTTAAGTTAAGATATATATACCTTGAACTTGGGCTTCTTTGAAATTTCATTAAATATATTAGTAATTTGTATATCTTGTTTGAATTGATAAAGAAACTTTGTAGTTTTCTATATAGAAATAAAAAATTATATTATTATACCAAATTCTTATTTTTGTCCTTTATTGTATTGTCTCTAAATTTTGCAATAAAAAAGTTTTCTTTGGCAAATATTTACTCTTTCAGTCCCTATTTCATTTGTAGTGTTAACTCGTGAATTCTCAAATCTCAGAATGCATGAATTAATCTTTGGTTCGTTTTGCCATCCCGACTAGTGAATAATTAAGATTCTCTTTTCAATAGAATCTTTTGTATTCACAAGTTCTGTCATTCCCATCACTTCTTACTTAATGGTTAGGTCCGAATTCTACAATGGAGCTCAGCATGAAATTGGTTCTTTAGTCAATCTTCTCAGTCTTTATTGGCTCGAAGCTCTTGTTTTTTGTTCTATTTCTATAAGAAGATTCTTTTTAGTATGGTATGGATGCATATTGATGCTTTATTACGCTTTTTTATGAGATTACTCATAGACCTTATATATTGGTATTTTATATCATTGGTATTCTTTTTCTCTCTTTCTCTCACCTTGCGTAGCGCTATTTATTTACATCCATTAGTTTGCAACAGATTCAATGCCAATTTTAATGGAGATAAAATAAGTGTTCATGTACCTTAATCCTTGGATATTTTTTTTCAAATACTGAATCGAGATGCAAAAGAATCCATATTCCCTATTGTGTATTCTCTAACCCCTAAATTAGCCTAATTAGATTTCATTTTTATTTTTGTTGATTTTTAATTTTCTCCAAGAGGAGGGTTTTTTTTTTCAAGCGTGAAAACCCTAGAACCAGAAGTAGTAGATTGATTCTCATAATAATAAATTAAATAAATATGTCAAAATATTTTTTAAAAAATTCTTCAATTCAAAATAAATGTCTGCTAGCACATCGATCAATGGCTATTCACGTTTTATTTGATGGTCAGAGGTGAATTGAAAGTTAATGGGAATTCTAAAGATTCGATAATCAGATTATAAGTTCATAACCCTAGTATTTTCCCATTTTGGGTGGGAATCTTTTTCATTTTATTTCGTCAATTTTGTCTAAGAACATAGAAGTCAAGTTTCATTCAAATTAGTTAATAATTAACTATTTTAATTGATTGTTTTATGAATCCACCATGCGCGAGTTCAATTATTGTTGTTCGCCCATAATTTTTGTGTTAAGCTTATCAATTTTTTTAAATAAATGATTGGCTACAAAGGAATTTTTTTAGTGAATGTGTCACAGGCTTACTCCTATTTTTTTTTACAGAAATCTTATATACATAGTAATTGACTAAACTGCTAGAATTGAAATCTTAGTTATTAACTAGTTAATATTTTATTGAATATTCTAGAGCATAAGGATTAATATAGTGATCTAGAATTTCGATTTATCATAATTCTAATACTAATATTATTAAATAGTGATTTCAAATTTCATTTGATGGTCAGAGGTGAACTAAAATTTAAGCAGTAGGAATTGTAAAGATTCTCTGGGGGGAAAAATAGAGATATCTCCTACGTTACCCATAATATATGGAAGTATTGACATAACTATCTGATTTAGAAAGGAAGGACTTGCATCAGTATCTCAATTTCAATTCAAACATGGATTTGATTCACACTCCAAACCATTATTCTTTTCTATTCATTATTCTTTTTATTACCAAAGCAAATAACCATACCAAATGCAGATAGTGAAAGAGATGAATCCGTTGTTAGAAATGATTAAATTCTATAAGTAATTTAAATGATTTTGTAATTCGTTGGACATAGATTCAATTTTTCACTTTTTTGTATTCCTTAGAATTTTTTTTTCCTGTTCCTAGTGGTATCAAAACATCGGTATGTCCGGATATCTTATCTGTTTCTCTAGAAAAATGGATATCTCCAGAAAAGAACAGAGGCCTCTGGTGTCCCTCCTGCCAAGAATTGGAGTCTCACAATTACTAGCTTATATGCTTTTCTCTCATGCCTTTCTTCGTCCATGGTTCAATATTCTGGTGTCTTAGGTGTAGAGGAACAACACCAATCCATCTTGAACTTGGTGGTTAAACTCTACTACAGTGACGATATTGTTAGGGAGAGAAGTCATTACCTTAACCACAAGGAGGGGGATGCCAAAGGTAGGGCTAGTGACTAGAGTGAAGTTGTAACAAGGTATCCATAGTGGAAGGTGTCGACTTCGATTCTTGAATAATCCATATCACTTCTGTTTCTATTGGAACATAAAATTCCCCTTTTCTGTGGAAAAGGCCCGTATCAATAATCTAAATTTTATGTATGGACAATTTCTCAATATCTTATTCATTTGCAATACAATATTTTCTTTGTACATCGGTAAAACAAACATATTTTTGGGGGGAGAGTACTATTTCACCAATCGAGTCACAAGTTAAAAAATCAAATGGAAAGAATTACAAAAAAGAAAAAGAAAGTAACTCTAGAAATAAACATTAAGCCTAATACTAATAAAATAAATAATATTAAAAATTTAATCACAAAAAAGATTTTTTAGTCTCATTAAGCAACCACTAGTTTGAATTTCCCAAGCAAACTTTCCAAGGTCCGCCTCATGGGATCCAAGCTGAAAGGGATAAATTGAAGAAGTATGGTCATCCCCTGTTGGGATGTACTATTAAATCTACATTGGGGTTATATGGCAGTATTCTAACGAATTGGTCTACTATAGAAACAAGACTTCATAAGTTCAGGGACTTGCGAATGGAACAAAAAAAGAGGGAGACTCAACCTTCTCCCGAAAAGAGATGCAGCTATATTGAAAAGACAATTATCTTGCTTGCAAACATATCTGAGAGGGATTTAATATATGACAGGGGTACCCAATATTGTAATCCTCATTGATTAGAATGAAGAATATACGGTCCTGCGAGAGTGTATTACTTTAGGAATTCCAATAGTTTATTTAATCGATACAAATTGTGACCCCTATCACGAAGATATTTCAATTCCAGCCAATGATGTGACAGATTATCTAAGTGTTTGGGAGTGTATTTGGGAATGTCTTGAATGATATGAGGGTAAAATAAAGCTAAGTATAGGCATTTTAACATGTTGGAACACTTAGGCCGAAGACACAAAGCCTTGTATCGAGAGAGAAAAAATTGGGCAAAATTTGTACTGAGGCGCGCGTTGCGCCAGTGGCGCGAAAACCTATCTTTTAATATATTTTTTGGAAAATTGAAATTGCAATTTATTTGGATTAAAATCGAGGTTGAAGCCATTTTCCACTCTATTTGATACCCTGAACAAGAATATGAAATTGGATTTTCAATATCACGCACAAATTTTAAGATATATGAAAGTTAGGATTCTGGGAGAGTTGTGTTATTCGGATAGATTAAGTTAGGAATCATGGGGAACGCAATTACCCAAGTTTCTCTCCAATTTGATTCTCTCTCCTTTTTATTAGTTTAGCTTAATTTTCTAACAGTCATTGCAAACCCACTGAAACGACCCTAAAAAGTACCCAAAAATATGCCTTGGATGTGCCCAGAATTGTATTTTCCGCATATCTCAAAATCCATGCATAATATCAAAAATTAGACTTTATATTCTTCTTCAGGGCCTCAAATTGAGTAGGAAATGGGGCTAACCCCATTTAAGAGAAACCATAGCAAAATTTGGAAATCGCAAAAATGCGATCCCCAGTGGCGATCTGATGCACCAAGGGCGCGCCATAGTGTTACAATATGCGAGTTTTATTGTCCAGTCTAAGGCTTTGGGGTCATGGGCCTAAGCCTTCCTATACGTGATAATACCTATACTTAGCTTTATTTCACCCTCATATCATTCAAGATATTCCCAAATGCTCTCTCATACACTTAGACAATATTTCATCTCTAAATTTCAAGTCCCAAAACTCATTCGGATCTTAAGGTTCTCATTCAAGCGTCAAGTCTCCATCTGCAATCTTCTTCAAGGATTCTCCAAAGTTAAGGTATGAGGGTTTCTTTTATAAGTTCCTTTCACCCATAATACCCAAGCTTTCCTTTACCTAAAATTACATGATTTAAAGTTGATTTACTCGTAGGTCTTACTTATTATGAATTTCACTGCATGCTATATTAGGGTTCATGAAATTATGATTGTTTTAGCATATTTTGAGCTATGAATTGAAGATCTATTATGAGATTTGATGAAGGATTTTTGATGTATATTGCTTGAGGGTGTTACCAAGTATCTATTCATGGTTTTACATTGAATTTGCTAGAATGGTTACGCTCTTGAATTGCATGATTTTATACTAGCACTACACACCTGCTAAGTGTTTGATAAATTTTCGATTGATGTATTTTGAGCAATTGAAGGTCCAATGCATGTCTTATGAGTTGAATGACTTTATGATGATGAAAGAAACATATGTATATTATATTCTCCTATATAGTGTTAGAATTTGACCATGCCTGACTCGGGGGATTAAGACCCCGGATAACGTTATCGAGGTGTTTGTACCTTGGTACTAATCAAGGGGTTATGCCTTGATAATTGAGTTAGGGATTAGTATCTCAATCACTAAGGGTGGTAGGGTACGACTATCCATCAACCAATCAGGGGGTTCATACCTTGGTAATCGGGTTAAGGGGTCAGTTCCTCAATCACCAAGGGTCATAGGGTGCGACTATCCACCAACCAACCAAAGGGGTTACTACCATGGTAACCTATAGATTCTTTAATGATGGTCTCTTCTTACACCTTGTACTATATTCATTGTAAGCATGTTTTACATAAGCATTGACCATACATGCCATATTGTTATCATGTTATCTATTGCTTACTATTATGCATTTTGATTATGATAACTATCTCTTGTTACATTGCATCCTACATACTTAGCACATTCAAACGTAGTAATGCATACTCTATGCCTACATGGTGTTACCATGTATAAATCGGAGCCCTACTTGATCCTCCTCCTCTGCATGTCTAGTATGATCTCTCTCTCAAGCTAGTTGGTAAGTCTTTGACTTCGGGGACATTGACTTGGATCTTATGCTATGTATATAGACTTTTTTTTTTATTATGTACTTGATTTTGAGAGTCAGACAGGTTGTTTGTCTTGGCCCCCACTATGTTCTATGGTTAGAGGTGTTATTAGACATGCTATGTGTAATACTTTAAGCTTTGACTCTATTAATTCTTGATGTTTATGATATAAAAGTTGTCCCTTAGCCCCGTTCATCCCTACTTACCATCTCTTATTGTATTTTATTACTTTAGTGATAAAGAATGTGTAATGATATATTAAGAGGCTTACTTGGGGTCCTTTCGGGGTCCCCATGCATCGGGTCATGTCTAGACCCTAGACTTAGGTCATGACAAACTTAGTATTAGAGCACTAGATTGTTAATGGTCCTTGACATCCAGCACACCGCATTGATTATAGTCTTATTCATAGTTGTATTGTCCACCACAACTATGAGTAAGAGGCAATGAGATATTTTAGGAAATATTTCCCTTTTTCTTACTCTATGTCATGTTGTAGAAGTTAAGGTAAAGGTTTCCCCCTAAAAATTGTTCTTTGCTATGCTAGATCATGCCTAATACAAGAGGAAGAAGAGCCTGCACACCCGAGGGATAACCTACTTATGGTGAGATCTGGGATGCTCTCATTTTGCTTGCATAAGTTATGGCTAATCAAGCCAATCAAGGGGCCCAAGCCCCTCATGTTCCTATACCGGCATCTTGGGTGAGAGACTTTATGAGGATGAAATCCCCCAGAATTCCATAGGTCAAAGGTGGATGGGGACCCTCAAGAGTTCATTGATAAGGTCTACAATGTTTTAGCTATAATGGGTATTGGATCGGAAGAGAAGGCAGAGTTGGAGACTTACCAACTCAAGGGGTGGCATAAATATAGTTTAACCAATGGAAGGAGGAGAAGGGGAATAACAATGTGGTGCTTTAGGAGGAGTTCAATGTGACTTTTCTTAATTGGTTCTTCCCTCTTGAACTTAGGGAGGCCAAGATGGTAGAATTTATGAATTTGAGATGAGGGTCTATGAGTGTGAGGGAGTATGCCTCAAGTTTAATAAACTCTCTTAATATGCTCCCCACTTGGTTACCGGCCTAAGGTCTAGAATGAACAAGTTTGTGATGGATGTTTTTGATTTAGTGAGTGTGGAATGTTGATCTACTATGTTTATTAGTGATTCGAATTTATCCCATTTGATGACCTATGCCGAGCAAATAGAGGAGGAAAAGTTGAGGAAGAGGACGAGTAATGAGGCCAAGAGGGCCCGCTTTGAGGGTAGGTTCCAAAGTTGAAAGGGTGGTTGATTTCATCAAGGCCAAGAGTCTTCTCATGCTTCTAACAGGGGGGTTTTCAATGACTTCCCAAGAGCCCAAGGTGTTATTTGAGCGGTCCCTAATAATATGTGTCCAAAATCTTGTAAGGGACATAGGGGCCCATGTTTGAGAGATACTAATGCATGTTATGGGAGTGGAAAACTGGTCACAAAAATATTGATTGTCCATGTAACTACAACAATGGTAAGGAGGTCCATCTACAAGGTGCAAATGTGGTTCCTTAGGGAAGGGGTGGTCAACAAGGTGGTGCCTCATGGCA
This sequence comes from Solanum sejunctum, assembly GCA_025642045.1. NCBI lineage: Eukaryota > Viridiplantae > Streptophyta > Magnoliopsida > Solanales > Solanaceae > Solanum > Solanum sejunctum. The sequence goes on along the minus strand of JAOTQJ010000011.1, from coordinate 10,597,743 downwards.
CAATCGGTTTTATGCTTTACATAGAAGGCAAGGGGTTTATGATGTGCCAAACGTTATTACCAGTACATTATAAGTCTTTGATTTTGATGTGTATGCATTAATTGATTCAGGTGCCTCTCTTTCTTTTGTTACCCCTTTTGTTGCCAAAAAGTTTCATTTTGAGCCTAAATTGTTGGGTGAGTCATATGAGGTGACTCCTACTGGTACATCAATTGTTGCTAAGAAGGTTTATAGAAATTATCCCATTTGCATCTTTCATAAAATATTGCCTTGTGATCTTGTTAAGCTGGACATGGTTGATTTTGATGTCATTCTTGGGATGGATTGGTTCCATCCATACTATACCTCTATTGATTGTACAATCGATAGGGTCAAATTCGAATTCCCAAGTGAACCCATCCTTGAGTGAGAGAGTCATAATATGGTAGTCAAGGGTAGTTTCATCGCTTGTATTAAAGCCCGCAGAGGTGTATCTACTATCTTATGAGGGTTAAGGATATGGAGGCCAAAGTCCTTCCTATAGAGTCAGTTCTGGTAGTAAATGAGTTTCTTCATGTGTTTCGAAATGACCGTCCTGGTATTCCTCCCAAAACAAAAATAGATTTTGGTATAGACCTCCTCCTTAATACTCAACTCATTTTGATTCCCCTTGCCATATGGCCTTAACGGACTTAAAGGAGTTGAAGGAGCAATTGAGGGATTTGTTAGAGAAGGGATTTATTAGGCCTATCCAATCACCTTGGGGTGCACCAGTGTTGTTTATGAGTAAGAAGGATGGGTCTCTTAGAATGTGTATTGACTATCGGCAACTTAATAGGTCACAATTAAGAATAGGTATCCTCTTCCAAGGATTGATGATTTGTTTGACCAATTGCAAGGGGCTAGCCACTTCTCTAAGATTATTCTTCGGTCCGAGTATCACTAAGTGAAGGTGATGGAGTGTGACCTTCCCAAGATAGCCATCTGAACTATGTGTGGGCATTATGAGTTTGTTGTGATGTCCTTTGCGTTGACTAATGCACCTACCATCTTCATGGATCTTATGAATAGGGTTGTCAAATCCTACCTTGATTCATTTGTTATGATATGTTAATTTATTAACATAGTGAGGAGGAGCATATGGGGCACTTTAGGGTAGTGCTACAAAGATTGAGGAAAGAGAAGTTGTATGCCAAATATGAAAAATGAGAATTTTGATTAAAAGAGGTTGCCTTCCTAGGTCATGTGGTGTCGGGGGATGGTATTAAGGGAGATCCTAAAAAGATGGATGTGATTAGAAATTGGCCTAGACCAGTGACCCTATAGGAGATCAGGAGCTTCTTGGGCTTAGCGGGTTACTATCAGAGGTTTGTGAATGGCTTCTTTCTATTGCTTCTCCTATGATTAAGTTGACTCACACGAAACCCAAATTTGTGTGGACTTATTAATGTGGAATGAGTTTCCAAACATTGAAAGGTAAGCTTGTGTCTGCTCCTATATTGTCACTACAGGAAGGGCTAGAACGAATTGTTGTATATTGTGATGCTTCTAGAGTTAGTTTGAGTTGTGTGTTGATGCAAAATAGGAGGGTGATAGCCTATTCTTCTATACAACTCAAGGTGCATAAAATGAAATATCATACCCATGATCTTGAACTAGCCATCATAGTATTTGCATTAAAGATGTGGAATTATTATTTGTATGGAGTGCATGTTGATGTGTTTACAGATCATAAGAGTGTCCAATATGTGTTTACTCAAAAAGATCTCAAATTAAGGCAAACAAGGTGGTTAGTACTTCTTAAGGATTATGATATGAGTGTGCATTATCATCTCGGTAAGGCTAATATTGTGGCAGATGCTTTAAATAGGGTGTTAATGGGTAGCCTAGCTCATATTGATGATGGTGGCATAGGGGTGTCTAGGGAGGTGCATCAGTTGGCTAGATTAGGAATTAGTTTGGAAGAGGCTAATGATGATCGTGTTGTTGTTGTTGACGGTTCTAAATCTTCATTGGTTGAAGAGGTGAAATCTAAGCAAGATCTTGATACCTCTTTGTTAGAATTGAAGGCCTTAGTGAAAGGGGGCAAGGTGGAGGTCTTTTCCCAATGGTGGGATGGTGCCCTAAGAAACCAAGGTAGGTTGTATGTGCCTTGTGTTGATGGCTTGAGAGAAAAGATTCTTGATTAGGCTTACGGTTCTTCTTACTCTGTTCACCCGGGTCTACTAAGATATATAGAGATTTGAGAGAGGTGTATTGGTGGGGAGGTATGAAGAGGGACATTGCCAAATTTGTCTCTGGTTGTCATAGTTGCCAACAAGTCAAAGCCGAGCATCAAGAGCCTGGTGGCCTAGCCCAAGACATAGAGATTCCTACTTGGAAGTGGAAAGAGATTAATATTGATTTTGTGGTTAGGTTGCCCAAGACTAGAAAGGGTTTTGATTCCATTTGGGTTATGGTTGATAGGATGACAAAATTGGCTCACTTTCTATCGGTTAAGGCTACATATGGGGTTAAAGATTATGCTAGGTTGTATATTCATGACTTGGTGAGGTTGTATGGGGTTCCTTTATCCATCATACCGGATTGTGGTGCTCAATTCACTTCACACTTTTGGAGGTCCTACAAAGGAGGTCTTGGAACCAAGGTAAAGCTTAGTATGGCCTTTCACCCTCAAACGAAATGCTAAGTAGAAAGAACTATCCAAATACTTGAGGACATGCTTAGGGCTTGTGTACTATAGCATAAGGGTAGTTGGGATGATCATATTCCATTGATTGAGTTTTCCTATAACAATAGCTATCGTTCTGCATCAGAAAGACTCCTTCTGAGGCTCTCAATGGCAGACTTTATAGATCACCGATTGGGTGGTTTGAGGTTGTAGAGGTGGTTTTGTTGGGTCTGGATCTGGTTATGGATTCTATGAGGAAGCTAATGATGATTAGAGAAAGTTTGAAAATATCCCAAAGTCGCCAAAAGTCTTATGCCGATGTTAGAAGGAGGGAGCTTGAGTTTAAGGTTGGTGATTGGGTCTATTTGAAGGTGTCACCCATGAAGGGTATGGTTTGTTTTGGTAAGAAAGGTAAGTTGAACCCTAGATATGTGGGCCTTATAGGGCGATGAGGAGGATTGGTAAGGTGGCCTACGAGTTGGATTTGCCTAGTGAAATAGAATTAGTTTATTCGATCTTTCATGTGTCTATGTTGAGGAAGTGTGTAGGTAACCCTAATGCTATTGTTTCTCTCGGTGTTGTGGGGGTAGTTGAAGACAATTTGACATATTAAGAGGTTCCACTAGAGATCTTGGATAGATAATTAAGGAGGTTGAGGAACAAGGATATTGCTTTCGTTATGGTCCTTTGGAGGAATCAACAAGTCAAAAGTGCTACTGAGAGGCCGTAGTGGACAAGCAAGATCGATATACTTATCTTTTCTATTCTACTCAAGCCTAAGGTACGAAATCTAAGTCTTTTATATTATTTCATGTCTCATGTTCCAGCCCCTAAGTCATTTACATGCATTCGTGTTTATATTGACAAAATTCATGGTGATTTTACAGTTATGCTGATATTTTGAAAATGGTGTTTTAAGTGTATTATTGCATTCTTTTTGGGGATGGTATTTTCATGATTACTCTTCTCATATACATTTCTTTGACATGGGGACGAATGTTCTAAAGGGGGAGATATTGAAATGACCCTAAAAAGTGTTCAAAAATATGCCTCGGAAGTGCTTGGAATCGTAGTTTCTATATATCTCAAAATTTGAGTGTGATATCAAATATTAGACTTCATATTCTTGCTCAGGGGGTCAAATTGAGTGGGGAATGGGTTTAATCCAGATTTAAAAGCAATTGTAGTAAAATTTTAAAATCGCAAAATCCAATTTCCAGTGGTAATCCGCACCCTTGGTGCGCCACAGTGTTAAAATATGCCAATTTTCTTGTCCGGTCAAGGCTTTTGGGTATGGGGCCTAAGCCTTCCTATGCATAAAAATACATATACTTAGCCTTATTTTACCCTCATATCATTCAAGCATTCCCAAATACTCTCTCAAACACTTAGACAATATTTCATCTCCAAATATCCAGTCCTAAAACTCATTTGGATCTTAAAGTTCTCATTCAAGCTTCAAGTCTCTATCTCCAATCTTTTTCAAGGATTCTCCAAAGTCAAGGTATGTAGTTCTCTTTCATGGGTTCCTTTTACCCATGATTCCCAAGCTTTCCTTTATCTAATATTGCATGATTTAAAGTTGATTTACTCATGGGTCTTACTTATTATAAATTTCACTTCACACTATGTTGGGGTTTCATGAAATTATAATTGTTTTAGCATGTTTTGAGCTATAAATCTAAGATATATTGCTAGATTTGATGAATGGTTTTGATGTATATGGCTTGAGGGTGTTACTAAGTATCTATTGATGGTTCTACATTGAATTTTCTAGCATGATTACACTATTGAATTGCATGTTTTTACACTAGCACTACACACCAGCCATTTGTTTGATAAATGTCTAGTTAATGTATTTTGAGGAATTGAATGTCCAATGCATGTCTAATGAGTTGAATGACTTAATGATAATGAAATTCGGTTTGTTCCTTGATACTAATCAAGGGGTTATGCCTTCATAACTGGGTTGAGGGTTTAGTACCTCAATCACTAGGGTTGGTAGGGTGCGACTATCCACCAACCAAACAAGGGGTTCATACCTTGGTAACCATGTTAAGGGGTTAGTTCCTTAATTACCAAGGGTGGTAGGTGCGACTATCCACCAACCAACCAAAGGGGTTTGTACCTTGGTGACCTATGGGTTCTTTAATGATGGTCTCTTCTTACACCTTGTATTATATTGATTATAATAATATTTTACATAGTTATTGATCATACATGTCCTATTATTATCATGTTATCTATTGCTTACTATTGTGCGTTTTAACTGTGATGCCTATCTCTTGTTGTATTGCATCATACATACTTAGTACATTTAGACGTACTAACGCATACTCTATGCCTATATGATGTCACCATGTAGCAACCGGAGAGCCACTTAATCCTCCTCCACCATATGGCTAGTATGACCTCCTTCTCAACGCTAGTTGGTGAGTCCTCCACTTCGAGGACATTGACTTTGATATTATGCAATGTATATAAACTCCCTTTTTTATTATGTACATAACTATGAGGATGAGCACAGTTGTTTGTCTTGGACCCCTGCTAATTCTATGGTTAGAGGTGTTGTTGGACATGTTATGTGTAATGTTTTGAGTTTTTACTCTCTCTGGACTCTTGATGTTTGTGATACGAAAGTTGTCCCTTAGCGCCATTTATCCCTATTTACTATCTCTTGTTGTATTTTATCGCTTTTGCGACCAATGATGTGTAATGATATTCTAAGAGGCTTGCTTGGGCTCCCTTAGAGTTCCCCACGCACTATGTCATGTCTAGGCCCTAGGCTTGGGTCATGACACCCCCCTTTTAGAGAATCAAGTTGTTGATGTTTGAATTTATTATTGGTGAACCAAGTCGCAAAAGTCTCATATTTCTTGTGGGATTTGATCCTAATCTTAGTTAGATTTTTTACTTTGATGATCGCTTTGACCTTGAAATAGAGGCGTATCTTGAGCGTTCATCAGGAAAAATGGCGTCGTTGCTGGGGAATACTATGAGACTATGTTTTGGATTCACTAGTACTATAATTTAAGTGTTAATTTCTTAGTTCTCTTGTATTTTACTTTTGGTTTTGTTTTTGGTTGTTTAGTTTCTTTTGCAGGGTATACTAGGTATTGTATGCCCAATACAAGTAGTCAGGGCATTCCTTTAGCACCAATTGATTTACAGATCCAATGGGTTACAAGGAGAATGGCTCAAGCAAATGTTAATATCATAGTTAATGAAGCTATGAATCTGAATGATGATGTTGAGGATAGGGATGACAAACCACCACCATTGAAGAATAGGCCACAACCTAGGGATTTCAGTAAGAATGCCTATGGATGGAATCAACACTGATTGAATCCCATGGCCATAGTGTTGCCACCATTATCGATCGACACTAAGTTCACAGTGTCAAGTTGATTGCTCCAAATGCTTCAGAATCGTGGTTTGCTTATGGGTCTACATTCTAAGGGTCCTCCTAGCAATTTGTATAATGTAGCTTTTGTGTGCAAGAGAGTGATTAGGATGCAAAATCTTTCCATAGATGTTGTTGGGTTGTGTGTGTTCCCTCTCTCTCTTACTGGTAATGTAGCGGTATGGCTATCAAAACTCCCACAAAGCTCAATCACTAGTTAGGCAGATTTACAAATGGCCTTTTTGGAAAGGTACTTTCCAAGGACAAAGAAGCTCAAACTAAAAGGTCAAATCAACAATTTTGAGCAATTTCTAGGTGATTCAATCAATACAATATGGGAGAGATTTACAAAGTGTTTGAGAAGCATCTCAGACCATAATATTGTAGATGATGCCTTGGTAGAGATTTTGTATCATGCCTTTAATGAAAATAGTCAAGCTTGCATCGATACTATAATGGAGGGCATGATCTCAGATCAATCGTGCATAACGATCGTCAAGAGAATAGAGAAAGTGGTCAAAACTGACCAAGCATGGGGGCAAAGAGAGAGAGCTTTTACAAAGAGATCAGATGCCATAAATGCTAGTGCGCAGCAAGATAAGATTAGTGAGGAAGTCATGCAACAACTTGCTCAACTCCATACGAGTATGGACCTGGTGGTTAAGCAAAATCATGAAAGAGTTCATGCGGTGGTCCACCAACCTCCAAGAGCGCCCATGTATGAAGAACATTATTATGATGAGGATGCTTGTTTTCTTAGTGATCAAGTGGCAGTTTTTTGGAACAATGCCCAAGGGTCCATACGAACTATTGGCATCAAGGTACCGAAAACTAAGGTTAGAACTATAATCGAGAAGGTGCTTATAGAGATAACCATGGTGGTTATTTTGAGAGGAATAACGCTTAAAAGTTGAGTGGGCTAGAAGAGATGGTCTTAGGAATGGTCCATATGTGCCACCCCACAATCATGATGGCAGAGCTAGCAATTCAAGGATTGAAGAGATGTTTGACCTATTGATGAAAAAGAATGAAACCCAAGATAAGACTTTAAAGGGAATGAAATTCGATATCTCTAGAATACATCAAAAGATAGAGTCTCATTCGGTGAACATCAAGCAACTTGAGCATCAATTTGGCCAATTGAATCAATGCCAAAAAGGTACATTGCCAAGAAATGGGGTTCAAAACATGAAGAATGAGGGGCATTGTATGGCAATCACAACTATGGTAGGTAAGGTTACCATTGACCCTCCTATGCCGCCTGAGGTAGAGAATGTGTATGATAAGGGAATCATGAATAAGGGTGTGGTCGAGAGAGGAGATTGCGTTAAGAATAGGGCAGGTGAAGTGGTTGAAGAGCTAAAGAAGTATAAGACTATCCCAAGACCTCCTCCCCTATTCCCTCAAAGACTAAAGAAAAGGGAGGAGGAAAGCAAGCTCAAGTACTTCCTTGCAATGCTTAAATAATTATAGATCAACATCTCTCTGATTGATGCCCTAGAGAATATGCCAAGTTATGCAAGGTATATAAATGACTTGGTTACAAAGAAAGGGATTGTAAGTCAAGAGCTTTTCTGAAGAACCAGGTGCTTTCACTACACAATGCATTATAAGAGAGGTAGAATTCGCAAGAGCACTTTGTAATTTGGGTGCTAGTATCAATTTAATACCACTGACAATCTTCAAGAGACTCATTTTGGGAACTCCTATTCCTACTAAGATGTGGTTGTTGATGGTAGACAGAACAGTCAAGAAACCTATGGGAGTACTTTATGATGTTTTGGTAAAAGTTAAAAGTTTTTGTATTTCCTACAAATTTTTTTATTCTTAACTGTAAGGTTGATTTTGCAGTTCGTAGTATTTTGGGGAGGCCTTTCTTAGCTACTGGTCCTACTCTGCTTGATATGGATAAAGGGATACTTATATTCAAATTTGGTAAAGAAGAGGTTATGTTTAATGTTTGTCAACAAACAAGGAAGGACTGTGACCTATGGGTGGTTTTAGTTATAGAGACTATTGATGATGATGAGTCAGAGGTACCACTTTAGCTACGATTGGGTGTTAACACTTTGCAGGCAGTTTTGATGAACTTCAACAGTGATGGTATCCCAAATTATGAGAAGACAGTGTCATTCGGCCCTAGACGCTAAATTAAGTTGAAGATAGATTTACAGAATTAGGAAATGCAACCCACAAAGCCCTTTATAGAAGTGCCACTGGTATTAGAATTGAAGGCACTTTTATCACATTTGAAGTATGCATTATTTGGGGAGAAGAATACTTTACCTATCATCACAGCTGCGGACTTGAGTGATGAGCAAGTAAACACTCTTGTAATAGTGCTCAAACAATTTAAAAGGGCTATTGGATAGACTATCACAAATATTATTGGTATCCCTCCGTGGGTATGTACTCATACAATTCAGTTAGTCAAGGACTACAAGCCAAACATTGAATATCAAAGGCAGTTGAATCCTCATATATCAGAGGTGGTTCGTAAAGAAATCATCAAATGGTTAGACGCAGGAGTAATCTACCCAATTACCAACAATGAATAGGTGAGCCTGGTATAGTGTGTTCAAAAAATGGGAGGTACCACAGTGGTGCCTAATGCTAACAATAAATTGATTCCTATGAGGGTAGTTATAGGATGGAGGGTGTATTTTGACTACAAAACTCTAAATGCCTCAACAGAGAAAAATCACTTTCCTATGCCATTCATGGATTAGATGCTCGATAGACTTGCACAAAAAGGTTGGTACTATTTCTTTGATGGGTATTCTGGCTATATTCAGATCATCATTGATCTAAAGGATCAGGACAAAGTCACTTTTACATATCCTTATAGAAACTTTGCATTTAAGCAGATACCATTTGGATTGTGTAATGCTCTAACAACATTTCAAAGATGTATGATATCTATCTTCACGGATATGGTGGAGAGCACTACAGAGGTCTTCATGGATGATTTCAGCCTGGTTGCACACTCATTTGAAGATTGTTTGGCATACTTGCATGATGTGTTGCAAAGATACATAGAAAGTCATCTGGTGCAAAACTGGGAAAATTACCATTTTATGGTTAAAAAAGGTATTATGTTGGGTCATAGAACATTGCACAAAGGCATAAAGGTAGATAGGGCTAAAGTTGAAGTGATTTAGAAGCTTCCACCACCTATTTCAGTCAAGGGTGTGAGGAGTTTCTTGGGGCATACAGGATTCTACAGAAGGTTTATAAATGACTTCTCTAAAATTTCACACCCATTGTGCAAATTGTTAGAGAAAGATGCCAAGTTCATATTTGACTATACATGCATGCAAGCCTTTGAAGTGTTGAAAAAGAGATTGATCTTAGCACCAATTATTGTAGCTCCTGATTAGTCCAAGCCGTTTGAAATCATATGTGATGCAAGTGGGGTTTCTCTAGGTATAGTATTGGGACAATGCAAGGAGAAAGTCTTACATCCCATATATTACACCAGTCAAGCCCTTAACATGGCTCAAAAGAATTACACTGTCATAGAGCAAGAGTTGCTTGCATTTGTCTTCGCATTCGAGATGTTTCGTTCATATTTATTGGGAGCCAAAGTGGTAGTGCATATATACCACTCAGAACTTAAGTATTTGGTGGCCAAAAAGATGCAAACCCAAGGTTGATAAGATGGATATTTCTTTTACAAAAGTTCATCTTTGATGTTATCGATAGGAAAAGGTCAGAAAATCAAGTTGCAGACCATCTATCTAGATTAGAAGATGGGGTAATAATACAATTTGATGATGGTCAGGAGATAAGTGACTTTTCTACTGATGAAAGAGTATTGGCAGCATCACATGATCTCGTACCTTGGTTTATAGATTATTCAAATTATTTGGTAAGTGACATTGTACTTCTTCACTTAAACACACATCAACTTCGGAAATTTATGCATAATATGAGGAAGTTCTTTTGGGTTGACCCATACTTGTTACATGTATGTGTTAATGGGATTATCCATCGCTGTGCCCCTGAGGTGGAAATGATGAGCATATTTGAAGCATTCCACTCATTACTAGTGGGTGGCCATCATAGTGGGATTCAAATAGCATATAGGATTTTATAATGTAGGTATTATTGGCCCACAATCTAACAAGATGCTTATGACTATGCCAATGCTTATTATAGGTATAAAAAAGAAGGTGGAGTTACATACAAGCATAATCTCCCTCTAAATCCTATTGTGGTGATTGCGTTGTTTGATGTGTGGGGGATAGATTTGATGGAACTATTTATTAGCTCACATGGGAAAAAGTATATCTTGGTTGTTGTGGATTATGTATCCAAGTGGGTGGAGGTCGTGGCTCTACCTAACAATAAGGGTAGAAGTGTCAAAACATTCCTCAAAAGGAATATCTTCCCTAGATTTGGTACTCCTTGGGCTATCATCAGTGATGGAGGTTCTCACTTTTGAAATAGACTCTTTAAAACTCTTCTTGAAAAGTATGAAGTGAAACATAGGGTGGTGATACCTTATCATCCTCAAATGAGTGGGCAGGTGGAGGTGTCTTATAGGCAAATCAAGCAGATTTATCCAAGATGGTAAATTCAAACCAAACAGATTGGTCAAGAAAACTTGATGACGCACTATAGGCATAGTAGACTATATTTAAGACTCCTATTTGCATGTCCCCCTACAAACTTGTCTTTGAGAAAGGATGTCATTTGTTAGTGAATCTTAAACATAAGGTAATATGGGCATTAAAGAAGTTGAATCTTGATTGACATGATGCTCCATAGTCCAGCTTGAGTCAATGTAATGAGCTTGATAAATTTTGACTAAAGCAATATGAGAGATTGGAATTGTACAATCAAAAGATGAAATTTCAACATGACTATCGCATAGAAAATCGTCAGTTTACACCAGGGGACTTGGTGTTGCTCTACAATTCAAGATTGAGCTTGTTCCTTAAAAAGTTTAAATCTAGATGGATAGAGCCCTTCCGAGTAGCACGTGTCTTTAGTCATGGGGCCATTGAGTTGGAGAGATAAGATAGAGGAACTTTCAAATTCAATGGTCAAAGAGTCAAACTTTACATGGGAGACATGGAGGAGATCAAGATAGTGGAAGTGTTGCACCTTGAAGCGGTATGAAAAGTAAAACCTTCTATGTCATGTCGTGACAATAAATCAGGAACTGCTCGGGAGGCAACCCAAGGTATGACACCTTGTATCTATTTTGATTTTGATATAGTTAACTGAGGACAACGTACATTCCTTTCGATGGAGTGTGGGTAGCTATGGATTTGGGTGAAGTTTGAGTAACTTTTAGTGTATAACTACCGCAAATTTTGTGAGTAGCTATGGATGAAGGTAAAATTTGAGTAGCTTTTAGTCCCCAAATTTTGATCCCAAGATTTTCTTGCCTGTGTTCTTTTTCCAAGTGGATACTTAAATTTTGTTGAATCGATATATATAGGATGTCGTAGATAATATTTATAGTATATAGTAGTTGAACTTATGGCATGTACCTTTTTTTGATGTTTTATGAAATATTTTGAAAATTAGTACCCATCAAAATTTTGAGTAGTTGTTATATTACAACCATACATGTTTGAATGATTTGGCAATATTTGTTCTAATTAAGTGAGGGCAATTTGATACATGAAGCATGATTTGTTAGTCTTTGTTGGCTATTTATGTAATGTCATGTGCGTGTGAGCTAATTTTGTTTTGCTCTTGCATTGTGTGCTAATTCAGAACTTGCCCTGTTACTCTAAGTTGTACTGGAGATTATAGGGACTAGGAAGTGATCTTAGGCCCTTGTTCTTGGAAATTAGTCCACTTTGACCTAAAATGACCATCCAAATGAGAAATTTATCTCTTGTTCCAAATATTTGAGCCTTACATGTACCATTTCTTTCTTAAAACCTGATTAACCCAGCCTTATTTAGTGAAATACCTTAAAATTGGCCCTAATCTATCCTTGAGCATTGTGAACCTTGATTAAGGCAAAAACCCTAAATTGAGGGTGACTGCCACTAGTGGCCCTAGTTTGGAGAATAGATATTGTGCACTTCTATATAGGCTAAAAGCCTAAGTTAAAGGTGCCAGTATAGGGGTAAAATAGTAAAAATGAGGTGGTGAGTTGGGAATAGAAAGTAAAGAAGAAAATCACGTACTGAGTGAAAGAAAAAAGAAAAAGATGCCTTAGATTGAGTTGGCCAAGCAAAATGATGTGTGAAAATGAGGTAAAAGCTGAAAATGAGAAGAAAATACTCAGAAAAGCATGAATATTAAGAAGAAATGGAGAATAAGGGGGAAATGATTTAGTGTCAAGGTGAAAGTGTTAAAAAGCATGGTTCAACGTTAGTCTTTAGTCATTAATTGTCCAAAATATCATACCAAAAGCCCATGAATTCACAAGCTTATAAAGTCCTAAAGTAATCCTAGCCTAATTAGCCAAAAGTCCAGGTCATGAGTACACAGGCAAGCCTATGGTATTGGTCATCATGCATGAATACCATTTGTGAGAGTGAGTGTGGTTGCGCAGTCCCATGGTTAAAATTTGAAACCTTCAGTGACTATTAAAAAAAGGGACTTCTTTCTTGTGAGGGCATTTATATTGCATTGTCAATATTTTACTTGTTCAGTAATAGTTGATTGTTGATATTCCTCTGTTTATCATAGTTGTGTTGTCAAATGCATCAATATGATTTGGTTTGCTAAAAATAGCTACATTATCTTGTTTTGAAAAAGCTGATATGGATACCTAAGTTGGATTTGAATATAGTATATGTCATTGGGTTGATTGCTATGTGTTACTTTATTATCTATATAAATTAATTCATCGCTTGATGTCAAGCAACAATGCTAAGTTGAGAGTGTTGATGTGTTGTCAAAATACAACATATTTGATGCCTAAAACTTAGGAGTTGTGTGTTCTAAATGTGACTTTTATAATTATTATGTGTTTTTGTGTTTGTTTTTGCAGGAAAAGCAGATAGGCACAATTTTTGGGAAAGTTGTAGGTTTTGCTAATCTTTTAGGACATACGAGACCCTCTACGAGTCATAGTTCAGTCTATTAGTCATACAGGTGGTTCGTAGGTGTTTTTAGTGCTTAAAGCACAATATCTGTTAACTTAAAGGGCAGCCAGGTGAGACCCAGTTATGACTGTTAGTACCCTCTATGAGTCACAAAAGGATATTCCGTAGTGATTTCTAGTGTTGATTAAACTTGGACCAAGAAGCACAGCTGAAGACTACGAGAGGTTAATACAAATGGTAGAACAGACTACGACTTGTAATAGTGTTCCATATCAACAAAGTCTAAGATTGAAGAGGCTGACTATAAAGCCCAATTAAGGCTCGTAACTCGAGTTATGAGTTGTAATTGCTACTCGTATCAGGCGTCGACCAATTTTTCTAATTAATTTAGGAACTTGTTTGTAAATACTATATATAGTATATTTTAGGGTTTTAGCAGTGAGTTTTTTTACACAGATTACAGAGAGCACGAAATTTTAGAGCATTTTTAAGGTTTATCTTTGGAGACTAAATTTTGGAGATTAGATTCACTTGTGGATTCATTACAAGGTGAGTTTTATTGTTCTTCAATCTATTTGGTCAAGTGCTTAAAAATGTCTCCTTATTCATTGTTTATTCATTTGCCTAAGCTATGAGCAGCTAAACCCAAAATTTTGGGTTGTGGGAACTATGAGAATCTTAGAAAACCCAGATTATTTATAGTTCTTTAGTTTGGCACATTAGATCAAACCACCTGGTATTTGGTGAGTGACATTGTACCACCCACGTAGTGATATTTTACCACCCGCCTAAATTCTTGAGTTTGGCACATTAGCCATTTCTCTTCATTTTGCATGTTATCTAATGATGGCTAACATTAGATCCCACCACCTGCCTAGTGTCATGATCCCGATCGAGGTAGTGATGAATAGAAAAAGGGAATAGTTAACAGAATTTGATGATGTGTTTTTATCTAATAAATCGAATTTGTCCAAGGAGAGATTTGCTGAGACAATGGATAATGCTTAGTTTGGCACCCTATGGAGACCAGCCAAGTGGGTAATGGTTAGTTTGGCACGTTATGAAGACCAGCCAAGTCCTATAGTGAAATTCGACCATCACTTTCAGAAGAAGGCTGGAAGAACCTAAATTACTATCTTGCATGTAATGTCCTAACTGAGAGTTATGTTATCAGGGTAGATTAAGTTAGTGAATCATGAGGAAGAAAATTACCCAAGTTTCTGTCCAATTTGATTGTCTCTCCTTTTTATTAGTTTAGTTTAATTATCTATTGATCATTGCAAACCCCCCCCCCTCCTGCCCTTATAGAGAATCAAGTAGTTGATGTTTTAATTGATTATTAGTGAACCAAGTTGCAAAAGTCCTATATTTCCTGTGGGATTTGACCTTAACTTTGGTTCAGTTTTTTACATTGACGATTGGTTTAACCTTCAAATAGAGGCGTATCTTGAGCATTCATCAGGGGGCTATCTATCCTAAAATCTATATCTCTGTGAGGACGGACTCCAGGTAGATCTTCAGAAAAGACTTCTAGGAACTCGTTCACGACTGGTACTGACTGAAGAAATGGTGTCTCGACACTAGAATCTTTGACTCTGACTAGATAGTATATACACCCTTTGGAAATTAACTTTCTAGCTTTGAGATATGAGACAAATTTACCCTTAGGAAAAATTAAGCTACCCCACTAAACTCGAAGACTATCTCATTAAGAAACTGAAACTTAACCACCCTAGTTTTGCAGTCTATGGAGGCATAACAAGCATAAATCTAGTATATGCCTAGAATGACAACAAAATCTACCATGTCTAACTCAAAAAATTAAGCTAAGATATCTTCATGGAAAACTGACGCTGGACAACCCATATAGATTCTTTGGGATAGATTAGATTCTCTAGTAGGAGTGGAAACACTAAAAGGTTCGAGAAGATATTATGGACTAATCCAAAACGTTTTAGCTACATAGGGAGCCACAAATGATAATGTGGCACTAGGGTCTAACAATATAAGGACAACATAAGTAAAAACTTTAAGCATGCCAGTAACCACATCTGGTGAGTTCTCCTATCCCTATCTGGTGTCCATGGAATATAGATAGTTTGCACCTCTGCCTATCTCTGATATAGCACCCCGTTGAATTGGTCTCCCATGTGGAGATGAAAAAACTGACTAAGACTTATTATCCCTGTTTTTCTGCCTCCCCATAGGATAATACTTTAAAAAGTACCCCACCTAATTACAGCTGAACAACTAGTTGTGCCCACAAGGCACTCTCCTAGATGAGACCTACCACACTTACCACAAACTAGATAATGAGTTGATCCTTAAGCTATGATCCCCTGTGACTAGCTGCCCTAAAACTTGCTATGCTATGATCCCTTGTCATTCCAGACCCTCATTATAGGTGCACTAACAGATGAAGGTGTTGGTCCAGATGTCCTAGGCTAAAAGGATGAGTTATTGCCATTTCTAAACTCCTTCTTATCCTGTATTTTCTCCTCCTTTACTTACTGCACATAAGTCATCGAGCAAACTATGTCCATATCCCAATCAGCATAGCGTTTCTTCCCTCTCTCTTAGTCATTCGAGAGACTTGACATAAGTAGATCTATCCTAGTATGCATGTCTTCCACTATAATTAAAACATAATGGGACAACTGAGTGAATTTGAGGTTGTACTCCTGTAAACTCATAGCTTCTTTCTTTAAATTTAGGAAATTCCTCACCTTAGCCTACCTCAACTCTCTAGGAAAGTACTATCCCAAAAATGCCTCCTCGAACACTGCCTAACTCAAAGTTAGAGCCCCTTCTACTCTACCTCCTTTCCACTGATCAAACGAGAGTCTAGCTATCCCTTTAAGCTAGTAGGTAGCCAACTCAACACGCTCAGCATCACATGTGTGCATAACCTGAAATACTTTGTGGATCTCCTCAATAAAGTTCTTAAGATCCTCCTTCATATTAGACTTTGTGAACTCGAGTTCATCCTTATAAATTCATGAACCCTAGTAGTATCGAAACCATCATTCTTGCCACCTCCCTATCAACCTCCCTGGGTGGTGACTGCCTGTGCCAAAGTTTGGATAGATTGGCAGAGATTAGCGTTAGAGATGACCGCGTGCGAGGGCTACTTAGCAAGCATAGCTAAACATCTATGTCCCTCAAAAATTGGATCAGGCTAGTTTGCATTCTGCCTGGCTGGGCGCCCTCTACCTTGGCTAGTCTAATGGCTCTAAGTGGAGGCATGATTTGAAAAGAAAGGCATGAATGCACGAGTTAAAAGGGACTTAACAAAGGTAAACTCTAAAGCACGAGAGGAAATAACAATTCATAGTGATACTTTCTAATGCTCTGTAGCCTCCTATTTATAGATTTGGCGCACTTCATACTAAGAATCCTGACTCTACTAGATAGTTTCATAGACTCACTAGGACACTTGAATTCTGTGCTTTGATACCATGTTTATCATGACCCAAGTTCACACTCTGGGCATGGCCGGCACCCAAAACCACTTCTGGCCCTGAGTGAACGACTTGGCCTGGCTACAATACTTAACGGAAGACTCGAACAATAAGGAAAGGCTTCAATCTAATAAGCTAAGATTATTAAAATATTTGAGTAAACTGAATAGTAAAAATGTCACAACAACAACTTAAAAGAAGGTATGAAACTCTTAGCATACAACACATGAAACCTCTAACTAGAATAATCTGACCAATTACTAAAAATAAATGCTAAGAAAGAAAGTATAGACAATGACTCCAAAGTCTCTGGCTAGTAAGAGGCCTCACCAATAGCTAGATAGAAATGTTGGTCCTCAACAAAGCATCTGCTTAGGTACTCTATCACCTACGTCTGCATCATAAAATGATCAAGGTCCGAAGTACGTTAGTACATAGAATGTATGGTATATAAAATAGATAAAATGGAAACTTTAGATAAGGCACTATGCTCAAAGTAACTAAAACGTGTCTCCAAATAAGATAGCATAAGTAATAAATGCAGTATATGCTGAAAATAAAACATACGCTGAAAGTTTATATGTTGAAACTAGCTTACTTTAACTTGGAGAGTTTCTCTAACTAACAACCACCACTATAAGATTCGTGATGATAACAGTATCTTGCCCACGCTTCTAGAGCTGTCCCATACTTTGCTGGGGTAATGAACAAAAAATAGAGGAGTGGATTCATCCCAAAACTAGGCCATCTCAGTGAAAATGAGAAATTGCACCTTTGGTACAATCCTATCCTATGCTAGCTATGAAGTTTATGAGTTCAAGTTATTATTACTCTCACTCATATCGGTGCTCAATACTACTCCCGAAATAGCTTTTATAATGCTCATACTTAAAAGAGTATTCTTGCTCAAAGTATTATTTTCTACTCTTTGGGACTTAGCCCAACTTTAGCTTTTCTTAACTTTTCTTAATCTGACTCTCTTCTTTGTTTCTGAAAGTTGTATCAATACTAGGTATTTCAACATGATCTTAGGTACTCAGGTATTTTGAAATTACCAAAGCTTCAAGTACTTTTACAACTCAATTCAAACCATGAATATAATAACTTTTGATGAAATAGATATAGGATTCTCATAAATGTAACCATAACATTAAATCTTGTCTCAATAGCTTAACTAGTACTAAAATCAGTAAAAATCATGATTTTTATCAAGAAAAATGCATGAACAAGTATTTTGATGAAATCGACTGATAATAAAGAAAAAATGATCTTAACTCATAAGCTTGAATCTTGAGTAGAGATTTGTAGTCAAAGATACGAAAACGTATGTCGGACAGCTTTTGGAGGGCCTTACATATGTTAGAAATTATTTTCTGCAAGAATTGAAAAATTTTTTTGAAAGTCCTTGCTTTTGCCCCTTTGAAACTACGTTCTGAGTTCCTGGAAGGTTTTGAAGTTAGAGATATGAATTAGAACGTTCTAGGGCTTTGATTAGGTGAAAACTGACAAATTTAGGCTTAAAGGGTTAGAAAAGTCAAAAATATCCCTCTTTAATATCACTGGTTTGGTCGCCTACAAAACCCTCTACGACCCGTAGAAGTTTCTACGGCTAGTAGGCGACCTTTCGTAAGTTTTTGGACAATTTTTGATGTCTTTGGAATTCTCTATGAGCTCTATTCTACCATAAAGTGTTCTATGAGCCATAGATGGGTTCGTAAAGTCTGGGGCTGAAAATTGAAGTTCTCTGACTTTTTCCATGAGATATTGATATGGGTTGTACTCCAATTTACGACCTGTAACTGGGTTTTGTATTACAACTTTGCATTAGCAGTCCTCAATAAAACAACCATAACTTTTGCCTCCGAGCACCAAATAAGGTGAAATCAGCTGCATTGGAAAGCTAATTCAAAGGGCATTCATTTAGTATGTCATATGACTTCTAATTCTTTGTGTGCAAAGATTTATGGCCATTTAAAGTTAACTCTTGGCTAATCTAAGGCTAGAACCTCATTTTATAGGAAAGCTTCGAACTCGACTAAGTACTAGAGGTCTCTTATGACTCTAATACCCTTCCCACATATCCAAAATGGCATTTTATTTTAGTTTTAAAATGATTTTGGTTTAACTTCATATACCAAAAAATAATATTTGTTTAATTTCATGTACCAAACTTCAGATAATTTTGGTTAATTTCACATTTTTAAACTTCAGATACCAAAATTATATTTTAGTTAAAAAAATTTTTTTTGATAAAAAAAGGAATCTAAAAAGGTTAGAGCTATGCATGTATTAGTTATGCAAGTTTTAGTCATGTAGAAATTACAATACATAAATTATTGGTTGTTGACTATTTAATTTATAGTAAATTAATATACTCTATTAATAAATAAATAAATAAGTAAACACATATATTATATAATTTAAATAAATCAGTGATTCAATTAGTAGAAGGGAGAAAGACTTCCAACTTTTTAAAAATAAATAAATAAATAATATAATTTTCTTTAAAAAACACATAATAAAAAATTATTTGAAAAAAAATAAGTAAGTTAACATTTGTATTGAGACCGCCGATTACATAAGAATTCTCAGTTAACATTGTTTAATTTTGATCAACATCAAATATAACTATTTTTCATTGGACACACATTTAAATTATGTAAAAAAATAAGAAAGATTTTGAGAGTAAATTGATTGGGATAAATATGTAATTTTCTTACTTTTAATCCACGTATAACTAATACACACGTAACTTATTTTACCTTCTACACCACATAAAATTTTACAAAGATTTTCTTATAAGTTATATGAGTTTTAGTTATGTAGAATTATTAAAACAGAACCAAACATGTCACAACTCGGACCTAGGGTCTAGATGTAGCAAGGCGAATGGGAACTCAAGAGTCCCCAAACAAGCCTCAAGATACCAAAACTCGCATCATCGGTTCAGAAAAGTATGAAAAGTAGACACATAGTTCTACAAGGCGGGAAAATAGGACTCACTCTATAGTGGAAATTCGGGACTTATGATCTTTTCATCACAATATATAGCCAATCCATAAATCACATAACCAACTCACATAACTATAGTCAAACATAACCAATCCATAACATAGACTTAAGTCACAACACATAGCATAAAAATGTAAAGAGGTTTACAAGGCATCCAACAATGCCTGCATAGATGGGTTAGGGGCCAAGACATTCCCCGGGATCAATCTCAATACATAAAGAAAAGAATGTATCAAAGGGAGATAGATGGTAAATCATCCTTGCAAGATAGGACTCACCACTATAAATAAACTTGGAATCTGAGCTAAGCATCAAATGGTGGATGATCAAAGTCCTCGGTCCTTACATGGTGAAATCACGCATCCAAGAGGATACGTTAGCACGTTTGAATGTACTAAATATGTGAGATGCAATGCATGAACTTACCGAAACTGGCATATCAAAGTTAGATGACAAGGGCACATAATACAAAAAGAATCGAATATCAAAGGATGTCATATAACAAGATGCTATGAAATTTATTGTGCATGAAATACAAATGATGCTCACATATATATATATATATATATATATATATATATATATATATATATATATATTGCGGATGTGACCTTATCCGACATGAGTTAGACCAAGCGAGCTATTACTTGGAATCCCAATGAAATACCCTCATCGGTAAAGAGGTGGTCTACATGCCAAAGGTGAACTATACTTCACCTTACAGAATGACTCCCATTTTATATGAAGCAACCTTCCTTTTAGGAAAACTCCCCTTTTGAATAAGATTTTCACATATAGCACATCAAGTCATATCATATCATGTCATCTCCATACTGGGTAACTCCCATTTCAGAGGCATCTTTCCTTACAAGACAACTCCAATTTCAAAAAGGAAAATCTATGCTAGGGGCATAGTTTGAGGAAAGAGAGAGGATCCTCCTCCCATCGGTGCTAAGTCGTCATCTCACAAGAATACACACACACACACACACACATATATATATATGTGTGTGTGTGTGTGTGTGTGTGTGTGTGTACATATACATATACATGCTTCAAAAGACAATATTCATTTCCAAGATCATTTCAATGCATCCTTAATCTTTAAAGCCAAATACCATTCATAGTAATTCATTCTTAGGTTCAAATGCCAAAAATCATAGTTCATAGTCATAATACTCATACATACGAATAGCTCATTCATATACAATATGGTGCAAGCACCCAAAATGCTCAAAGAGTCATAATAAATAGACATATATGTGATCACATTATTACCTTAACCAATATCATAAAACATAATTGGGCTTAACTCGTATCATAATTTCCCAAAATAGTCTAATGTCATACATGTAAATGCTATGAATGATTTTAGGAATGCATGGCTAATTAGGATTAAATCTAAAATCGATAATATAATGTGAAATTGAAGTGCATACACCATTATATCCATATTTAAATCCAACATAAGATCACTCATGCATAAACAAGTCTTTAAAAGGGACATGCATATACAAAATTTCATAAACCAATGTAAATCATCATTTTATAATTCAAATCAATTTAAAATCATTAAATAAACATAACCTATATACTATTTGAATTTAAGGAATCATATTATTCAAAATCTCAATTCAAAGTAAGCTAAAAATTCATGAAATTGCTTAAAAATAGTTTGGGTCTCCTTGATCGGAAAATAATCAAGGATCAAGTCGACATACCTTTACTAATATGATACAACCCCAAAGAATGTTGAAGCAGAGTTGAGTTCCTTGGCCCTCAAGTTGAAATCTCCAAGACTTCTTTTGAGAGTTGTTTTGAGTGAATTCAAATTATGAAGAATGAGTTTGAATATTTGAAATAGGTTTTAAATCTTTAGATGACCATAGAAAAGCACAGGAATCCCGGAAAGGCCAACAGAAATAATCAAATTTACAAAAATATCATTAATGAATCGGAGGTAAAATTCACCGAAAGTCACTTGACTTGAGACCAAACGCTCGTGTGGCACTCCATGGTCCATGTGGTGGGATTTTCAAGCTTAAGCCGCCCCACGGCTCCTCCACACGATTTGTGGAGTGTTATAAAGCTCGTGTAGGGTGCCAGTGAGGTGTGTCTTTGCTTGAAACACCACTCCAAGGCCAATAGTCAAGATTTGAGGCAAGTGTGGTCTCTCTTTAGACAACAGTTGGTCCAAATTTTTCCCATAACGAGATTTCTCAAGGTGCAACGATGTCATACGATATCTATGTCATTACATCATCTCCCCCTTGGGAACATTCGTTCTCGAATGTGCAAGAATAAGTCTTGAAAGGCTTGAATTAGAATATGAAACTCCCAAACACAATATACCATGTGTAGTTCATCATTTGAAAATCATAAAGCCATTAAATCTCATGTTGAAATGAACTAAAATCATTCAAAACATCATAAAAAGACTTTTTAATGCACATGTAAGCATGTCATGCCATGAGACTCAAGAATGAAAGAATTGAGACCAATAAGATAAGGAAGAATTTAATACCTTAGGCTTGAGTAGATTGGAAAAGATGGGGATATCTCTTCATCATGTCCAACTCCGCCTCCCATGTAGCACTCTCCACATGTTGGTTCCTCCAAAGTACCTTCACCGATGCCATATCCTATTACGAAGTCGTGTCACTTGTATCTCCAAAATCTCTACTGGCACTTCCTCATAAAACAAGTTCTCTCCAACTGCAATACCTCTAAAGGTGCAATAGTGCTAGGATCACCAACCATCTTTCTCAACATAGACACGTAGAAGACTGGATGAATAGAACTCAAATCCCGGGGTAACTCCACCCTATACGCCACATTTCCAATACGCTTAATAATTTTATAAAGGCTTACAAACCAGGGACTTAGCTTCCCCTTTTTGCCAAAATGCATCACTCTCTTCATTGGTAAGACTTTCACAAATACCTAATCCCCAACTTGGAATTCAAGATTCCTTTATCTAACATCTGAATAAGATTTTTGGAGACTTTGGGCCATCTTCAACCTCTCACTAATCAACTTCAATTTTTCCATAGCCTCCACTACCAAAACTCGTTCAATCAAAGCCACCTTACGCAACTCAAATTACCCCACCGAAGATCCACACCTCTTACCATACAAGGCCTCTAATGGGTCATACTAATGCTAGCATGGAAGCTATTATTATAAGCAAACTCGATGAGTGTAAGATGGTCATCCCAATTACCCTTGAACTCCAACACACAAGCCCTCAACATATCCTCCAAGGTTTGAATTATCCTCTCAGCTTGTCCATCGGTTTGGGGATGAAAGATGGTGCTCAACTTAACCTTAGTACAAAGACCCTTCTGAAATGACTTGCAAAAGTGGAAAGTAAATTGGGTACTCCGATCCGATTTGATAGACCTAGGCACACCATGCAACCTTACCAATTCCTGAATGTATAACTTTGCAAATTCTTTGGCACCAAAAGTAGTCTTAACAAGTAGGAAATGAGTCAATTTAATCATCCAGTCAATGATCACCCAAATAGAGTCAAATATTTTTCGAGTTTGAGGTAACTTAACCATAAAGTCCATATATATCTTCCCATTTCTAAGTAGGGATCTCAATGTCTTGAGCTAACCCACTAGGACTTAGATGCTCCACCTTCACTTATTGACAATTTGGGCATTTATATACAAACTTAGAAATGTTCCTCTTCATACCATGCCACTAATACACCTCCTTCAAATCCCGATACATCTTGGTTGACCTCGGGTGAATAGAATAATGAGAATTATAGGCTTTACTCATGATTGCTTCCCTAAGACCATCCACTTCCAGAATATATAATCGATCTTGTTACCGAGGTACACTAGGAGAACACCTAATTATTCTTTTTGGCAACCAATTTCTTAAATTTAACCAAGGATGGATCTAGATCTTGCTTAGCCTTCACATCAACAACCACCGAGGATTCGACCATATTTTGAACATGTATACCGCCATCATTCGAATTGGCCACTCTAACCTAATCTAGATAAATAGTGGACATCCTTTGCCAACTCCTTCTTTCCCTCCTCCACATGTGCCACACTTCCAACAAATAACCTACTAAGAGCATTTGCCACCATATTTCCCTTGCCGAGGTGATATAAAACACTCATGTCGTAATCCTTTAGGAGCTACAACCATCTCTTTTGCCTCAAGTTAAGATATCTTTTAGTGAACACAAAATGCAAGCTTTTATGATTAGTGAAAATATCAATATGTACCCCATACAAACAGTGCCTCCAAATTTTCAAAGCAAAAACCACTATCGCTAATTCAAGGTCATGTGTTGGGTAATTACTCTTATGAACCTTCAAGTGCCTTGATGCATATGCAATCACCTTACCATGTTGCATAAGTACACAACCCAACCCAATTCGAGAAGCATCACAATATACCACAAACTCATCCAAACTATTTGGTAGAGTCAAAATCGGAGC
The DNA here is from genome assembly GCA_025642045.1 of Solanum sejunctum. Classification (NCBI taxonomy): domain Eukaryota; kingdom Viridiplantae; phylum Streptophyta; class Magnoliopsida; order Solanales; family Solanaceae; genus Solanum; species Solanum sejunctum. The sequence goes on along the minus strand of JAOTQJ010000011.1, from coordinate 10,573,726 downwards.
CGATGTAAGTCGATCCTTCAAAGTTTTGAAACTTCTCTCGCACTCGTTCAACCACACAAACTTAGCCTTTTTTTGAGTCAACTTAGTTTATGGAAATGCAATGGATGAGAACCCCTCAATTAACCTTCTACAATAACCCGCTAACCCAAGGATGCTTCAAATGTTCGAAGGAGTCAATAGTCTAAGCCAATTCTTTACCACCTTTGTCTTCTTTGGATCCACCTTTATATCATCACTGGATACCATATGACTCAAAGAATCAACTTTAACCAACCAAAACTCACATTTGCTAAATTTGGCATATAACTTCTTCTACCTCAAGGTTTGCAAAAGTAACCTCAAATGATCCATATGCTCCTACTCACCTTGAGAATAGATGAGAATATCATCAATAAAGACAACCACAAAACTATCAAAGAATGTCTTGAACACCAATTTATAAGATCCATAAACATGGCTGGAGCATTGGTTAGGCCAAATGACATCACCACAAACTCAAAGTTCCTATAACTTGTTCGGAAGGCCCTATTGGGAATATCACACTATCTGACATTTAACTAATGATACCCGGAATGGAGGTCAATCATCAAAAAGTGAGTAGCCCCTTGAAGTTGGTCAAACAAGTCATCTATTCTTGGCAATAGATACTTATTCTTAATGGTCACCTTATTCAATTGCCTATAGTCAATATACATCTGATGAGACCCATCTTTATTCCTTACAAATAACAGTGGAGCACCCACTAAAGGTATACTTGGCCTGATGAAACCCTTCTTTAGCAAATCTTTCAACTAATCCTTCAATTCCTTCAATTCAGCTGGTGTCATAAGAGAGGGAGGAATAGAGATAGGTTAAGTATCAATAAGAAGATCTATGTCAAAGTCTACTTCCCTTTCGGGAGTAATACCAGGCATGTCTTCGGGGAACAAGTCCAGAAACTTATTCACCACCAAAACCGACTCAAGAGTAGGTAATTAGACTTCACATCCTTAACCCTCAAAATGTGATATATACACCCCTTGGAGATCATCTTCTGAGCTCTAAGGTAGGAAATAAACCTACCCTTAATAGCCAAGTCACTAGCCTTCCATTTAAGAACAAGCTCACCGGGAGGTTAAAACTTGACCTTCCGGGTTCTACAGCCTATAAAGGCATATGATGGATGCAATCAATCCATCCCAAGAATCACATCAAAATCATACATTTTTTAAGTTCCACAAGATCGCTCAAAAATACCTTATACAATACAAAAATAGGACAACCACGATAGACCCTATGTGCAACAACACATCACCCATGGGAGTATAAACTGAGTAAGGATCCCTCAAAAGTTTTAGACTCAAACCAAATTTAATAGCAAACAGATGAGTCATAAGATACAAGTTTGTACCTAGATCAATCAAAGCATAAACATCAAAATCAAAGACTCTTAACATACCACTCACGACATTTAGAGCCTTCTCAACCTCCTAGCGGGCATGAAGAACATAGAACCAATTGTTTCTCGGTGTAACACCTTGAGTAACCCTTTGTTGGCCTTGCCCATCCTAAGCTACTGACCTTGACCTTTCTGAAGGTTTTTGGGACAATCGGCAACCAAGTGATTCTTATCACCACACCCGAAGCAAGCACTCAATTCTCTCCAACAAGGGCTTGTGTGGGGCTTCCTACACTTGCTACACATAGGATATATCTAACCACCATAACGTGACCTAGGAGAAGGCATCTTAACATTACCAACCTGAGAACCCAAACCTTGGCCCTGTAGGAAATGTCAAAAACCACCACCCCGAGAGTCGGAGAACCCACCATCAAAATGGACCCTTTTAGGATCATACATTCTCCTCCCTTTGAGTATCTCCCCTTTGATTTTTTGGAATAAACCATCAGTCTAGAGATGTTCATATCCCGATTAAGCATGGTCATACGGTATTCTTGTACAAGCAAGTCAAAAACACTGGAGATGAACTTGTGCATTTTTGTAGAGGAATCAGCCACAAGTGTCGGAGCATAATGGGACAGCTTAGTGAACTTAAGGGCATAATCACTCTCACTAATATTATCCTGCCTTAAGTTGATAAACTTGGTAATCTTGGCTTCCCTAAGCTCAAGTGGGAAGAAACAATCCAGAAAAGCAAGCTTGAACTCTTCCCAATTAATAGCATCACCACAGACTCTCTCCATAGAGAACTGAGTATACCACACCTGTGCCACATCCTTCAATTGATAAGCAACAAGTTCAGCCCTTCTCCACAGAAGTGACACCTATGATATTTAATACTTTTGAGAGCTCATCAATGAACTCCTGAGCATCCTTGTCAGCCTTATACCCAAAGAATTTAGGAGGTTTCATCCGGGTGAAATCCCTCACTCTAGAAGCAGGAGTGGAATCCCAAGGAAAGTTAGCCTGCCTAGTTTGAGTAGTCACCACCTAGGCAAGCATGGCAAAGGCCATAAAAAACTTACCATTAAGGATATTCTCATCCATATGCCATTGAGGTGCTTGACCCTCATTATAGGGGTTAGTATGACAGGTCTACCATTAGGCACCTTCTGAAACAAAGCAAGGATACCATAAAGATCAAGAGTGAAATTAATTATTTACAGCATGACATAAGACATGAAGAAGTGAGACAATTCCTAGAACGTTGTCGTAGCCTTCCACTCATAGGCATGGTGCACTTCACACCTATGATTAGGACTCTACTTGAAATGACATGTTGAACTCCAAGGATCATTACAAACCTAGGGCTCTGATACTATCTTTGCCATGACCTGGACCTAGAGCTTAGATGCAACATGGCGAATGAGAACCCAATAGTCCCCAAATAATCCTTAAGATACAAAAACTCACATTATCAATTCAGAAGTGTATACAAAGTAAATACATAGTTCTACGGGGTATGAAAATAGGACTCATTCTATAGGGGCAATTTGGGACTTAGGATCTTTCTATCATAACATATAGCCAAGCCATAAATCACATAACCAACTCATATAACTATAGTCAAAGATAACTAACCCATAAAATAGACTTTAAGTCACAACACATAGCATAAAACATAAGGAGGTTTACAAGGTATCCAACAATTCCTCTACATAGATGGGTCGGCACAAAGACATTCCCCGAGCTCACACTCAATATGTAAAGAAACAAATATATCAAAGGGAGATAGATGGTGGATTTTTCTTGGAAGATAGGACTCACCACTACAAATAAACTTGGAATCCAAGCTAAGTGTCAAATGGTGGATGATCAAAGTCCTAGGTCCCTACATGGTGACATCATGTAGGCAAGAGTATGCATTAGTACATTTGAATGTACTAAGTATGCGAGATGCAATGCTTGAACTTACCAAAACCTGCATATCAAAGTTAGATAACAAGGGCTCATAATATAGAAACAATCGAATATCAAAGGATGTCATATAACAAGATGCTACAAAATTTATGATGCATGAAAGGAAAATGATGCTCATATATATATATATATATATATTGGGGATGTGACCTTAATCGACATGAGTTAGACCAAGTGAGATATTACTTGGAATTCTGATAAAATCTCCTCATTGGTAAAGAGTGGTCTACTTGCCAAAGGTAAACCATACTTCACCTTATGGGACAACTCCCATTTTGGATAGGATTATCACATATAGCATATCAAGTCATATCATATCATGACATCTCCTTACATGACAACTCCCATTTCAGAGGCATCTTTCCTTCGAGACAACTCCCATTTTAGAAAGGAAAACCCATGCTAGGCACCAAGTTCGAGGACAGAGAGAGGACCCTCCTCCCATCGGTATTAAGTTGCCATCCCACAGGAATACTATTCATAGTAATAGTCATAATACTCATACATAATAATAGCCCATTCATACAAAAAATAGTGCAAGCACCCAAAACACTCAAAGAGTCATAATTAATAGACATATATGTGATCACATTCTTGCCTTAACCAATATTATATCAAAATCATATCATAAAATATAATTAGGCTTAACCCATATCATAATTTCCCAAAATAGTCTAATGTCATGTATGCAAATACTATGAATAATATGAGGAAGGCATGGGTAATTAGTATTAAATCAAAAATCATGTGAAATTGAAGTAAGTACACCAACAAATTCATATTCAAATCCAACATAAGATCACCCATGCATAAACAAGTCTTAAAAGGGGCATACATATAAATAATTTCATAAACCAATGTAAATCATCATTTATAATTCAAATCAATTTAGAATCAGTAAATAAACATAACTCATATACTATTTGAATTTAAGGAATCATATTATTCAAAACCCCAATTTAAAGTAAGCTAGAAAATTATGAAATTGCTTGAAAAAGTTTGGGTCTCCTTGATTGAAAGGTAATCAAGGATCAAACCCACATACCTTCACTAAGATGATGAAACCCCAAAGAATTTTGAAGAAGAGTTGAGTTCCTTAGCCCCCAAGTTGAAATCTCCAAGACTTCTTTTGAGTGTTTAAATAATGAGGGATGAGTTTGAATGTTAGAAATAGGTTTAGGTCTTTAGATGAACATAGAATAGCATAGGAATCCCTAAAAGATCAATAGAAATTTCCAAATTTACAGAAAAGCCATAATAAATCAGAGGAAAAATTCATCGAAAGTCACTTGACTTGAGGCCAAACGGCCCGTGTGGCACTCCACAGTCCGTATAGAGTGCCCGTGAAACATTCTTGAGAAATGCTTTTTAGAAATTTTGATCTTAAACCAACACTTAGAATTTTTGGCACAAGTCCACCAAACGAGCACCTTTCACGATCCGTGTGAAGCCACATGGTTCGTGTGGTGCTCCGTCTCCCCAAACGTAGGAAATTTTGTGGAAAGTTATGAGATGGTGATAACATACTTAGAATATATTCACTCCAGAGGCTTTGTGGGGAGACTCACAAACTGTCTCATGCCACACGACCCATGTGACTGGGCATATGGCCTCACTTAGCCCTAATGGTGGTGGTTTCAAGCTTAATCCGCCCCACGGCTCCTCCACACGATCTGTGGAGTGTCACATGGCTCATGTGGTGTGCCAGTGAGGTGTGCCTTAGCTTGCAACACCACCACAAGTCCAATATACAAGATTTGGGGCTAAGTTGGTCTCATTTTAGGCCACATGGCTCGTGTGACCTCACACTAGCCCTGTGGTCTCTCTTGAGACAACACATGGTCCAAAACGAGATTTCTCAAGGTCTAATGATGTTATACAATTTCCTAGTCATTATAAAACACCAAATTGAATTAATACATTAATAACTTTCATATATTATTTGAAGTCTATCAACTGATCATTGTATAAAGTTAGTACATGAATAACTTTTATTCTATATATAGCTAAACAATGTATAACGTTAACACATGAATAACTAAACCAGAAACTTACTACAAGTTATTCATATATTAAATTTGGGTGTTAATGTCACAATCCAAAAATGGACAAAATGGCACTGCTTTTATCCTACTAAAACAAGTCAGCCTCAAACTCAATTATAACAATAAGATCCGGAAGGATAATAAAAATTAAAGTTTACCCGCAGAGATAAGTCAACTTAGTTAAAAGTTTCCCTAAAACTTACAACAAGAATCATAAGCATAATAATTAAGATACATAATCATAATCGATAGATATGAGCTCAATATGATATGTATAGCCAATGCATAGATATAAACATGCTTGAGAATAATCATACTTGCATAACTTGTTCCATACAATAACATATCATGAATAGCTCATCCAAAATACCTTGTACGAGAGGATAAGAGATATAGCATGGTCCATGACCCCTTCTACCTGGTAGTGGGTAGTACATGAGATTTAGTCATACATGAGGGTAAGAGTTACAACATGGTTCATGGCCCCTTCATGTAGACATTAGGCAATGCACATTAATAGGTCGTACATGAGAGTGAGGTATACAATATGGTTCAGGACTCCTTCACGTAGACATTTACCGTATACTAGAGGGTGAGGCACACAACATGATTCATGACCCCTTCTAGTAGGCTTTATAATCACATGAGAACAACATAGAATAACATCTCAACAGTTGCCTTGTAGACCATGGAATCTCTTCATGAGTTTAATACATGCTTGGGAGCCCATAATTATCATGACAACACTTGACTTGCAAATCATGCAACGGATCATCATTAAATTAAGAATTCTTGTCATGTAGTTTAGTCAAAAATGGTGGGTACATGAATACATGCTCAAGATCCTACAATTAGGTAGTATAAGACTTGGAAGAGTGAACTTAAACCATTTTGAATTCATAAAATGCAACCCACCAACATAGTAGTAAAACTCTTATTTTTGGGTTATCATGAAATCCATCAAAAGCACATAATGTGGCAAAGTTTTCATAGTTCATATCATGCTAGCCTCAATAGTTTCAAGCAACTCATTGAATAAGCTTTCAGTAGCAACTCATCATAATAACTCATATTTAATAAAATCGATCATAACTCATGTCCATAATGCATAATAGGAGATACCTATGAAGAATATAAATTAAAATTATAAAATGTTCATTAAAAGAGAGGATTGGGCTCTATGGGTGAAAGGACCCATGGATGAAAACCCACATACACAGCTTCACGACCCAGGCATGATGCGGTCTGGTCGTGGATCATCATTGGAAATGGTTCCCGTTGTAAAATTATTTTTCACTACCGGTCTTCTAAAATTCAAGGGCTACCCTTTTTCCACACTATTTTGCCTCTTGAACAAGAATATGAAGTCAGATTTTTTAAATCATAAATGAATTTTTAGATATTTAAAAAATACACTTATGGGGCATTCCGAAGCACATGAGGGGTGTTTCAATATCTCCCCCTTGAGAACATTTGTCCCCGAATGTCAAAGAAATGTACATAAAAAGAGTAATTATGAGACTTCTAGCCCGATATGAATGCAACAATTGCACTTAAACATCATTCTTAAAAAGTTTCAGACTTATGCATCAACAATCATCAAAACTTATTACCATGAACATGTATGCATGAAAAATGACACAAGGGCTGAAAATTAAGACTTAAAATCCTAGATGTGACTAAAATTATTATCTTTGGCTTGAGTAGACTAAAAGAGGTATGAGTATCGCTTTTTCATATCCGCTTCGGCTTCCCAAGTAGCACTTTCAATTTGATGATTCCTCCAAAGGACTTTGACGGATGCCATATCTTTGTTCCTCAATCTTTTCACTTGTCTATATAATATTTCCACCTTGACCTCTTCATAGGTCAAGTTGTCCTCCACAACAACCACCATCTCTAATGGTACTATAGCACTTGGGTCACCCACGCACTTCCTAAATATAGACACATGGAAGACCAGATGAATCATACACATATCCATAGCCAACCCTACCAATTCTCCTCAAAATTCTATAAGGTCCAAGAAATATTGGGCTCAATTTCCCTTTCTTGCCAAATCGGACCACACCCTTCATGGGTGAGACCTTAAAGTAAATCCAATCATCAACATTAAACTCAAGGTCTCTTTTCCTCACATCAGAATAAGATTTTTTCCTAATTTTGAGCCGTCTTCAATCTCTCCCATATCTACCTCACTTTATCCAAAGTTTCCATAACCAAATTTGCGCCTAACAAAGTTATTTCTCCCCATATCGAACCACCCAACTGGGGATCTACAATGACTACCATATAAAACTTCAAAAGGAGCCATGCCAATACTAGAGTGTTAGCTATTGTTATAAGCAAACTAGGTGAGTGGGAGATGTTCATCCCAACTACCTTTGAACTCCAAAACACAAGCCCTAAGCATATTTTCAAGAGTTTGAATTGTTATTTTGGCTTGACCATCCACTTGAGGATAAAAACTCACACTAAGCTCAACCTTGGTACGGAGACCCATTTGGAAGAATCTCCAAAAATGAGAAGTAAATTGAGTATTACGATCCAAAATGATAGACAATGGTACCCCCAAGCAACCTAACCAACTCAAGAATATATGGACTGGCATAATCCTCAGCTTCAAAAGTTGTTTTAATGGTAGAAAGTGAGCCGACTTTGTCATCCTATCAATAACAACACAAATAGAATCAAAGTGCCTCCAAGTCTTTGGCAATTTGGCCACAAAATCCATGTTAATCTCTTCCCATATCCAAGTAGCAATTTTTATGTCTTGGGTTAGGCCAACCAGCCTTTGATGTTCAACTTTCACTTGTTGGCAATTGTGACAGCTGACCACAAACTTGGCAATTTCCCTCTTCATACTACCCCGCCAATAAATCTCCCTCAATTCTCTATACATTTATGTGGAATCGAGATGAATAGAATAGGATGAATTATGGGCCTCTTTCAATATCGACTTCCTCAAGTCATCAAAATTAGGCACAAATAGCCTACCTTGGTACCTAAGGACACCATCTCCTCCTTGGGAGAAAACCTCCACTTTACCATCTTTCATCAAAGCTTTCAATTCTAGCAAAGCAGGGTCAAGGTCTTGTTTGGACTTGACCTCTTCAATCAAGGAATATTAGGAACCATCAACAACAACCACACCTCCATTCTCAACTTCATTCAACCTAACCCCAAATCTAGCTAACCGATGAACTTCTTTAGCTACCTCCTTCTTTCTATCACCAATGCGAGTTACACTTCCCACAAACACTCTACTCAAAGCATAAACATTAGTTTTGTCGGGGTGATAGTGCCCACTTATATTATAATTCATAAGGAGCTCTAGCCACCTCCTTTGTCTCAAATTAATGTTCCTTTGTGTGAACACATATTGAAGGATCTTATGGTCAGAAAATACATCTACATGAACCCCATACAAGTAATCACACCACAATTTCAAAGCAAACACAACGATCGCTAAGTCAAGATCAAAGTTTAAAAACTTTTCTCACACTCATTGGTCCAAATGAATTTTGTCATATTTAGTGCCCATTTTGTCATAGTGGAATCAATAAAAGACAAACCATTCACAAATCTCTGGTAGTATCCCGCTAAACCCAAGAAACTCCTAATACTTGTTGGAGTCAAGGATCTAGGATAATTTTTTATTACTTCCATCTTCTTAGGATCCACTTTAATCCCATCATCCAACACCACACGCCCTAAGAATGTTGCCGCTTTTAACCAAAATTCACATTTATCAAATTTAGCAAACAACTTCTCGTCCCTCAAAATTTGCAACACCACCCTCAAATGATTTACATGCTCTTCTTCACTCCAGGAATAAATCAATATGTCATCTATGAAGACTATCGCAAACATATCAAGGTAGGGTTTAGGGACCCTATTCATGATTCCGTAAATACCACTGATGCATTAGTTAAACCAAATGACATCACAACAAGTTCAAAATATCCATACCTAGTTCGAAAAGTTGTCTTGGGAATATCACCCTCCTTCACCCTTACTTGGTGGTATTCAGACCGAAGATCAATCTTAGAAAAATGACTAGCCCCTTGTAGTTGATAAAATAGGTCATCTATCCTTGGTAAGGGATATTTGTTCTTTATAGTGACCTTATTGAGTTGTCGATAATCAATACATATTCTGAGTGAACCATCTTTCTTTCTTACAAACAACACTAGTGCACCCCAAGGTGACTTGCTAGGCCTTATGAAACCCTTCTCCTACAAATCTTTTAATTGGTCCTTTAACTCATTTAACTCTACCGAGGACATACAATAAGGAAGAATGAAAATGAGTTATGTATGGAGGTCTATGCAAAAGTTTATTTCCCTCTCGGGAGGAACACCGAGATAATCATCGAGAAAGACATCAAAAAATGCATTGACCACTAGAACCAAATCAATGGGAAGGACCTTAGACTCAACGTACCTAACCCTCATAAGATGGTAAATGCAATCCTCAGAAATCAATTTCCGAGCTTTAATACTAGAGATGAATCTACCCTTAACCATTGAATCATGACCTTCCCAGTCAAGGATGGACTCATTAGGAACTTGGAACCCAACTTTACAAGTTCTACAATCAATGGAAGCATGATATGCATGTAACCAATCCATCCTAAGAGTAATGTCAAAATCCACCAATCAAGTTCAACGAAATCACAAGGCAAGACTTTATGTAATATAGATAGGGGACAACTCTTATAGACCTTTCTAGCAATAATGGACTCACCAATTAGGGTACCCACCTCATAAGGTTCACACAACAATTCGAAGCACACATGAAGGTTATTGGTAACAAAAGGAGTAATAAAAGAAAGAGTGGGACCCTGATCTATCAATGTATACACATCATAATAAAAAATCTTTAACATATTGGTAACAACATCAGGCATCTCATCCACTCCTTGCCTCCCTTGAAGAGCATAAAATCGATTGAGATGTGGAGTACCCCCTTGTTGGCCACCTTGAGCCCTTTGATCAACATAACCACCTTGTCCTTGAGGATGACCATCCTTGCCTTTGTTTTGAGCATAAATGTGATCAATAAGCTTGTGGTGTACTCTCCCACACCCATAGCAAGCATTTAAGTCCCTCAAGCATTTTCCACTATGATTCCTCCCACACTTTTGGCACCTAGGATTAGTCATCCCACCATTGCCACCTTGAAACCTTGGGTTAGGCACCCCATCATTAGTAAACCTCTTGTTTGGAGCACTAGAGGACCCTTGGCCTTGATATTAGTCACCTTGTAGGAAACAACCACCCTTTACACCTTGGAAGCCACCATTAAACCAAGCCCTCTTGGTTCCCCACTTCTCCACTTTCTAATCTTTTCCCCCTCAAGTTGTTCAGTGTAGGTTATGAGTCTGGATAAGTCTATGTCACCTATAAGCATAGCTGTACGACACTCTTTATTCACCAAATCAGACACCTCCCACACAACCTTGTTGATTCTTGCACTAGGGTCGACAACCAAATGAGGAGCATATTTTGAGAGTTTGTTGAATTTGAGGGCCTACTCCCATATACACATGGAACCTTGCTTGAGATTTATGAACTCCATCATTTTAGCCTCTCTCAACTCAATAGGAAAGAACCGATTAAGGAAGGTGACCTTGAATTCCTCCTAAGGAATGGCATTATTGTTCCCTCTCTCAAATTTTCATTGAGCAAACCAAATTTGGGCAACACCTTTGTGTTGGTAAGATATAATCTTCACTTTCTCTTTCGAAGTCACCCCCATGATGGAAACCACCTTATATACCTCATCAATAAACTCTCGGGGATCCTCTTTCAGTTTAGAACCATGAAACTCTAGGGTTCATCCTTACAAAGTTCCTCACCCTTGAGGATGAAGTAAGACCATGAGGGGATTGGACCCCTTGATTCAATTGATTGGTCATTGCATGTCCCAACATAGTGATGGTATTTTATAACTCTACTTGTGTAGTCCCTTCTCCTTGAGGATCTTGATGAGTCGGACCCTCCTGGGCGTACGAGCCCTCCATGGTCTCTCTTTTGGTAGTGCCATGATCTAAAAGATAAAAATAGCATTTGTTAGGGGAGAAATCCTTAATTTACATCTAGAGCATGACATAGATCATGAAGAAGTGAAACTTTTCCTAAAACGCCTCATAACCTCATACTCATAGTTGTGGCATGCTTTACAACCATGAATAAGACTCTACTTGACTCAATGTGTTGGATTTTTTAGGACCATTAATAACCTAGTGATCTGATACCAAGTTTGTCATGACCTAAGCCTAGGGCCTACACGTGACCCAACAAATGGGGAACCCGAGGGAATGCAGAACAAGCCTTTTAGCATATCACATACACATCCTTGGTTGCGGAAGCAAGATGAGATAACAAACAAGTACAAAATAGAACATAAGGGAAAAAGGTCTAAGGGAGTCTTCCATAATAGGATAAGTATAATAAGAGTCAAGCTCATAATACATCCAATATAATATCCAACGACAACTCTACTAGTAGATAGGTGGAGGCTAAGATATCTCTCAGGTTCACCGTCATAGTTAAGTATCCAAAATAAGATAAAGTCTTAAGGTAGGCATGAAAGAAAATAGATATTATCCACAGATATAAGGGACTCACCAACAACTATCTTCAGCAATCCGGCTAGCCACGTATAGGAGGAGGATCAATATGAGCTCCGATCCTTACATGGTGATATCATATAGTCATAGAGTATGCGTTAGTACTTGGAATGTACTAAGTATGCAAGGTGTAATGCAACAAGAATCATAAGTATAATAATCAAGAAGCATAATCATAATCAATAGACATGAGCGCAATATGACATGTATAGTCAATGCTTAGGTGTAGACATGCTTAAGAATAATCATACTTGCATAACTTGTTCCATATAATAACATGTCATAAATAGCTCATCCAAATACCTTGTACCAGAGGGTAAGAGATATAGCATGGGTCATGACCCCTTCTAGTTGATAGTGGATAAGTACATGAGATTTAGTCGTACATGAGAGTAAGGCTTACAACATAGTTTATGACCCCTTCATGTAGACATTAGAAAACATACATTAATAGGTCATACATGAGGGTGAGGTGTACAACATGGTTCATGACCCCTTCATGTAGACATTTACTTATGCTAAAGGGTGAGGCACACAATATGATTCATAACCCCTTCTACTAGTCTTTACAATTCACATGGGAACCACATAGAATAAGAGCTCAACAATTCACTTGTAGACCATGGAATCTCTTCATGAGTTTAATGCATGCTTGGGAGTCCATAATTATCATGATAACACTTGCCTTGCAAATCATGCAATAGTTTATCATCAACTTAAGAATCTTTATCATGTAGTTTAGTCAAAAATGATGGGTACATGAACACATGCTCAAGATCGTGAAAGTAGACAGCATAAGAGATGGAAAAGTGAACTTAAACCATTTTGAAGTCATACAGGTACCAATATAGTAGAAAAACCCTTAATTTTGGGTGTCATGAAATCTATCAAAAGCACACACTGTGGCAAAGTTTTCATAGTTCATATCATGCTAGCCTCAATAGTTTCAAGCAACTCATGGAATAATCTTTCATTAGCAACTCATGCATAATAACTCAATATTTGATATAAATCAATCATAACTCATGTTCATAAAGCATAATAGGAGATACCCATGAAGAATATAACTTAAAATCATGAAATTTTCATTATAAGAGAGGATTAGGATCCATGTGTGAAAGGATCCATAGATGAGGACCCACATACACAGCTCTGCGACCCAGGCGCGACGCGGCCTGGTCGCGGATCGTTAATGAAAATGGTTCCCATTGTAAAATTATTTTACCTACGGGTCTTTTAAAATTCGGGGGCTACCCTGTCACCATATAATTTTGCCCACTGAACAAGAATATAAAGTCTGATTTTTGATATTTTGCATGAATTTTGAGATATTTGAAAAATACACTTATGGGGTATTCAAAAGCAAATGAGGGGTGTTTCATGAAAGAACACCTCCCTTCAACTATAAGAACTCTCTTTTTGACAAACTTTATGCACTTTATACTTTTCTTTTTATGTTTTGTGCCCTAAAAAATGAAGATCACCACTATTTATAGTTGTGTAAGTCTTTCATACACTGAATAGGTAGATAATGAGGTAGTTAATAGAGAAGATAAATTGCCTAAAAGTCAAGGTGTAATGGAAAAATAAAGAGTGAAATAATATATTTTGAGGTTACAAAAGTTTAATGTAAAGTGTAACCTCTTTTTGGACAAGAGACCAAGAGTCATCCATTGAGCAACCATGAATTTTTGTACTGACAGTGCTCTACTAACTCATAATGAAGAGCAATAATGTTCTCCAATGGACAAGCAAAAGAAGTAGAGGAATTAGCAGCATTATATGTCTACCAACAGCTAGAGAAACAACAACTAAAAAGTTGTAAACCAATATTAAAATACTCATAAAAACTAACAATCCTCTACTCATCTTAATATTATACAGTCTATCCGCTGAAGGAAGACTACTACGCGTAATGGAGGTGTCCTATTCATTGGACCTCTACATAGTGAAATAATAACTTTTACTCCAGAGTCGTAGTGGTCTCAAAATTGAACCATAAGTGATTAAGGGAAATAACATATTACTGCTTAGACATATTAATCAAGGTGTTGATATAAGTTTTACTAGCCAACACATTACGACCTTGTGCTATCCCGATTTTACAAGAGACTTTGAGAATTAGCCCAATTCTCATATAAAGCAACCTACTTTCACACTCACATAAGTGAAATCTGTCGAGAGTGCCTCTGTAAAATTAACACTCTATCCATATGGACTATAGATTTTCATTAAGATTTTTTTTAACTCAACCTCTACAATTCATTACAGGAAATAATGCATTCACATTATAGGGAGGGAATAAAATTAGTGCATTTTTCACACTAAGTCATGATATGATTTGTTTTTTTCATTGAACCTGGTTGTAGAATCTCTAGTACCCAGGATGGGTTTCCTCATATATGACTTAGGAATTTATAGACTTCAATCCCATCTCCCTTGATGTGCTCCTGACCTTTTTCTCTCGTTAATGTCTTAGTAAGAGGATCTTCAAGATTATCAAAAGATATGACATAATCAACATTAATGATACCACTTGTCAAATATGATCTTATGTTACTATGTTTCCTCTTTAAGGTCTATATTTATTGTTGTCATAACAATTTTGAACTATACCAATTCAGCGGTGCTATCACAATGAATTAAAATAGGAGGAACTTATTTTTCAAATAAGAAATTTGAAATAAGAAATCTCTTAATCAATTTACTTCCTCACTAGCTGAAGCTAAAGTAATTAGTTCAGCTACCATAGTAGAGTTAGAAATGATAGTTTTCTTTTTAGATTTCCAACAGATAGTACCACCACCCAAAGTAAAAATATAACTAGTGGTAGAACAAGAATCACCTGATAAAGTGTTCCAATCTGCATCAGAATAACCCTCAAATACAGCAGGATATTTTTTATAAAGCAAACTACAAGTTTTTATTCCAAGTAAATATCTCATAACTCTCATTATAGCATGTCAATGTTCATTACCTAGCTTACTTATAAACCTGTTAAGTACTCTTAACGCATATGCAATATCAGACCTAGTGCAATCAGTCATATATCTTAAACTTTCGGTTAAGCTAGCATATTCTTTTTAATTTATCATATCATTTTCACTTTGAATAGGGACCAAGTGAACACTTGTGAAACGACCCCAAAAAGTGTCCAAAAGTGTGCTTCGAAAGTGCCTGAAATTGTAATTTCCATATATATCAAAATCCATGCGTGATATCAAAAATTCGACTTTATATTCTTGTTCAAGGGATAAAAATTAGGAGGAAAAGAGTCTAACTCTGATTTAAGAATGAAAGATTAGCAATTATGAAATTTCAAGAATGCAATTTTCAATGGCAAATTTGCATTGCTTCTGCGACGCACCACAGTACAAAAATTGGTCTGTTTTTTTATCTCGGTCTAAGACTTCTACGTCTTGGGCCTAAGTGTTCCCATTCACTAAAATACCTATAGTTAACCATTTTTCACCCTCATATCATTCTGAACACTCCCCAATACTTATTCAAACACTTAACCAAATTTTTCATTCCTAAATTCAAGTCTCAAACCCTCATCCGGAACTAAGAATTTCCTTCAAGGTTCTTCTTCAAGTTTCAAGTCTTCATGGGTTCCTTTCACCCATGATAATCAAGCTTTTTTTACTCAAAAATTGCATGATTTAAAGTTGATTTATTCATGAGTCTTATCTATTATGAAAATCACTGCACACTGTATTGGGTTTAAGAAATTATGACTATTTTACTATGTTTGGAGCTATAAAGTAAGAGTCTATTGTGATAATTGATGAAGGTTCTTCATGTATATTATTTGAAGGTGTTACCAAGTATCTATTGATGGCTTTACACTAATTATTTTAGCATTATTTCACACTTGAATTGTATAGTTGTACAATAGCATTACACACCCTCTAAGTGTTTGATAAAATGTCCGATGGTGGATTCTTGAGGAATTGACAGTCCCATATATATGTCTTATGAGATGAATGACCATATGATGATGAAATGATGATAGAATGATGATAAATGATGATGAAAAGGAATGTATGTATAAGATGATAAAAGAAGTGTATGTGTGTGTGTATGTTTGTGTGTATATATATAGTGTTGGGGATGACCAACCCTAGCTCGGGGGTGGTAGGCTCGAGTAACCTATCAAAGGGTTGATACCTTGGCCGCCTAGCTTGGGGGGTGGTAGGCTCGAGTAACCTTGTTGGGGGTTGGTACCTATTAACCTTGAATGGGGATTTGTACTCTGTCAACCTCGATAGGGGATAAGTACTCCATCAACCTCGGTGGGAGTTTTTTAGTCCATTAACCTCATAAAGGGATTAGTACCTTATGTGCCTATCTAAGGGTGTGGTAGGCCTTCCCTTGCACTAAAATGGTCACTCCTTATACTCATATTAAGATCTTTATAAGCATTGTTTTACTTTAAGTATCATTCATACATGTCATATTACTAGTATGAAATTCATTGCTTATGATTATGCATTTTGGTTATGATGTCTACCTCTTGTTGCATTGCATCCTATATACTTAGTTAATTCAAACGTACTAATGCATACTCTATGTCTACATGATATCACCATGTAGGAACCGGTGCACCGCTTGATCATCCTTCTCCTTCACGTTGTTGGTATGCCTTCTATCAAGCTTGTTGGTGAGTCCTCCATTTTCGGGACGTTACTTGTGATCTCTTACTATATATTAAGACTTTCTCTTTAATTTATGTATTGACTATGAGGATGAACCCGATTGCTTTGTTTTGGCCTCCGCTCTTATCTATGTAGTAGAGGTGTTGTTGGACATGTTATATTCCTATGCTATGATCTTGGACTCTATTGACTCTTGATGTTCATGATATGGAAGTTACCCTTAATCCCTATTCTCATTGTTTACATTTATCTCTTATTGTCATTCTAATTTCTTCTGCAACTAAGGATGTGTAATGATATACTATGAGGCTTATTTTGGGCTCCTTCGCATGCTCCATCGCCAATCATGTCTAGGCCCTAGGCTTGGATTGTGACAAAGGTGGTATCAGAGTACTAGATTATTAGATCCTCAGAGTCTAACACGACGCATGGATTAGAGTCTTATTCATGGTTATGTTGTGCACCACAACTATGAGTAGGAGGCTATGAAATGTCTTAGGAAATATTTCTCTTCTTCATGTTCTAAGTTATGCTAAAGAGTTGGAGCAAGCTTTTCCCACCTAATAATTGCTCTTTGCTATGCTAGATCATGCCTAATACAAGGGGAAGATAAGCCCGCACGCCCGAGGAGCAACCTGCCAATGGAGAGCATAAGGATTCTCTCACCTTACTTGCACAAGTAGTGACTAATCAAGTCAATCAAGGGCTGAATCCCCTTGTGCTCCTATTCTAGGCTCTCGGGTGAGAGACTTCATGAGAATGAATCCCCCCGAATTTCATGGGTTAAAGGTGAGTGAGGACCCCCAAGAGTTCATTAATGAAGTCTACAAAATTTTATCTATCATGAGTGTTGGGCCAAATGAAAAGGCATAGTTGACAGCATACCAACACAAAGGGGTAGCTCAAATATGGTACAATCAATAAAAAGAGGAGAAGAGAGTTGGCTATGTGGTGCTTTGGGAGGAGTTCAAAATGGCTTTCCTTAATTAGTTCTTCCCTCTTGATCTTAGAGAGGCTAAGTTGGAGAAATTTATGAATTTTAAAAAAGGCTACATGAGTGTGAGAGAGTATTCACTCAAATTTACCTAACTTTTGAAATATGCTCCATATTTGGCGGCAGAATCAAGATCTAGGCTGAAAAAATTTATGATGGGTGTTTCCGCCTTGGTTAGTGAAGAAGTTTGATCCTCCATGTTGATTAGTGACATGGACCTGTCGCGTTTGATGACCTATGCCAAGCAAATGGAAGAGGAGAAATTAAGGAAGAAAAGGGGGCATGAGGCCAAGAGAGCCCATTTTGAGGGTTAGTTCCAAAGGAGTGGTTGGTTCTATCATGGTCAAAGGACTACTCATGCATTTGATAAGAGAGTTGCAAATGATCTTCTAAGATCCTAAGGTATTAGGGGTGTGGCTCCTATTGACGTGTGTTCGAAGTATGGTAAGGGTCATGGTGGCCCATGTTTAAAGAATACTGATATTAGTTATGGTTATGGGGAGTTGGGGCATAAGGCTATAGATTGCCCTCTAAAATGCAATAAGAGCAAGGAGGTTCATCCACAAGGTGCTAATGTGGTCCTATTAGGGAGAGGTGGCCAATAATATGATGCCCAAAGGCACAACCGGTTTTACGCTTTGATTGGAAGGCAAGGGGTTGATGAAGTCCCTGATGTTGTTACCGGTATGTTGAAATCTTTGACTTTGATATGCATGCATTATTGATTTGGGTGACACCCTTTCTTTTGTTACCCCCTCTGTTTCCTAAAAGTTCCATGTTGCACAAGTCATATGAGGTGTTTACTTTTATCGATGCATCTATTGCTGCTAGGAAAGTTCATAGAAGTTGTACTATGTGCATTTTGCATAAAATTTTGCCTTGTGATCTTATTGATTGCATACTCTATGCCTACATGATGTTACCATGTAGGAACTGGAGCTCTATTTGATCATCATCATCCTCCGCGTAGCTAGTGATATCTATTCAAGCAAGTTTGGTGAGTCCTCAACTCCGAGGATGATATCATTTGCTCTTATGTTATGCTAAGACTCTTTTTCCTTTATTTTATGCTTTTAACTATGATGGTGAGCCTGGTTGATTGTCTTGACCCTACTAATTCTATGTCTAGAGGTGTTGTTGGACAAGTTGTGTTATAATGCTATGAGCTTTGGATCTATTTGACTCTTTTGATGCTTTATGATATGAAATACTTCCCTTAGACCCTTATCCTTATTTTATACTCTTTTGGTTATTCAAATACTTTCACAACCAAGGATGTGTAATGATATGTTAAGAGGCTTGCTTGGGGTCCCTTCGGGTTTCCCATTAGCGGTGTCACGTCTATGCTGTAGGCTTGGGTCGTGACCAACTTGGTATCAGAGCACTAGGTTGTTAATGGTCCTTGGCATCCAACATACCGTGTTGATTAGAGCCTTGTTCATGGCTGTGAAGTGCACCACGACTATGAGTAAGAGGCTATGAGATGTTCTAGAAAATGTTTTCATTCTTCTTATATGGTTCTATAGGAGTTAAGGTAAGGTTTTTTCCCCTAACGATGGTTCTTTTCTATGCTATATCATGCCTATCCCAAGAGAAAGAAAAGCCAACACTCCCAAAGAACAATCAGCTAATGAAGAGTTCCGGTATGCTATTGCTATGCTAGCCCAAGCCGTGACCAACCAAATCAACCAAGGGTCCCAAGCCCATCATGCTCCTACTCTGGTATCTAGTGTAAGGGATTTTATAAGGATGAACCCACCGAAGTTCAACGGATCTAAAGTGGATGAGGACCCTCAAGAATTTATTGATGAGGTGTACAAAATGTTATTTATTATGGGTGTGAGGTTGGAAGAAAAGGAGAAGTTGGCATCTTACCAACTTAAGGGGGTGACCTAAATTTGGTATACTTAATGGAAGGAGGAGAAAGGTAACAATGATGTGATCCCTTGGGAGGAGCTTAAGGCGGAGTTTCGCAATCGGTTCTTCCCTCTTAAGCAAAGGTCAATGAGTGTGAGAGAGTATGCCCTCAAGTTCAACCAACTCTCTAAATATGCTCCCCAATTGGTGGCTGATCCAAGGTCTAGAATGAATAAGTTTGTGATGGGTGTATCCAATTTGGTGAATAAAGAATGTCGTGCCACCTGCTAATAGGTGACATGAACTTGTCCTGCCTTATGACTTATGTCGAACAATTGGAGGGGAAACAATGAGGAAGAGAATGGGTAAGGAGGCCAAGAGGACCCGTTTTGAAGGAAAGTTCCAAAGTCCTAAAGATGGTGGTGGTGTGGTGACTTATGCTAGGTGCCCAAGTTATGGTAGATGCTATAGTGGCCCATGCTTCAAGAATACTAATGCTTGTTATCGTTTTGAGGAGATGGGTCACAAGATAATAGATTATCCTAATAAACACAACAAGGGTAAAGGTGGTGATGTTGATCAAGGGAGTGATGTAAGACGTAGTCGATTTTATGCTCTTCAAATGAGGCAAAGGGGGGATGAGGTGCCCGATGATGCTATTGGTATGTTAAAGGATTTTCTTGATTTTGTGGTGCATGCTTTGATAGTTCTAAGGGTCACCATTCATTTCATTATTCCTTTTTGTTGCTAATAAGATTCATGTTGGTGTCCTGAATAGTTATGTGACCCTTATTGATGTCTACCCCCCATTAATGAGTCTATTGTGGCTAGGAAGTCTATAGGAGGATTACCCCATGTCATTATTGCATAAAGTGTTGTTTTGTGATGTTGTTGAACTTGGCAAGGTAGATTTGAGTTTGTCCTTAGAATGGTTAACTACATGCATATCATGGTTCCATTGGTTGTAGAATCTGTAGGGTTAATTTTCAATTTCCTAACGAGTCCGCATTTGAATAAGAAGGTTGTAAAGTGGTGGATATGGGTAGATCCATTTCTTGTCTTAGGCCCCAAAATGATCGTTGAGGGTTGCATTCATCATCTTGTAAGAGTAGAGATATTGAGCCTAAAGTCCTTCCTATTGAGTCGATTCTGGTGGTCAATAAATTCTTGATATCATTTTTGATGCCTTACAGTTGGGGTAACGCTTTTGAGTTTGGCTAGTGCACCAGCTATGTCCATAGGTCTCTTAAATAGGGTCTTTAAACCCTACCTTGATGTGTCGGTGGTGGCTTTAGCGACATATGTTGGTTCATTTTCAGAGGTGAGGAGGAGCTTGTAAATCATTTGAGGGTGATGTTGCAAATTTTGAGGAATAAGAGGTTGCTTGCTAATTATGGAAAGTGGGAATATTTGGGTAGCAAAAAGGGTGGTTAAAGAAGTACATCAATTGTCTAGATCGGGAATGAGGTTGGGTGAAGTTAAGAATAGAGGTTTTCTCCCAAGGGAGAAATGGTGTCCTTAGGTATCAAGGTAGGTTGTGTGTGCCTAATTTTGAAATTATGAGGCAGATTTACTGGTAGGATGGTTGTAATGGACCGGGCTTGGCAATGTGTGCCATAGAGAAATGAGGCTTATTAGGACAGCAATTAAGGAGAAAAGATATAGCATCTGTCAAGACCTATTGGGGGTATCGACAAGTTGAAAGTGCCACTAGAGAATCTGAGGCGATCATGATAAGGCGACAACCCTATCTTTTCTAATCTACCTAAGCGTAAGGCACTAGGTTCTTTCTTTTCCCAAGCAGTCCTGATCCTTTCAGTTCTTGAGTCTCATGGCATGACATGCTTACAGGTGCATTGAAATGATTTATGTGATGTTTGAATTGAATTGAACACATTTTGGGATGATCTTTAACTACTTTATGGTTTTCAACTAGTAAACTATGTATTGATTCTTATGGTTGCAGGTTCTGTGTTCTAAGTAAAGTCTTTCAAGCCTTGTTCTTCCACATTCGAGAATGAATATTCACAAGGGGGAGATGTTGTGACAGCTCGTAACTCCATACTCGTCTGTACCCATGTTTCAAGCCTCATTTGGTTTGGTTGGGAGTGTGTTAGGATCGTGGGAGACTTCTAGTACTTAGACAAGTTCAAGACTTCCCCACGAGTTGAGTTTTGGGTGTTGGTTCATGCAAGGGTCAACTTTAAATGAACATAAAATTTAGTACACTTGGAATTGGATGGACTACGACATGTCAAATGAAATCTCTTTGAGTTATCTTTCCAACGCACTTGGTTTCACCTCATTTCGAGGTCAGATGAAGGAGTTATGACCATTTTCGTGAGACTCTCCTGTGCAATGATGTCACACAAACACTTAAATGGGCAGTGGGCCTTTGGACGATCCGTTTGGGCTGCCTTGAGCTGGGAAAGACCATTTTTAGTCTAAGGCATATGACACGGCCAGTAGCACGGGCCATGTGGCTTGCCACTGATCATATGTATGGTTGTGGGGTGTGCTCAAAGGAAGCTTAGTGAGCATGGGAGGAATTTCGACAAAATATGGTGCCACGGGCACCTTGATAGGTCGTGGCAGGTCAGATGGCTCGTGGCCTTGGGCGTGGGGTGGCCTAGCAACATTTTCTTCTCTAAGTGTAGTTCAACGAACCACTACACGGACCGTAGTGGCCCGTCAAAGTGACGATGACATTAACTTTTTCCAAAGTGTTCCAATTCCAATTTTTAGACTAAGTATCATCTCACGGGCAATCCACAAGACCCGTGGAGTGCCACATGACCAGCGTAACCTCATGTGAAGTGACACTTTGTCAATTTTTTTATCTATTCACTGATGGCATTTTCATAAATTTTATCTGCTCTAATGACCTTTTTAGACTTCCAATGTTATCTTAACCTCCCCAAAAGACCTAAACCCTATTCCAAGGGATCAAACTCATTACTCTCATCTCAAATACACTCTCAAATTCTCTCAAGAGCCTCCATCAAAACCCCAATACAAATTCACGGAAACTCAAGAGCAAGCTTTGGATTCCAAGACCCACTTCCAAACTTCAAGTCTTTCATAACTCAATTTCAAGAAACTCAAAATCTAAGGTATGTGGATTTCGTTCATGGGTATCTTTCACCCATGAAGCCCAATCTTCCATTTCTATGAAAATTACATGTTCCCAAGTTGTGTTGCTTATGGGTATTATTCATTAGTGATTATGATCATATACAATATAAGGGTTTCATGAAAGTGTGATTGAAAACATAGTTTACTCATCTTAAGTCTACACCATGAGATGATTTGCCTCTTATGATTATGCATGTTTTAAGTTATAAACTATGATCTCTCTTAATTTTTGATGGAGGGTTTCAACGTATTTCATATGAGGGTTTTATCAAACATTGGTGGGTTGATTTACATTGGAATTTCTAACATGATTTCATTCTGGAATTGTATGATTTTATACTAGCATAATACACCCGCCAAGTATAAAGAGCAACAAACTTCATAGTTTGATTAAAAGAAAATTTGTTTCTTAGAGGTAAAGTACTCCTGAATGTATCTATATTTCACGTTCAAATTACGGACTCATTTTGAAGTTAAATATTTTTTAAACTTTAACCCACATTTGTTATTAAAAAATTAAAATAATTATAATTATAACAATCAATAATTTATAGAATAAAATTCACATAAACTATAATATTTGTTATATGAGAGGGGATGAAAAGCAAAAAATAAAAATATTCTAATTACAAACAATTCAAAATCAGTTAATTAAAAAAAAAGAGAATGAAAGTGAATGTACAAATGAAAGACCCCTTAAGAGAATCTAATTAGTTTATACTCCCTCCGTCTCATATTATTTGAATTTTTGAGGTTTTTTCAAGGTTTAAAATATTTAAAGTTCAAGGTAAATATTTGAGACTTTTTTCATATTTTCCCTTTCATTTATTGAACTTTCATATTTTCTAGGACATCAATTACAGTACATATTTATGATTTTACAAAAGGTAATAGTGAAAAATATGGTGTAAATTTTATCTTTAAATATTTTTCTTAATAGATATATATTATTTTACAAATTTAATTAAAATGAGATAGAAAAAATATTAATATATGACGTATTAAACTATCCACATTTACGAAAGACAAATGAGTTAAGTTTGAAAATAAACAAAGAAAAAGAGAAGGCGCAAGCAATAGTGCGCCTCACCTTTTCACTGCACTGACACCTCCTTCTCCGTTGCAGACGGACGTTAATTGATAAAGGAAGGCATAGGCATAGTGGCAACTGTGCCTTTACCCTTTTGGATTTAAAAACAATGATATGTCTTTTTGAAATTTTTTAAGAAAAGTATTACCCTTTTGGCTTTTTGCACGTCTTCATGTGGTCATATTTTTTTTTAAAAAAAATCATAAAATAAGTGAATTTTTAACTGTGATATATTCATTTTTTAAAATTTTATTGTGATGATTCTGCAAGAATATCATAAGTTTAGTATAGTTTGTTGTGATACTTTATTTTCATGTTTGATGGTATTTCTAAGACTCAAGACATCCAACATCCTTAAAAGGATAGTTCTTATAAAATTATAAAAAACAACAAACTCAAATTTTATAAAATTAGTTATATTAATAAGAAAAAAAAATATTTAATACATTAGTCTTCAAACTTAAACTTCACTCTTTAAGATGCTACAATGGTGTGTTTTAATGTGTTATTAAATTATAAAAAAATAATATAAAGAATAAAGTAAGAAGAAGAAAATAGACTTCTTATTTCTCTTGAAGAATATTCAAGCATTGGGAGATACTAAGATATATCCTACAATGAAGAAAAACTCCTTTTATAGGAAAAAATTAACTTGGTTCCTAAATTAGAGCTTCTAATTTTTCTCTTTAGAAATTTACATAATAAACATTCACTGTAATATAAATAGGTTTATAATAAAAACATTAATTTCACGAACTATAAATGCCATGATTAACATCCCCTCGTAAAAATCCAACTCTAATATCTTTTTTTTTTACAAAAAATTACATCACCCATGTATTACCTAAGAATATGCAACCCAAATATTCCAATTAACTTGATCCCTCGTATCTATTTAACTTAACTTAATCCCTCATTTCTGAAATTATTTATCCCTTATATGTTCCCTATATGATATTTCCAATAAATTTTAAAGAACACAAAGGATATGCAACTCAATTGGATTTATTGGAGGGTTTAAGTAGTATTCCTTTAGTTTCATTTTATAGGATACTTTTCATTTTTCAATAATTATTAATTAAATATATTAAAATATACTTTATTTTTTCTTTTGAAAGTTCGTTTAAAAAAGAATGTCTTTTTTCTTTTTTGATAATTCTTTAATTGAAATTTTCGATATGATATATTTAAAATTATAATATTAAAAAATATTTTGATAAATTTTACATATCTTTAATTATAAATCACATGATTCAAAAATCTTTCATTAATTTTTTAATTTTTCTGCCAAGTAAAATAAACAGAAAAATTCATAGGAAAGGAATACATAATAAATTAAATAAAGACAATAAATAAACTATTTACGTACTTATTTTTATGAAACATACAAAAGATGATAAGCATTTTTTATGATAAAAAAAATCTATATCAACTATCGTTTGGAGCTCAAAGAATAAAACTCTCACTATTATACAATAATTCGCAAAACAACAAAGAAAGATGATAAACATTTTTGTTGAAAGCATCTAATAAAAAAAGATAATAAACATTTAAAATTTTGGAAGTAGGTTGTAGGTGATACACCTGTTTTCTAGGCCTGTGTAATTAGGTCATTAGTGTTGTATTTTTATTTTAATTTATTTATCTTAACTTTTCTTGTTTAGTTTATTATATATATTTAAAAATTATTAAAAATTTAAA
>JAOTQJ010000011.1:10530292-10548148 GCA_025642045.1 Solanum sejunctum | reverse complement strand
AATCATCCCCAAAGATCGCGATCAGAGCAGGCATATGCAAAATGTGAATACCTCCTGAAGCCACAGGTAGAACACCTAGCAAAGAGACCCAATCTTGAGTGAAATAAATACCACGAATTCTATCTTGTTCAACAAAATCATCATGAAGTAAATCAACAAAGCCCAATGTTATGTCTCTTTCACCTTCAAGTTTACCTACTACGGTACCAGAGTGAATATGATCTCCACCAGACATACGTAACACTTTTGATTATACCTGGAAGTGGATACCATGATTCTTCTGTCTATCAATAACCATATGCATTGCATAGTAGATGTGAAGAAGTAGACTATTATCTCGGCAGTAATGAGCCAAGATAGTATTTGCGGTGAATCCCCCTGTTAAACAATCATGTATTACGATCGGAACGCCTAATTCTCTAGAAAATATAGCTTTTTG
Source organism: Solanum sejunctum (assembly GCA_025642045.1). Taxonomy (NCBI): domain Eukaryota; kingdom Viridiplantae; phylum Streptophyta; class Magnoliopsida; order Solanales; family Solanaceae; genus Solanum; species Solanum sejunctum. The sequence goes on along the minus strand of JAOTQJ010000011.1, from coordinate 10,547,709 downwards.
GATCATTTCTTCGCATGTACCTGCAGTAGCATTCAAGTAATGTCCTTTGATTTCACCTGTTTTAGTCTGTTCTTTAAAAAGTGCTTCGTCACAAAAACAAAAATGATCTCTCTAACGCATAAATGGTTGTGAGTTCATGTTATCGTCATCTTTGGTAAAATCAAGTCCACCGCGAAGACATTCATAAATAGCTCTACCGTAGTTTTTAGCAGATAACCCTAATTTAAGTTTAGTAGTACATCCCAATAGGGGGATGACCATACTTGCTCAATTTATCTCTTTCAACTTGGATCTCATGAGGCGGATCTTGGAAAGTTTTAATATAAGCAGGAGGGATTCGCAAATCTTCCTGACATAGAGCGTGCAGGGCTTTGAACCCAAATACATTACCTACAATGGAAGTAAACATATTGGTAATGGAACCTTCTTCAGAAAGGTCTAAATGGTAAGCCACATAAGCAATATATTGATCTTTCTCTCCAATAACATACTCAATGCGGTAGCATTGCCCTTTGTAACGATTAAGACTGGTAAGCCCATTAGTCCATATAGTTGTGCATGTACCAGTAGAAGATTTGGTAGCTACTGCGGCCCCTACTACTTCAGGTGGAAATCCAGGTTTGTCGTGTTTGCATAGGGTTAACCCTCTTTGGTCTCCCCGTTCACAGAGCACTTTTGATGCCTAAATAGTGTCTTTCTTTAAAACACAATTTTAACTCATTTTCCACCATTATTTACTTTTCAAGTTTCATTCTAAGAGGATATCTTCAAGGTTTTAAAGGTTAATTGATGGGGTAACTATATTCTAATCCATTTTAACTATATCATTGATTAATTTGTATTTTAACTTCCAAATTTGGGGATTTAATGGTGGAATTAGGGATTTTCAGACTTGAGTTTCCTAAACTTTAATCATTGACTCCCTCGTCTTAGATCCATTTTTAAAACTAATTTCACCATTGGATTCCTTGTTACGGATAAAACATTTTTATACATAAATGTTTAGTTTTCGATTATATTTTCTAGAATGAGATTTTTAACCATTTTACCCTTTATCTCTGGATTAATTGATTTTAGTATAATTAGATTTGTTATATGATTGTGATGTTATATTTAAATAGATTATGGTGACTCCAAGTATTGTGGGAAGGGGAAAGTGGTGATTCATTCTTGATTTCAAGATTTTATTTGAGGCAAATGGACTCCTAACCTTTTGTTATATATGAATGAACCTTGTAAGCTCCTATGTATGTGGAATTGAGTGTTTAGGGGTAGAATTGTATCATTCTAGGCTTGATCATGGCATTTCGTATTTAATACTTGGTCATATGGCTATATACTGAGTTGTAATTTAATTGTGAATTCATAATCTATGTGATCTTTTGATTTATTTGGTGTTGATAGCGAGATGGTGCTTATATTGTGCTATGATGATATTGAGATATTGTTCATAATGAGACACTATTGATATTGAGATATTGATAATATTGAGACACTAATGATATTGAGATATTGATGGCATTGAGACAATAAGATCATTTTGATTGATGATATTATGATATAATTGTGATCATGCACCATGTATTTATTATTATTTGTGTATTGATACTTCTGTTGGCTATAGCTAAGTTGTGAGTAAGGTAACAAGTGGATTGGTGGCCGAGGTCTCTACCGGCTGAGCCGAGGTAATGTTCCGGAGGTTCGAGGTACTTCCCGAATGGGTTTGCATTAGCCGAAGTCTTTGCTGGAGGGATTCATGGATACATGGTCTACATGAGACCCTATGGGTTCCGATCTAAGGCACATATATGGTCAGTGGATATGTATTATTGGGAAAACATGCATCATGATTATTTGGCATTGCATTACATTGTATTATATACATCTCATGGCATCTACTGGATCTCATATTATATCTGATTGATATATTTGTATATTATTTATGAGATTGTGTACTTATTGTATCCTTGATCTTGATGTAAGTGGTGGATCTATCTATGTATCGATCTGTTGAGCTACTATACTGGAAGATGAGTATATCTATACTACTGTGATTTGTATATTATATTATGTTGGGGCTTTTCTGAGTGATGAGTTATAGTTCTGTGGATTGTAGTTGGGATTTAAGGAGTTACTTGTGTTAATCATTGCTTTACCTTAGGTTTGTTCCATTTGTTGAGTACCCCATTTCTTGGTGCTCATTCCTTGCTACATTTTGTAGGTTGTGAGCCCGATCCATCTTGCTAGACTTCCTTCTTGTTGGATCGAGTTTTTGGGTTTCTTGTAAGATAGTTCTTGAGGATTCCACTTTTATGTTTTGGTTTTATTTGAGCACAAGACATGATGCCTTGTATGTAATTTAAGTATTCGTTATATAGAGGCTTGTACATATGGCATTAGTCCTTGGGATATTTGCAGCTTGTCTTCTTCCGCTTATCTATATATATTTAGACTGTTATATTCCGCTTTATATTTATTTGTTGAGTTTCTTAGGTTTTGGGCTGACTCACCTTGGTGAGTTAGGTGAGTGTCATTGTACCCGAATTATGGGTCATGATAGTGGGCTCTATATTTGATGAGATCACAACTGTCGCAGGGCCGATGTTCACATTTATTGAGACGAAGCTACACAATAAATCGGGGGCATCACAAGCCATAATCAAAAGTATCTTAAGGCATCATGGGCCTCTTAATAGGGTGTCTCAAGGCATTGCAGTCCATAACCACTGCCTCAACATGGAGCATAATGTCTCAAATAATAAAAATGTAGTGATAAATATGCATAAAAATGCATCCATTATGCATCAAATGTGTGCATATCAATGTAATCAGTCATATATAACATGTGTATATATCAATGCAACCCAATCAGAAATAAGATTTGTCATACTAGTACAATAATAGAGTAAGATTTGTGCAAACAAATGCAATAATGGATTAAGATCTGTATAGACCAATGCAACTAGGCAATATATGATATGTGCATACTAATGCTATAATGAGGTAAGACCTATGCATACCAATACAACTAGCTAATATAAGATATATGCATACCAATATAACAATGGAATATAATATTACAAGGCTATACCATGTATATCAATCACTATCACTAGGCCATCAATATCTCATATTACCACTGTCTCATCAATGGTTAAGGTGTCTACGAATCAAACTCACAAGAACCCCAATTAGGCTCATGACTCTTAGGTTCTCTGTATTCATCATCAATTAGCCACAACACATCCTAGAAGTTACCTCATGTCTCATTTATCATAATGATATCCTAATTATCTCAAATCGCATGATCTCATCTTTACTAATCAATAGGATCTTCATTTACTCAATATTCGACTTAACAAATATCATATTCCTATGAAATGCAATCATATCATATTATTGGCTCATAATTCAATGCACATCTCACAATTATCACATAAGCATGCTCAATAACTGATATTCAATCTCAAAAATGTTAACTGAACATACCTCGATGCCGAAATTGAACTCGGATAAGCTTTCAATCAACTCAAGCCTCAAAATAATCCATAGATTGGTTAACCACTATTGACAAGGAATACTATGTATCAAGAGAAGCATTTTGATACCCATATTGGCTTAATTTAGGCTTAGGGACGAAGTGATCAAAATTATCACTGAAGTTTGAAAGTCTCAACTCTAGAAATTAATTTCGAAATCAAAAGCCCTAGATGAAAAATAGAGTTCATAGGTGAAAATCCCATTAAAATCAAGCTTGAATTGAAAAAGATATCAATAGTTAATGTTTGGAAAACATATTCTAAAAATACCCAATTTTAGGTTTTTAATTTCATGAAATCGAAGACAAAATCAAGATAAAACTCATGTAAAATAGTTAGTTTAGTGTTATAAATACTTACCCAATAAAAATCTTCAAAAATCTTTATTCAAAATTGACCTAAAAAGCTTAGAAGTACAAAAATGGATCAAAAATGTTGTTCTATGAGTTTAAAACTGCCCAGGTATAAAAACTACTCCGTGATCACGGAGCCTATCTAGTGAACATGGATACCAATAAGCCTCAAGCCCGCAAATACAGAGCTCAGCAGACCTACTCCTCCGTGAACATGAAGGCTTCTTCGCGAAGATGGAGAGCAAGTATGCTTGCACCAGATGTCAACAAACTAGCAGCTGGAATGTATTGATGAAGCATAAAAACATGAAAAATAGGATAAACAGAAGATAATCTCAGTGGTAAAGTTAACTCATAGGCTACCTCACCAACTCTTCGCAAAATCTCAATTAGGCCAATGAATTAGGGTCTAAGCTTGCCCCTCTTCCTGAATCTTATCACACCTAATCTTGCTCGTCTTTTCGAATCTCATCACACCCTTCATGGGTGAAACTTTTAGCCAAACATTGTCACCAACGGAGAACTCAAAAGGCCTAACCTTCTTATTAGCATAACTCTTCTAGCGACTCTGGGTAGTCAAAAGTCTACTCTAAATCAGTTGGACTTCAGTCCATGGTATCTTAAAGCAAATCAACACCCAACACCTCAGTCGATCCTAAATCAAACCATCCAATGGGTGATCTATACCTTTGGCTAAATAAGGCCGCAAATGGTGCCATTTGGATGTTGGAGTGGTAATGGTTGTTATATTCAAACTCTGCCAATGGTAAGTGTTGATCCCATCAGGTCCCAAAATCAATAACACAGGCACTAAGCATATCTTCTAACACCTAAATGGCAGGCTCTGACTGTCCATCAGTCTGAGGGTGAAAAGCTTTATCAAATCCACTCTAGTACCCCAAATCATTCTGTAGAGCCCATAAAAAGTGGGAAGTAAGCATAGACCCTCTGTTTGATACTATAGACACTGGCACACCATGCAATCTAACAATGCCTAGGATATACAACCTAGCCAACAACTATGCACTGTAGCTAGTCTTCACCGATAATAAGTGTGTCAACTTGTCCAATCGATCAACAACCACCTAAACTGAATCAAACTTTCCCAAGGCCATGGGCAAACCTATAAGAAAATCCATAGTCATTCTCTCCCACTTCCTCTTGGGAATAGGTATCTTTTGCATATTGACTAGGCATTTGATATTCATACTTTACCTATTGACAATTCAAACACTTTGCCATGAACTCGGCTATATCTCTCCTCTTACCAAACCACCAATAATGTTGTTTAAGATCATGATACATCTTAGCCATACCAGGATGAATGGAACATCTAGCACAATGTGCCTCCTCTAATATCAGTCTTACCCAATTCCTAACTTTATGCACACAAACTCTACCATTAACCCGTAAAACACCATCAGAATCAATAATAGCTACCTTGGCTTCACCCCTCAACACTTCATTATGAATCATGCATAACTTGGGGTCCTTAAATTGGTGAGCATATATCTGATCAAATAAAGAAGTTCTAGACTCAACAAAGGCCAAAATACTCTGAGGAGGAGAAATGTCCAAATGAACCATCTACCTAGCAAGCGACTAAACCTCTAGAGCTTAGGGTCTCTCCTCAGTCCTTACGAATGCCATGCTCCCCATACTAGTAGCCTTCTAGCTCTAAGCATCTGACACCACGTTGGCCTTCCCAAGGTGATATAAAATAGAGATATAATAGTCTTAAGCAACTCCAACCACGTAGGCTGTCTCATGTTCAGATTAGGCTAAGTAAAGATGTATAGAGACTTTGGTGATCGGTAAAGATCTCATAGTGTACCCCATAAAGAGAATGTCGCCAAACCTCCAACGCAAGCACAATCGCAACTAACTCTACGTCATGGGTAGGGTAGTTCTTCTCATGCATCTTCAGCTATCTAGAAGAATAACCTTCCCCCTTTGAATCAATACACAACCCAAACCCACACCTAAAGCATCACAATATACAAAAAATGGAATTCCCTTATCGACTTAACCAAGAATAGGTGCTAAAGTCAGAAAATCCTTGAGCTTTTGGAATCTCTCCTCATAATCATCTGACCACCAAAATGTACAGCCTTCTGAGTCAATCTAGTTAATGGGGCTTCTATAGATGAGAAAGCCTAAACAAACACCGATGATATCCCACTAAACTAAGGAAACACTGACTCTCAGTCACAGAAGTAGCCCTAGCCCACTCATGAACAGTTGCTACCTTGGTCAGATCAACCATAATACATTTTTTTTTATACAATATGGCCAAGAAACTAAATAGATTCAAGCCAAAACTCGCACTTTGAGAACTTAACATATAACTTCTCTTTCCTCAACCTCTAGAGTATAGTTACTCATGGAATAAACCAAGATATCATCTATGAACCCAATTACAAAGATGTCTAAATAGGGTCTGAACTCTCAGTTCATCAACTCTATAAAAGCAAGGGGGAACTAGTCAACCCGAATGACATAAACATAAAGTCATAATGCCCATAACGGGTCCTGGAAACTGTCTTTGGGATATCACACTCCTAAACTCTAAATTGATGATAACAGGACCTCAAGTCAATATTAGAGAATAACAAGGTACCCTTTAACTGGTAAAAATATCATCAATACAAGGCAAGGGATATTTGTTCTTGATTGTCACTTTGTTAAGCTGACGATAGTCAATGCACATACGTATAGTGCGATCTTTCTTCTTCATGAATGATATAGGAGCACTCCAGGGAGATACACTCATATAAATAAAGCCTTTCTTCAACAAATCTTCAAATTGTTCCTTCAACTCCTTCTGTTTAGCTGGGGTCATCCGATAAGGAGCAATAGATATAGTCTTAGTGCTCAGATTTACATCAATAGCAAAGTCAATATCACAATCTAGAGGAACAATAGATAAATCAGTCAGAAATACATCGATAAAATCTCTAGCAACCCTGGTAGTCTCCAATAATGGAGGCTCTTAAGAAATAGCCCGAACATGAGCTAAATATGGCAAACACCTCTTTTTCATCAATTGACAAGCATGTATATAAAAAATATCACCCTTAGGATAGGAGCTAGGTGCTCCACTCCATATCTACTTAGGTAAGTCAGAGCAAGATAGGGTCACGATTTTTACATGATAGTCAAGAATAGCATGATAAGGCGATAACCAATCCATGCCAAATATCACATTGAAATCAACCATATCAAATAATATCTTATTGGTAACAGCATCTTTCCTCATAAAAGTCACAACATAACACCGATATACTCGATTTACCACTAAAAATTAACCTATGGGGTTGATACACAATAGGTTTAGCAAGCAGCTCACACATAATATGAATATTAGAAGCAAAATACGCCGACACATAAGAATAACTAGAGCCTGGATCAACTAAAATTAAAGTTAAATAGTGGCATACCTGAACCATACCTATGATAACTACATTAGAGGCCTCTGCCTCATCTCTACCTGGAATAACACACCAAACTATATGCCCACCACTAGCTTGTAGGCCACCACGAGCACCACCTCGCGCTATACCACGACCTTCTCTTGCACCACCTCTCATAGCCTGAGGTATGTCTCTGGGTACTGGTACTGGAGCTAGATGAGCTGTCTGAGAACTTGAAATTTGAGCAGGAGGTACACGATGAGGATAACGATAAGACAAGTGCTCAATCTTATCACAATGATAACAACCCTGGTCTCCTACCTCTGATATGGATGCCCTAAAAACCTACCACGCCTGAGCGTACTACCCACCTGAGCAAATCTGGATCTATCAACACTATCAGATGTTGGAAGAGTTGCCTGCACTACCTAACCTTGATGGCCTTGCCTCTGAGTCTCTCGGTCTTATGGCGAGTGTCCACTAAACTGTCCATGTCGGTGGAACCTCTTTCTGCTACCTGTCTATCCTTCCTGATGTGCTTTATCATACAACCTTGATCCATAACACTCTAAAATATGCCTCCAGCCAATACTAAGGAAGTTGTAGCCTCCTAAAGATAACCTGCCAAGCCCTTCGCAAACTATAATCCTCTTAAACTCGATAGGAATACTAGACAGAGCATATCTAGATGAGGCATGGAATCTGGCCTCGTAATTTAAAATAGACATAGTTCTTTGTTATAGCCTATCAAACTCATCCCTATGACAATCTCAGAGGCTATTGGCATCAACCTCTCCAAAAATATCTTGGTGAATTGTCCCTAAGTTATAGCCAGAGATCCAATAGGTCGACGAGCTATCCCTGACCTCCACCACTTCTTTGCAAGGCTGGTGAACTGGTATGAAGTGTAGGCAACCCCATACAACTCAAGAATAGCTAGGTTACATAACTAGTCCTAGCACTCTAACAGAAAATCATAAGCTATATTGCCAAGAGTGTCATTAAATCGTGGCAAAGCCAACTGCGCAAACTTCTCAAAGCTCTTCTACTCCACTGTAGTCATGGATGGGCTGGCAGAAGATGGTGTCACTATAAACAAGGGAGGTGCAATAGATGGAGAAATAGCCAAACTCTGAAGTTGAGTTCCCAAACTCGATATACACGCCTAAAGTGGAGTAATAATAGTCACAGGAAGGTCTGCTAGAGCTGAAGAAGGACCCACATGAATTATAGCCGGCTTCAATAAAGCACTAAAAGGACTAACTAGTGCGGTGGAAATCGATATCTCAACAGTAGCTCGGGCTAGACAAACTCCCTCCAATCTAGCCAGTACCCACAAAAGTAACTCTTGAACCGAAAGTGTTGTCTTTGGGGTTGAGGGTGGTGGAATAGAATCCGTCTTCCCTCGAGATGGAACATGATCTAGAGAAGTTGATCTAGTCTTCCCTCGAGATGGAGTTGCCCCTATAACATGTCCCCTACCCCTACTCCTACCCTAAACTCCACCCCCACCTCGAGCGGGAGCCACATCAGTTGCCTTGGCTCTCCAAGTGATTAACATGATCTGATAGTCAGAATCTACGCATAAGGAATAGATTAGGCACTTTTAAAATGGATAATACAAAGGAATACATGAATGGAAGCAAGATGTGAAAACTCTTCCTCATAAGTATCTCGTAGCCTCCCGAAGATGGGTGTGGACGTCTATACATCGATCCTGAGACTCTACCAGACACCATACTCTCGACTCATGAGCCCAATGAACTTATAGCTCTGATACCAAACTTGTCACAATCTAAAATAAATTGCAACTAAAGAAAGATAAATAAAGAGGAATCAAACTCATCTGATATAAGAAATCTTCCCAAAATCTGAAGTCATGAGTACAAGAGCATCTAAAAATAATACAAAAGGGTAAATACAACTATCTCAAAAGAAACTATGGTATTTTCTCATAATATTAGGTACATAATCTAGGAGAAAAGAAATAGACAAATGCTCGAAGATCAACGATGAATAGAAGTCTGAGTCTCACCGCTAAGATCTGGATGATATCAATAACACTCAAATGGAATGATCAACTACCCCATAAAACCCTGTGCATGATCGTAGGGAGGAAATGAAGTAGGGGTGAGTACATCAAAATGTATGTAGTAGGTTTACGACAGGGTTAGAGAAATTGAACAAGTATACAATAACAAAAAATCTTAGCACCTGCATCAAAAGGTTAACATATAATACAAGTAAGTTATGAATTGTGGTGAATATAGATGGGAAACTAATCCAGTGATGCAATGCAATGCTACGTATGAATGCAGTGGCATCACGGATCATGTCTGAGATAATAAGATCATGACCTTCATAGGGCCGATGTTACACATCTACCAAGCTGACGTTGTAAGATAGAACCCAGGGGCATCGAAGGCCATGTGCTCAAACATATAATAAGGCATCGCAGGCCAGAATCAAAAGTATCTCAAGGCGGTGCGGGCCTCATAATAGTGTGTCTCAACGCATCGGATGCCATAACTATTGTCTCAACATATATCATAATGTCCCAAATAATGCAAATATAATGAGAAATGTGCATAACAATGCATCTAATCGTACATATAATGTGCGGATACCAATGCAATCAGTCATATAAAACATGTGTGCATATCAATGCAACACAATCATAAATAAGATATGGGAATACCAATACAACAATGGAGTAATATATGTGCATACCAATACAACTAGTCAATATAAGATATGTGCATATCAATACAATAATAGAGGGTAAGATTAACGGCTATACCATTTATATCAATCATTATCACTAGACCATCAATATCTCATAACATTACTATCTCATCAATGGTCAAGGTGTCTATAAATCAAACTCCAGAAGAACCACCAATTTGGCTCATGACCCATAGGTTCACCGCATTCATCATCAATTAGCCACAACACTACCCAGAAGTTATACCATATCTCATATTATCATAATGATATCCCAAATATCTCAAATCACATGATATCGTGTCACTTAATCTATACGATCACCAGTTACTCAATATTATACTTAACCAACATCATATTCCCATTAAATTCAATTATATCATATTATTGGTGCATAATTCAATCTACATCTCTCAATTATCATATAAGCATGCTCAATAACTCAAATTAAGTTTCAACAAGGCTAGCCAAACCTACCTTGATACCAAAACTTTACTCGAACAAGATTACAATCAACTCAAGCCTCCAAAAATCCCTAGATTGGCCAACCACTATAACAATAGATACTATGCATCAAGAGAAGAATTTGATACCCATATTGGCTTAATTTAGGTTTAGGGGCAAAATGATCAAAATGAAGGCTAAAATTCGAAAGTCTCAAATCTAAAAATTAATTTTGAAATCAAGTTCTACACAAAAATAGAGTTCATGGGTGAAAATCTCATTAAAATCAAGTTTAAATCAAAGGAGAAATCAATATTTAAAGTTTGAAAAATATAGTCTAAAAATCTCCAATTTTGGATTTTAAATTTCATGAAATCAAAGACAAAATCAAGATAAAATTCATAGAAAATTATTAGTTTAATGTTAAAAATACTTACCCAACAAAAGTTTTTGAAAATCTTTCTTCAAAATCGCCCCAAAAAGCTTACAAATTTGAAAATGGATTAAAAATGGTGTTTTACAAGTTTAAAATTATCCAGGTATAAAAACTACTCTGAGATTGCATAGCCCATCCCGCGAATGTAGAGACCAACAATTCACAACTCGACAAAGGCCAAAAAGAAGTCTGCCTACACCAGATATCAGCAAACTAGTAATGCCAAGTCCAATTTCCCTACTCATAATGGACCCCTAAAACTCATCTGAACTCAATTTCACAAACCAAATATGTATTAATACTAGAAACAATGATCTGAACTCAATGAAATAATTAGAATTCGATTTTTAGGTCTCTATGACACATTTACTTACAAATGTAAGTCATATAAACCAGTTTAAAACTCGATACCAAAATTGCCCTCGATAACTCTAAAAATTATTCCTAGACCATTTCTAGCTTTAGATTCACCATTCGGAACTAGTAAAAATGTTGAAATTGCAATCCAAGCTTTCAAACTCCGAATATTGACTAAAGTCAAATTTTTGTTTTGAATATAACTAAAATCACAACTTTGGGACTAAAAATCTCATTTTAACTCCAAATTCTATTATGTAACTTCCTATAGTTCAATTTCGATATTTTAGAGCTAATGGATTCGATGGATCTCCGATCCAACCTCCGAAACTCAGAATGATACAAAAACTCACTATTGCAATAACTTAAGCCTCCAAAAATGCCAAAATTCATATTTTTCAACTTTTAAAACTAAAAGAATTCCAATTTCAACTATTCAAATAGTTTAAAATAGGCCTAAAATAACTTAAAAAGGTAAAATAATCATTTTTACAGATAATGCCAAAAATAACCAACCAGGACATTACACATTCTATCTTGATATGTCTCATATTTTTTTGGTGGTTTTAACCTTTTTACAATATATTCAGAGATTGTAGTATTTTTACGCTTACATATGCCGAATATTTATCACACAAAATGGATATTCTAGTTTTGATTCTTGATGTCAAATTTCTCTGTTCAAGATATGATGCACTGCGTTGGAGTTATGGCCAGCAAAAGATTGAAGCAGAAGCTACAAGTGATAGCGAGGCACCACCTAGATCGAATAGGCTACATTTTGTTTGTGACAATAGTAAAGTTATTGAAATACAACAGCTTGACAGTGTTTTTATTTTGTTTTTGCCGTACACACTCTCTTGTAATCAACAACTTATTTTTTGTATGGTAAAAAGTTTATTTAGAAGTAATTATCAAAGTTTTCACGTCCAAGGTTTTAATTTATTGTTGAGTTATGTTTTTTAATAAAGATACATTTGTTCAAAAGAATTCAAATTCCTTATTCTACATTACTATAGGTAGCCCCCCCTCCCCCCAAAAAAGAATTAAACTCACGAGACTCATTAAAAGTTTCAGTAACAGTTGAGTTTTGTTCTTATTTAAAGATACATTTTTAGATTTTTAATGTATTCCCAAAGTAAAATGCATTTTTAATTTATTTCGTGTATCCTATGTTGAAGTTAGAAAAGATATAGATTCCTTATAAAAATGGGTATCCTCCCCAAAATTACATATTCGATATTACAATTGTGTAACCTTCCAAAAATATATCATGATACATGTTCAAAAGATTTATCACTTGTTTAGTTTTCTTTTGGCTAAAGGATGCATTTGTTATTTTAATATATTTTTAAACTAAAATGTATTTTTAATTTATTTCACATATCTGACTTTGAATATTAAAAGGATACAGATTCCTTATACATATTACAATGGGTACTCCCCCTCCAAACCTATTTCTTGTATCTATTTTTAGTATCAAAGGCATACAAATTACTTATTCGATATTAAAATTGAAAAACCTTCTCAGAAATATATTATGATGCCTTTCTAAAGTTTTATCACTTGTTGAGTTTTCTTTTTGGCTAAAGGATACATTTGATATTTTAATGTATATTCAAAGTAAAAGACATTTTTAATTTATTTTATGTGTTCAATTTTCAATATCAAAAGGATACAGATTCCTTATTCCATATAGAAATGGGTATCCTCCCAAACTTATTTCTTGTATCCATTTTTGAATATCAAAGGCATACAAATTATTTATTCTATATTAAAATTGGGTAAGCTTCTCAAAAAATATATCATGATGCCTTTTCAAAAGGTCTATCACTTGTTGAGTTTCTTTTTTTCTTTTTGACTAATGGATACATTTGATAATTGTAATGTATTCTCAAAGTATAGACACACAAATCAGGGTGTGTATAGGTGTACGGACCCACTGGGAGTCAGTTAGGCCTACGCCCCCAATAACCATATGTCAAACGAATCTCTGACCTTGAGTTGAAATGTGACACCTGATCCAGATATGTACATGCGTAACAATGAGACATATCCCTACAGGAGAAAGAATACCCTTGGCATAATCAATAGTGTCTCAACTCGAAAAATCAAGCAATGGAGCCTAACCCACAAAATTGTAGTCAGTGGAGTCTAAGACTAAAATCTCACTGGGTGCTCGGACCTCATAATCGACATCCATCACTCAGCCTCCCAATCATGGCCATCGGGACTCAGACCGTAGAGAGAATTACCTAGGGCTCGAACTCTCGAACGTGGCCACCGAAGCTCAGAGCATGGGGAGCATCATCTAGGACTCGATATATCGAAGCAATCACTCACTCTACAAGTCTATTCAGATCAGGAACCCTAAATCATATCGTGCCTCAAACAAGAGTCATCTAACCCCCTCCCCATACAACCATGGCTATCACCTCCCTCCAATAATAAAAGATACCCCAACCTTAGTAAGAAAAAGCAGTACATGGGGACCATCAATAGTATATAAGGGCGTCATATCACTAATCAGTGTAAACTCATGTCTATAAGGCCAAAGCATTCTACAATCCAGCCAACCACAGGTAATAAGAGTAAACCGCGACAATAATAGTGATATCATAAGTATTCACAATAGCCAGTGTAATGACCCTATGGCTTATTTCTGTGTTTCTACAATTATTTTGTCAATTTGAGTATGGTCATAGTGACCTCGAGCCATTCTGAATCTTGTTGGTACTGTTAGTATGGTTGTTGAATAAATTATTTGAAAATTCTATAAATTTTTGAGTTAAACGAAAGATTATAATTGTAAAATAAGGTTTCTTGATAAAGTTTGAGTAAATGACCTCGACGTAGAATTCTGATGATAACATCAACTCCGGAACGACCAAATTAGGCTAGGGATCATGCTCGATGCAATTATATTAAATTTATAAAATTAGTCGTCGAATGGGTCAATAGTTGACTTTAGTCAATATATTCGGTAAACGTGCCTAAGTAGAATTCTGACCACATCTTTGGATCTAAAACGTCAATTTTGGTCTAGGGAGACCTTTCGTTCAATTTTTTAGGCTTTCGGTATATTTTGGTCCCTTCTGTAGATTTTGATATTCAGAAATAGGACCCACATTAGAACAAAATGACTTCTGGTGGGAATTTTGACTACACCATTGAGTCCAGAATGTCATTTCCAATCAGATTTCATATTGTATTTTTCTGACCCCAGATGAGGTTGGAGAATCAAAATTAAGTTTGAGCGCCTCATAAAAATTACAAGGACAGTGCTGACGTGGCCTATTGAGGAGCTGCTACATGGAGGCGATTTAGGGAAAACAAGGATTTAAAATCTGGATAATTTCCTGAAACAAACAAATGTGAAAACGAGTTTAATGTACAGCTTTCCATCTCGATTTGTCTTTCATTTTTTAGCCGATTTTAGTGATTCAAAAGCCTAAATTACATATTTTTCTGAGAAGAACATCATGTGAGCTTCAAAATTTGGCATGGCTTTTGAGGTAAAATTTGGTTGTTTTGTTGCTGTTATATGTTCCAATTTAGAAACTTTCGAATGTGAATTCTTGTCCTTTTTTAGTTCAAATTTTATAAAATTTGGGTCTATTCTGTGTATTGTTGCGAGGCGCACGCTGTGATAATGTTGGAATCAATTGATAAGGCTTCATTTGGCACAAAAATCCAATTTTAGCTGCTGTCATGTTGTGCTTTTTTGGACACTTTGTATTATAATATCTCGGTTGTTTCTTACCAGAATTAAGTAAAATTTGAGTCTAAACTGTACTACTTTTTGAGACCTACACCATGGTATACTTAGATTCTGCTAATTTAACTTTATTTTTATGTAATATGGGGAGAAATTTGTTTTATAATAGGTATAATTTGATAAGAAATGTCACAATTTTTGGGATGCTTCTTATTGTTTTGGGCTTCGTACTTGTTGTTTGATCAACTGGGCTACCTATTATTACTCTAGATAATTGTTATATTCATCAACAATTTGTCTAGTGCTACATTGGGTACTTATGATACTTCTGGTGGTTTGCTTTCTGTTGAGCCTTAGTCCAAGCTTAAGTCAGCACTGCCCTAGACTTGCATTGTTTAGAGCCTATACATGAAATAACGGAGTCTCTTCTTTTATATTCAAGAAAAATAAAAGGAGATCTAAGCAAATGAGAAAACATCTAAACAAGAAGACCAGTAAACCAAGGAACTCATCATTCATGGTGGTTTCTTCACCCTTTTAAGCTTCCTTCTTCTGAAATTGATCAATCCCATTTGTTCATCAAATATGTACTTTTGATTCTTGATGGAAGTTGCTGATATATTTAGTAGTGCTACATAATATTCGAACTGTGACTTTTTTTTTATTAAAATTGTGCACGATCATTAGTTTAATTCAGTTCATCAAATTAAATTAAATTGTTTGATCATAAGCAAATATGAAAAGTAAACTTTATTGTAATTTATTTCATGAAGTAAACATTATCTTATCAATTGATACTACTTTAAAAAAATGTAAGAACTCCATATACGATGTATATATAGAGTATATATGTCTTATTTTCATTGAATACAAGCGCAAGTTCCTGCACATAGTTGTATATCAATCTAATAGTTGAATATCATTTATAGGGCATCATCAAAGCCTAATAGTTTTGCATTGAAACATCCATTCATTTTTATATAATTTCTGGCAAATATGATACTACTTTATGGAATGAGTATCGCACATGGTTATGAGAAGGTCTTCTCGTCAAAAATGAAAACAAGTCAGTATTGTTGGATATTTTACCATTATCTTAAATTTATTACGTATACTTTTTTGAAAAATAATTTATGATCCAAATTGGTGTAATATACTATAGGCTTTACAACCAAGATCACTACCAGAAGAAAAAAAGCAGAAATACCAGTGCCCATGAATTTTGGGGTTGATCTGATTGGAGACAAAAATTAGTTTTACAAGCTGTCTTTCAGACAACAACCATTGGATCATTCGGTGAAGAATTAGATTATTGTATATCATTTTGAATTACAATCAGTGTTATGTTAGATTTTATTTTTTTAATTTTCCTTCTGTACTTTGCAGCATGTCAATGTTATTTTATACTATCTACGAAAGAAAGCCAAGTATGAACCTGTGGATACATACAAATACACAATAGTTGATTGTGTATTCAAAACAAAGCTTCCAATGATTTGGGATAAATATGCTGACATAGACAGTGAGAAAAGTTTTGTTGATGAAGAGCATGCCATATTTGACTACATTAGAGGCTACAAATGCATGTTGTAGTATTGTGGCATACGGTTGAGGCAGTATTCATTCCTATCAATATTAAGGATAAAATGCATTGGGTGTTGGTTGTTGTGTCTCCCAAGTACAAATGTATAAAACTTTATGATTCGTATAGATCAGCAGGCCATGATGCAATTGTTAAGATGGAAGTTAAAAAGTTGTCTGGCTTTATTCCACATTACTTGAGGAGGGCTGATTTCTTCAAAGAAAATGGAGTTGATATGTCATCGTCCCAAGAAGAAAAGGTTATGTTTGAAGTAATTTTATTTGACAATATACCTCAAGAAGCCCCTGGCAGCGTGTAAGTACGAATCTATGTTGAAATATATTTTTCTTATTCAAGTCTCTCTCTATCTTGATGTCTTATATATTTTTGGTGGTTTTAACCCTTTTACAATACATTGAGGGATTGTGGTACTTTTATGCTTGCATATGCTGAATATTTATCGCACGACATGGATATTCCAGATTCAATTTTTGATGTCGAATTTTTTCGTTTGAAATATGTTGCACAGCTTTGGAGTTATGGCCAGTAAAAGATTGAAGCAGGAGCTACAAGTAATGGAGAGGCACCACCTAGATCGAATATGCTACATTTTGTTTATGACAGTAGTAAAATTATTAGCTTGACAGTGCTTTTTATTTGATTTTTGCGATACATACTCTATGGTAATCAACAACTTATTTTTTGTATGGTAACAAGTTTATTTAAAATTAATTGTCATTATTTTTGTGTCCAAGGTTTTATTGTTTAGTTATGCTTTTTTAATAAGGATGCATTTTTTCAAAAGGATACAAATTCTTTATTCTATATTACTATGGGTATCCTCTCCCCCC
>JAOTQJ010000011.1:10496486-10521420 GCA_025642045.1 Solanum sejunctum | reverse complement strand
CATAATACATATTTTGTCCAACAACACCTCTAACATAGAATTCAGCAAGGGTTAAAACAAGCAACTAGACTCACCCTCATAGTCAAAGTATACCAAAAGAAAAGATAGTCTTTAATACATAGCATAAGAATATAGATATTGCCCTCAGACATGAGACCTCACCAACTAGCTTGAATGGATACCACTAGCCACGTGTGGGAGGATGATGACCAAAATGGAGCTCCGGTTCATACATGGTAACAACATGTAGGCATAGAGTACGCGTTAGTACATTTGAATGTACTAAGTATGTAGGATGCAATGCAACAAGAGATAGGCAACATAGTCGAAATGCATAAACATAGGCAATGGATAATATAGTAACAACATGACATGTGTAAATGATGCTTGAAGTAAAATAATGCTTATATAGAACATAGTACTTAAGTAGAAGGAGACCATTATCATATACTAAGCAACTAGTATTTAGAATTCAAGGTTTGGCACCCCCTTGGAGGGTGATCAAGGTATATACTCCTTAATCGGTAGATGAATATCACACCCTTCATCAAGGTATTCAGGGTATCAACCCCTCAACAATGGTTAACGGACATTCCACCCTCCATCTAGATGTTCAAGGTGTAGCACCTCCTTAACAAGGCATGGTCATTTTATAATGACATAGATAATTCTCATAAATATAACTCATATAAGCATTCATTTCATCATCATAAAGTCATTCAACTCTTAAAACATGCTTTGGCCCTTCAACCCTTTACCGGCTAATAGATATCACACCCTCCATTTAGGTAGTCAAGGTATCAACCCCTTACTGGTTAATGGACATCACACCCTCCATTTAGGTAGTCAAGGTATCAGCCCCTCAACAATAATTGATGGACATCACACCCTCCACCAAGGTGGTTAAGGTGTAGCACTCCCTCAAACAAGGCATGGTCATTTTATAATAACATAGACATTTCTCATAAATATAACTCATATAGGAATTCATTTCATCATCATAAAGTCGTTCAACTCTTAAAACATACTTTGGATCTTCAATTCCTCTAGAAACAATATCCAGATATTTTATCAAATGCTTAGAGCGTGTGTAGTGCTAATGTAAAACCATGCAATTCAAGAGTGATATCATGCTAGAAAATTCAATGTAAAACCTTCAATAGAGACTTGGTAATACCCTCAAGCAATATATATCAAAACCCTTCATCAATAGTATAATAGATCTTAGATCCATAGCCCAAAATATGACAAAACAATCACAATTTCATGAAGCTTTAATATAGTGTGCAGTGAAATTCATAATAATTAAGACCCATGAGTAAATCAACTTTAAATCATGGAATTTTGAGGAAAAGGAAGCTTGGGCATCATGGGTGAAAGGAACCTATGAAAGAAACCCACATATCTAAACTTTTGGAGAAGCCTTGAACAAGATTGGAGATAGAGACTTGAAGCTTGGTTGAATTCCTTAGGATCCGGCGAGGGTTTTGGCACTTGAATTCTGAGAGAAATATAAGACTAAGTGTTTGAGTGAGTATTGGGGAATGTCTTATTTGATATGAAGGCAAAATATGGCTAACAAAAATAACTATAGTTATTTTCTCGCATGGGGGGGACTGAAGCCCAAGATTTAAAAGTCTTGGACTGAGTTCAAAAAAAGAGGCTCAAAAATATACACTGGCGCGTCGCGGAAGTGGCACGCTTGAACACTATTTTTTGAATTCTTGAAAAATTCATAATTCAATTCGGTTGCTTAAAAATTGAGGTTAGACCTATTTTCACTCAATTTAATCCCCTACATACGAATATGGAGTCGAATTTTAAAAATAATACACGAATTTTTAGATATATAGAAATTACGATTTCAGGCATTTTTGAGGCACATTTTCAGGCACTGATGATGTTCACGCTCCAATGAAAAAGCAGTTGCTGTCAACAATTAACCTAACTGAAGGTTAGGGTTGAATCCACAGGAAATACATGGCTTGACTACAAGAATTCACTATCAATCATTTCGAGTATTTATAACTAAAATCTCCAAAGGGGGGAGGGGTTTCACGATTTGGAAAAAAATAACATAAATACTATGTAATTATGCGAGGAAGCACTCAAATTTAAGAACAACTTGGGAATTGTGTTCCCAATGGCTCGTTCACTCGATTACCCTAGACAATATAACTACAATTGGAATTTTGCATGCAGGATAGTAACTTAGGTTCTTCCAGCCCTCTTGTGAAGGTGAAGGTTGAATTCCACCATGGCGCTTGGTCGGTGACCATGGTGTGCCATCTAAACATTACCTATTATCCCAGTCAACCTTTACATGATCAGGTTTGGTTGATTATACGAGAACACATCAATCGAATCTTGTAATCTACTTCCCTTTTCCTATTTGTCACTACCTTGGTTAGGATCGTGATAGTCGGCAGGGTTTGGTGTTGGCCACCACCAAACAACAATCATAACTAAGGGAAATAGACAATACATGCAAAACCCCAATCATAGAAATGCATTAAATCAAGGTCATCTCAAATGAACTACCAATGGTTCCCACAACCCCATACAAGACATAGTTGAGAATTTTACCCAAAGCAATGAAGAGTGATCACCACAATTTGCAAACCACAAGCTTGATAGATTGAGAACGATTACAATGTATGATTTGCACTCCCTAAATATGGGTTTTCCAAGAGAAAATTAAAATCTATCCTAAAATCCTAAAATATTCTAGAGAGAATATTCAAAGGCAATTCAATGTTCAAGTCTAGGATCCCATTCAAATAAACCCTATCATAAAGTATATATAGTAGTAACAATTTTAACCCTAAAAATTACACAGAAAAGACAACTAGCAGCTAGTACGTCTCACAAGTACGACTCATAAGATGACCTACGAGTCATAATTGGGATCTTGTATCAGGCACTTGGCATTTTAGACTAACTGTTACGACCCACTGGTACGAATTGTTGCTTGAGATACGACTCATATGCTCTTCTTGTAGTCTAGGCCTTTAGTTTTTGGTCCAAAGTTTTGGTTCTCTATTTCTGGCTACGATTTGACCTATACGAGTCGTATTGAGACCTACAACTTGTAGGGTGGTCTCATAAGGCTGACCTCCACTTATTAAATTTCTAATTTTTGCTCTCTGTTTCTAGCTATGAGATCGTCCTACGACTCGTTGCTTGGTCTATGACTCATAGGTGAACTCGTATGTTCTACACTTCCATAAAATCTGTAATTTTTCTCCAAAATAATGTCAACCTACCTTTTCTACAATAAAAATACAAAAACACATAAAAACCATTAAATGTCATATTAAGAACTCATAAAATTCCTTGTTTTAGTCATCAAATGTGTTATATATTGACAGTACATCAACACCCTCAACTTAGAACTTTGCTTGTCCTGAAGCAACGACTCAATCTAAGAAGACAATGTTCTACACACAAAAGTTATACTAATGACATGTACATCATTTACTTTAATTCAGGTACCCAACTTTGATTTTCAAAATAAGATTGCAAAGTTTCTAAGCAAAACAAAAACATAAAGATGTATCTAGCAACCCAACTATGATAAGCTAAGGAGCATCAACGATTCACAATCACGGGTATAGTCATAAGCAAGTGATGCAAATGCCCTCACAGAAAAGAAGTCCCTCTTACTCACTCAAAAAGCATTTAGAATTAAGGGACAGTGGAAGCATTCTTACTCTCACAAATAAAATTAAGGCAAAATGACTAACACCATAGGCTTCCCCCTATACACAATATCTATTCCCCAAACTAAAGCCACCATTTGTAGCCACTCTCAAATTAGGCTTTCAGCGTCAATCAGGGTTCACATGTTCAAGGATAGATCAGGGCCAATATCAAGGTATTTCATAAAACAAGGTTGAGCTAGCTAGGTGTCAAGAAAGAATGAGTGCATGAGAGGCTCAAACATTTGTAACAAAGGGTTCACTGACATATTTGGTAGGTTATTTAGGCAAAAGTAGGCTCACTAGAAGAACAAAGGCCTACTTGTTCACATAATCTAGCCAAAAGACCATACTACTATATATTTACACATAATCTACACTACCTAACCATGTCGGTTCAATAGAAAATTAAAACATCCTCAAGGAAAAAGAAACAAGGCAAAAAAATCTTGGGATCAAAAGTAGAAAAAGTTATAGACTCGAGGCTACTCAAACTTCACCTTATTCCATAACTTCCCACACCCCACCAAAATAGAATACTTTTTCCTCAAAGTAAAGACATGAACGAAAACCAAATAACAGAAATATATATATACACGAAGACACACATATACGCATTAAAAACAAATATTGTAAAACCAAACATCCAAAACAAGAGTAAAAACAACATTAAAGAGAAACCATTTAAATAAATCTAGAACCAATATAACGAAAATATTGTCCAACAAAAAGAACAAAGTATCCATGAGTAGAAAATAATAGCTGGGTTCAAAAAGATCAAATATCATGGTGATCAAGCACCGATATTGGTCTAATCAGCAGGGTCTAGGGTTATGACCTCATCCTCAGCTATCTAGACTGTAACTGTATGTGAGCTCCCCTCTCCATGTGAAGTCTGTTGCTCCCTATCTCTCTGTATAGTTGCCATCATTATCGACTCCTACACCACTGCCTCTGGTATCGGCTCCTCCTCTAGTACTATTAGGTCATCAAGTCTAGGCCTTTTCTAGCTCATCTTTGGGTCATCTGTCTCGACGCGCCTCTTTCTGTGGGCATACAGACGGTCAGCTAATCAGTCAAAAACATTATCACCCATCAGTGCCACCTCTCGCACTACAATAAGGGCTGCTAACATTAGCAATAAGTCAGCCTTAGACTTACCTTAACTCCTATGTCACTACGCTCATATCAGTAGGCCGAGCACCCTCAAGCCTCCTATAGACTCTCACCTCGAATGCATCAACACGAGCATCCACCACTCTAACTCTCTCATCCACCAAATCGCGGGTAAATGCCTTTACCCTCTCCTCTGAGTCCCAAATAGTCTGGCTAACCTATAGTCTAACCTAAGCTTCTAAAGCCTGTAGCTTGAGCTTCGCTGTAGCTACCCTGCACCAATGCTTGAAAAGCAACGACAAAAATAAGAGAATTAACCTGCATAGTGGATGATGCTAGTGTGGGAGTATTGGAAAATGTCATTGACTCAATCTCAGCAGCTAGGAAAGGCTCTGCAGTAGCTGGAAAAGTACCAGTGGTAGTTGTAGTCAGACCCCGAGTCTGAGGCTCACCTGGGAATAGAACTGGAATAGGAAGTGGAGTAGCTCTCTATAGGGCTATTGGGTTCTAGTCTGCCTTGATTAGATTGGGTTCCATCATATGCACAACCTCTACATGAGCGTCCACGTGGAGGGAGACCCACACCTCAATCGCCTTGCATAACCTATGAATCAAGATGGGAAACGGCAATGCCTGCTGGGTGCGGACTGCCGACTCATGGATCTACTCTGCCATAATGTGAGCCCAGTCAATTTCATACCCTGCCAAGATGCTAGCCAGGAATACTACCCTCTCCACTATGATCACATTATGCGTAACTGTGGGTCTGATACACCAACAAATAATAGACCACCAAATCTTTGCTCAGAATGAGAGGTGGAACTTCAGAATAGACTTAGTGTGGGTTGTGACCCATATTGGCTTAGCACTTACTCGCAAATTTGGTTTGTTATCCATCTAAAGAGCTCTATTCTTAGCTCAACATTCTTTTGATTAATTGCCCTTCTCATACTTGCAATTTGATTGTCATACTCAGCATGGAATACAACATCCTATAGTTTGGCCCAAACTGGAGCCTCTTAATTGTTTTCCCTGAGATTTCCACCATCTCTCCTCTAACCAGAACTTCACTCAACCGTGGTTGATCAATGGCCTTCTTGTGCCTTAGAAGATCTCTATGAATGGTAGCATAGTAGGACACCTAGAATTCCCGAACTAAATAGGGTACATACTTTCCCAATACTTGTAATAGCCATCCTAACCAGTTGCAATCAATTTCAGCCTCTAACCTTGGTACGCTGCTTAGCCCTAAGTCTTTTAGCCTTGCCTCTTCAGGGAATCTCCGCACCGGCCTCCCTTGACTTTTTAGTTCCATTCCCTTTCATAAATCTTTTTCGTCCATGGAACACATCATCTCGTGTTTTGAAGGTCTGTGGAGGTGATGGTATAAGTAGAATCAACTGCCTGTGGGGGGCAGTGTCTTCTTGCTGAGCTTGAGAAACTTCAAGAGAATCGGACTCAGAAAGTGAGATATTCATCTGATCTTTCTTCATTACTATCCTCTTCAGACTGGGAGGGGCTATCCACTTCCATCGGAACTCTTATTGCTTGGGATTTTGTCAAAGGCTTATTAGATTCAAGGTCAGGGTACATGTCTATATCCTTAGTGGACTGATCATCATCTGATGTCTCATCTCTCAATCGGTGTCTGGAAGTCGAGGCAACACCCCGTCGACCTTTTGGAGGCATTGTATCTGAAAAGTCACCACATCCCAAATTATGAGTCCCATGCTGTTTTATTCCAACAAATGATTAATACAAAAAATACTCAAACAAGAAACAAAAATATACCTAAAGTAAATACACTAAACCAAATGCAGGACCATAGGTACAAGGTGAAGGTACGACTCATACCATATGCCAATAATATTTTGAAAACTCAGATCAGGTCCACAAGACCACCACTACGAGTTGTAACAAGTGCTATGAATCATAGGGTGATCTCATATGGAAAGTGTTAAGGCAGTATAGGTGACTGTTACCTTCTACAAAGGATCTTTATGTCTCGTAGGATGACCTACGACTTGTAGTGGATCCTCGTAGAAGAAAATAGAAGCCATATTAGGTGCCTCTACCCTTTCCACAATGAAATTAAATCAGCCAAGAAGCATATGAATTAAAAACACACAATCAACCCTATAACAAGTCTAATCACTCCACTTTATCATTATCCCCAAAATGTAACATGAATACCTCCTCTCATTCAAAATATTTTTAGGCTGAACTAATTTGAAAATTACTCATCTAAACCATAATATAGATGATACAGAGGCACACAAAGGGTCTCACAAACTCAAACAAGGGTATTTCACATAGCCAAATTAGAACACACCAATACTTAAGAATTTTAACCCCACCATGGTCTTGCCAAATAATCACTCAAGTAGAATAAATCAATCTCATATGACCACAACATCAATCTTTATTATCACCAAGCAAGGGTAGAAATATAGGATCAAATTATAGTACTTATACTAACAAAATAATTTTCAAATGGTTTCGCTTACCATGATCATACAACATTCACTCAAACATCCACAAAGCAAGATCATATCATGGATATGCCAAACTTAACAACAAAAACTTACCAGATGAGAAGATGAAGATGTGATGAGATGAAGAAAAGCTGAAATCCTAGAAGAATGCACTTGCTAGGAGATATTGATAAAAAAATGGTTTGGGGATAAATGGAATAGTATTGTTTAGTGTTTGGGGGGTATAATTGAAGAGAAATCATTTCAAGGAGGGAAATTAAGAGCCCAAAGATGTTTGCCCTTTTATATACTTCATCGGGCCACTTTTAAAATTCTGCAGATCATGTCTATGAGACCTTGACTACGAGTTGTAGTGTATCCTATGACTCATAGATCCTGGTCTCATATCAGGCCTCACCATTTAGAAAAATTTAGAATGCATACATGGGTACTACGAACCCCATTTACAATTTATAGAAGACCCTACAAATCGTAAGATTGGCTCGTCGTATGTGTGCCAACTTTTGATATTCACTGTTTTCCTCTACAAGGCATGACTATGAGTCGTAGTGTTGACTTTGACTCATAGGTCTACTCGTAGAGGCTACTCCAAGTGTCATCTTCTTTAACTTTTCATCTCTTAACCTATACCTACTAACTATACTTCAAAATATACGACTTTCTAGAACAATACAACTAATTCAATGTTGGTATGCAGTAAAAACAAGCATCAAACTACTAGCTAAAAACTTAAACATCCAAATTATACTCAAAACTAAATAGAAACATCAAAGATACTTGGGTTACCTCCCAAGAAGCACCTTGTTTAATGTCGTGGCTCGACTTTGTCATCATGAGTACTCAGAATTCCTCATGGGTTGATGGAGTCTCATCTTTACTCCTCTGACCCCTTCTTTGATCTCTTTGTATAAGCTCTAATCATGTTGCTATTTGCTCAACCCTGTCATCAAGTCTCTATATTGCCATTACTTTTTGGTCTACCTTGTAGTTCACCTTGATAACATCAAACTTTAACTCCTATATGACCTCTTCTTGTTCATTAGTTTTGATAAGCACTTGCTCAAACATACGCTCTATCTTTGAGAGTTTATCACTGATGTATTACTGGTGTCACAACCTGAGCCAATTAGGTGTACCCTCTTTTCTGGTAGCACTTGGAGTTCCTTCTGATGTACTAGTGGATGGCACTAGCTGCTTTTGCAGTGGTTGATAAACTTAGGTGATAGTGGATAACTTATCCATGTATTCGGCAATTTCGCTGAATGGTTGCCTCAAAAATGCCCAACATTCCCCTCCGAATAAGGCATCAACATATCCTTGCTGTTCAGAGGTTAGTGCTCGGTAGAAGCTACCCACCAATTCATCGTCAATCAGACAATGGTTTCGATTCATTGTAAGGTACTTCTTATGCCTTTTCAAAGCTTCTACCAAAGATTCTCCTAGCACCCTTTTAAAATTGCAGATGTTATCCTATAGCTCTTACTTGTTGGGTCCCTTCTAGAAGTTCATAAGGAAGACTCTCTACACCTCTCCCCAGTTAGAACAAACATTAGGTGGGACAATTGACCACCATTCAGCATCTTCACTTCGGAGAATCATGGGGAAAGCTTGAAGAGATATGGCATCCTAAGCAGGATGTCTTGTCCCAAGAACCCCCCTCAGTGTTTGAGTAAAATATTGTAGGTGAGTTTGAGGGTCTTTGAACTTTTTCACATAGAACAGGACACGTCTCTGCAAGGATTCCAATAAATCACTTGTGTCGTAGAGCTTTTGTTCAGTCATGGTGCTAACAAACCTGCACTTAAAAACAACTAAAAAAATAAAAAAATAAAAAATAAAAGTAAAATATAAGAGAGTCTAGAAATTAACACTTGAACTAACTAAATGTGAAATCAATTCAAAACCTAACCGTAGTCCCTAGCAACGGCGCCATAATTTTTTATGATCACGCTCCAATAAGAAGGCGGTCAATGCTAGCAATTAACCTAATGGAGGTGGAGGTCAAATTTTATCATGGCGCTTGCTCGACAACCATAGTGTGCCAACTAACTGTTACCTATTGTCCCAGTCAACCTTTCCTTAGTCAGGTTTAGTTGGTTAGACAAGAGCACATCAGTCTAATCTTGTCATCTATTCCTCTTTTCCTATTCATCGCTACCTTGGTCGGGATCGTGATAGTAGTTAGGGTTTAGTGTTGGCAACCACCAAACAATAATCATAATGAAGGGAAATAGACAATACATACAAAACCCCAATCATAGAAATGCAATAAATCTAGGTCATCTCAAATTAATTAACCATGGTTCCCACACCCCCAAGTTGTAGGTTCTTACATACTCGTGGCTAAGACCAATAAAAATGCAAATACAAGACATAGTTGAGAATTTTACCCAAAGCAATGAAGAGTAACACACCACAAGTTTCAAACCACAAGCTTGATAGATTAAGAATGATTACAATGTATAATTTGCACCCCCCAAAAGTGGGTTTTCCAAGAGAAAATTAGAATCTATCCTAAAACCCTAAAATATTCTTGAGAGAATATTCAAAGGCATTTCAATGTTCAAGTCTGGTATCCCCTTCAAATAAACCCTATCATAAAGAATATAGTAGTTACAATTTTAACCCTAAAAATTAAAAAGAAAAAATAGTTTGCAGTCGATACGCCTCACATGTATGACTCGTAGGGTGACCTACGAGTCATAATCGGGGTCACATATCAGGCACTTCGCATTTTAGACTTGACTGTTACAACCCACCGGTATGAATCATTGCTTGAGCTATGACTCATATGCTCTTCTCGTAGCATGGGCCTTCAGTTTTTTGTCCAAAATTTAAACTCTATTTCTGGCTACGATTGCACCTATGTGGGTCGTATTGAGACTTATGACTCATAGGGTGGCCTCATAAGGCTGATCTCTGCTTAAAAGATTTTTGATTTTGCTCTCTATTGCTTGCTATGAGATCACGCTATGACTCGTTGCTTGGGCTATGACTCATAGGTAAGCTCATATGTTCTGTACTTCAGTAAAATCTGTAATTTTTTCTGCAAAATCATGCCGACCTACCTTTTTTGTAATAACATTACAAAAAACATAAAAACCATAAAAAGTTGCATTAAGAACTTACAAAATTCCTTGTTTTATGTATCAAATGTGCTATATTTTGATGACACATTAGGTACTTTTTGGGTCATTTCATAGATGGTACTTTTACCTTCTTTTTTTCTGTCAGAGAGAATTTAAAACTACAGTTGTATATGCTAGATACTTAACAATATTGAGATTGGAATTATAGGATGAATTACAAGATATAATTGGTTCTAATAACCTGCAATGGATTGTGAAAGGGGATTTTAATGTCATCTTGGAGGACGAGGAAAAACAGGATGGATTACCTTTTATTATAGCTGAGGCAATTAACTTCTGTATAATCGACTGTGTATTGATTGAGCTTAAATATATAGAAAGTGTTTTCACTTAGTGGGATAGGAGAGTTGAAGAGGAGTGTATTCTCTAGGGTATCCATCTGCAGAATTGCATGTGAAAATGAAAAGATTGAAAAGGGTATTAACATAGTGGAATAAAGAGATGTTTGGAAACATACTCTTGAAAGTGGCAACCTAGGAGGATGTAATCAAGGTTAAAGAAATACAAATCGAGATAAATTCATCAGTTGAGAATAGGGAAGCTTTAAGCAAGGTAAATGCTAAGCTCAAAAAATATATCACTATTTGGAGAATTCTGAAAGCAGAAAGTAGAGATGAACTCGTTTAGAGATGGGGAAAGAAACACGAAGTTCTTTCACGCATATGTGAATGCGAGAAGAAAAAGAATGAACATTACAAAGACTCAAACTACTTAGGGTGACGTGATATCTACTAGTGAGAACATTAGTATAGAAGCACTACTATTTTTTAAAAATAGTTCAGCAAAGAGACTTGTGAAACCAATTATAGCATTGTGGATGTGATCCCACACCTGATCACTTATGAGGAAAATAAGAATATGGATAGACTATCTGACTTAGAGGACGTTAAAACTATGGTATTTAAGCTTAATGGAGATAATACAGTGGGGCATTATGGTTATTCTGAATTATATTTTCAAAAGTGTTGGGATATAGTAGGTGAAGATATGGTCAAGATTGTAAAGACATTTTTTTTGGATAATAACTTCCAAGATTTTTACTCATACAAATCTAGTGCTAATCCCAAAAAAGAAGAATATTATGGAGCTTGTGGATCCAAGACCTATAAGTTTGAATAACTTTTCTAATAAAATATAGTCCAAATTCCTACTTGAAAGGATGGCAAAGGTGATTCCAAATATTATTTTACCTAATCAAACGGACTTTGTTAACAGTAGAAATATTGTGAAAAATATGCTACTATCTCAAGAGATCATTAGAGATATTAGATTAAGAAGCAAAAATCATAATGTGGTGGTCAAATTAGATATGGCCAAGGCATATGGTAGAGTATCTTGGATTTTCATAATGAAAGTGTTGAGGAAATTTGATTTTTATGAAAGAATAATCGATATTGTATGAAGGATTCTCAGTAACAATTGGTATTCTATATTAGTTAATGGCCAAGATTATGATTTTTTTCGGTCATCAAGAGGGTTAAACATTAAATCCTTTATCCCCAATTTTATTCATCATTGTTGTTAATGTTATGTCCAAGAAGCTAAATGAGTTGTTTCAGGAAAAAGACTTTGTCGGATATGATTTGCCAAAGTGAAATCCAAAGATAAATCATTTATCATATGTAGACGCTACTATTATCTTTGGTTCAGGTGATAGACATTCTGTAATTAGAATATAAGTGCTCTCTGAGTATGAAAGAACTTCTGGGCAGCTGAAAAACAAGTATAAAAGTGCCTTGTATATATATAAGAAGACTTCCATTGTTGTGGCTATCAAATTGAAAAGGATTACTAAGATAAAAATGAAAAAATTTCATTTACTTAGGCTATCCAGTGGGTTATGGAAAGATAAAGACTACTAACTATGAGGAGCTGATAAGAAAGATATCAAAGAGGATTAGAGGCTGGTACAATAAATTCTTATTGTTTGGTAAAAAATATATTCTAAATAGTCATGTCTTACAATGAATATCAATTTATCTGTTGTTAATTTTGAATCCTCCAAAAAAGATGATTTAACAATGTCAGAAGATATTTTTCTTTTTGTATGGAGTAAGATGGTAGGGGTGAAAAGGAAATATTGGGCTAATTGGATGGATATATGTCTCCCACAAATAGAAAGAGGAATATGATATTGATCATTAAAGGACATTCCAAAGGCACTATTTGCTAAGCTTGGGTGTTGGTTAAGATCATTATAGAATTCTATTTTGAGCTGTTTCATGAAGAACAAATATTGTAAGAGAAACATCATTGTATTGCCAAAGCCAAAGGAGGATTCCTGATTTGGAAAAAGATTGTGAATGTTAGAAAGGAGGTGGAACATAAATTTTAGTGGTAGCTCGAAGCTGGGAACATAAATTTTTAGTTTGATAATAAGACCAAACAAGGGCACTAAATTTTATTAAGAAAAAGAGAGGGGAACAAGATTGGAATGTTAAGGATTTCATCAACCATGATTTCTAGGACAGCAGGATATTGAAAGAAGTGTTATATGAAGAAATGGTGGATTTCATCACACAAGAAATCAAGCCAATTTTAAGGGATAATATTGAAGATAAACCATAGTGGATGGCAAGTGACAATGGAGAATTCTCTACTAATATTGCTTTCCAGTGTGAAAGAAGGAAAAAAGAGCAAAATAAACTAGAAAAAGAACATTTGACTCAAAAGAATGCCTTTTAAAATTTATTTTTTTGAATGGAGGATTTGGAAGAGAAGAGTAGCTATTAATGATAACTTGAGGAGAATGAAAATCAATTTAGCATCTAGGTACTACTATTGTGAGAAATATGACCAGAAAAATATGTCCCACCTTTTCTAGTAGCCCCTATAGCTAAAAGGCTATAGAGATATTTTGCTTCATGTGCAGGTATAAGCTTGGAAGTTGTGCACCTACAACACCTAATTATCAAATAATGGAGAAAAGAAGGGCCCTCAAAGCTTATAACAATATACAGGGCAACTAGTTGTGATGTGAAAATTATGGAAAAGCAGAAAATAGAGAAGGCATAAAAAGGATAGCACCATCAATGATTTTAATATATCAATATCAAAAACTGATATTATATTATTAAATAGAGCTATCCAAAAATTCAAGTGCCACACCACTGGGAAGGTATGGTCAAAGTTTTGGCTAATTATAAACTAAAATTACTCTAGTACCCCATCAAATGGAATTTATCACAGAATGATTGGATTACATGCAACACTGATGGAGTATGCAGGGGTAATCCTGGATTGAGTTCTTCTGGATTTTTTCTGTGGGAGGAATAGAAAAATATTATTTATGATGAAGTTAAGATGATATGCCTTACAACCAATTTGGAAGCTGAAGCCATTAGGATCCTAAATGGAATAAGATGTTATAAAAGATTAAATTTGTAGAGTGTGATGATTGAAATTGATTCACTATGTCTTATGAAGATTCTTATAAAAGAATGAAAAATTTCTTGGCATATAATAGAGTACTACAAAGAAATAAGGCAATTGCTCAAAGAAACAAAAGCAATTATCAAGCATATTTTCAAGGAAGCCAATTAATTAACAGAGAAATTGTTAAATGAAACATTAATTAATAAAGAGAATATAACATGAAGTTCAAAGAAGTAGTTTCCTAGTGAATGTGGGGCTATACTAAACCTAAATAGAACACAAATACTATCATTAAGAATCAGATCTAGCAAGTATAACAATAGAGACTAATTACAAAGCAAGGTTAGTAACCTTATTTGGGAGTAACATCCAACATATTTACAAAAGGTTTGCCACAACAGAATTGTGCCTATACATTAAAGAGGTATTTAAAGAAAAGGAAATATATTTATAGCTTACAAATGGATCCAGAAAAAAGAGGAGAATTTGAAATCAATTTATAAAGATATCTTCTCAACATAGGGAGGCCTTAAAGAAGAGGACATGAACGTTCCTATAGCTCCTTCACCTCTTCAACTACAAGGATTGAATGGGTGGTTAAAAATGGAGAGCACAAATTCAGAGAAAAAGATGTACAGAGGCATGCCTGATGCTTGAAATGATGATTCAAACACCTCTTCATTTCACAAAAAAACTTCAAGAAGGAAGCACCTGGAGGAAATAAAAACAAGTGAGAAAGGTGATAGGCAAGAAAAAAGACAAGGTGAAATAGTGAACATAAAAAAGAATCACCATCTAAGCGAAGTATTCATGCATCAGATTAACTAAGAAACAAAGGGGAGAAGGGGGGTCAACACCCAACTAGAGTAAATGAAAGGTCATGTTTATGAGGTGTAGGGTACATATTGCTCCTCCTTATTACAAGTGTTGGTGTATATGCATTTTATTATTAAAATAAAATATTAAATGCATATATTAGTAATATAAATTATAGTAGAAATGGTTATTAGTTCTTGTAACTTCTATGACCTTTAGTTCTTGTAAGTCTTATGGTAATTAATTTCTTGTAACTTATGACCATTAGTGTCTTATAACTCATGTAACCACTAAGCCATATTCTAACTTATTATGCCTTGTAACTCATGTAACTTCTAAGTCATAATTCCTATATTCATTTACCAATGTTACTATCGATATTAATCCTATTCAAAAAAGGATGAATTTCTCACTTATAAATAGTGATATTTCTTCCTTTGTGAAGGAGATGAGAACTAAAAAAATGTGAAGTGTAGATCAAATATTGTAGTGTATAGTAAAGTGTGCAATAGTCAATGAGAGAGATGAGACAAAGAGGATAGTCTAAGTCTTTAACTATATTCACTATTTGAAAAAGAGAGTGATTATATGTTGAAGGAAGGTGTTCTTTTTTAATGCTTTGGACTCTTCAACTAACTCTGGAGTTGTTTGAGTTATACAATATTGTTGATCTATTATATCCTAGAGGGAACAAGTCATGTTTATTACTAATGGATGGTGTATATTATGCCACAGTGGGCTTAAATCTCCTTAAAGAGAGCATGATATCCACGCTTCAACCTGAATAATTTTCATTCATTTTGGTCACTCTATTTGTCAACTGTAATTTATTATATTTGTGGTATACTACATTAATATCGAGTCTCGAATTTGAGCTCTCAATATGAAAAATCCTTGGTAGAGAATGGTTCACCCCAAGTGGTGCCCTACACAACATGAATTTGGAAAAGTTGAACTTCAATGTCGATAGCTGATACCGAGTGAAAAAGAAAAACTAAATCTTGCATATTTAGGAGAGAAAATATACTACTTTTTGTTTTTCAATTTATTTGTCCTATACATCTTTACTTAAGATCACAAGATTTAAAAGTTTCTTTACTTTTTTAAATTTTATATCGAATAAAAATCGGTCAAATAAAATAAAACAAAAAGAATAGAATAATATTTCACATTGATCAAGTAAATGTGCTATTGAGTTTGAATAATCCTTAACTAAATTACCTCGTAAATTATTTTTATAAATTAATGAATTACGTCTTATATCAAGCTTCTTTGCCGTCATGATTATCTAGAACACATTGCCTACTACATTCGTTTTTGCTGCTGATTTGATGCTGAACTGTTATATCTAGTCTAGTTAACAAAGAAAAAGTCTTTACTCAATTTATTACATCATCCATTTAAATTTAGTTTTCTTACTGCTTAAGAAAAATATCTCTTTCCCTTTGTGAAATTTTTTTGTTCTAACTCTTTACGTGATAGCAGTTGGTTGACTATTTGAACTCCCAACTTATTGGAGAGGGTTTCATCCCCATATTATAATCCTCCTCCCTATTTCCCCATCCCCTACCCCAATCACTTTTCTTTTATGAATTTGTTTTTTTAATTCTAACTGTCACGCCCCGGGAAGGTACCTTAGACGTGATTGGTACTCGAAGACTATTGCTTGTCCTGAAATGGACCACCTAGTCTCATTGCTATCGTTTCATCCATTCATATGTAGAAGATTCAATAAAATAATAAACTATTATAAGATAATATGAAAAAGTATCTCAAAAAAAGAAAATGGGAATCAACACGCCCGACACTATCCATCAACCGTCTATGTCTGCGAAGCCTCTATAATCAATATCTAAAAAGGCACCATGACAGGCGATGATTGCTAATTTCAAAAGAAATGCTGATATAAAATAATAAATAATCATCCTCCAAATACTGGGGAGGACTAACCACGGTCTGAAATCAAAGCTCTGAACCTCAACGATTTGGCTGTTGAAGTCCTCTGTCTATAGAATCTGCATCATAAAATGATATAGCGCCAAAAAGACGTTAGTACGTGGAATGTACTATTTGTAAGTGGGCTAAAGAAAATGGAACAGTGTACCAGTCACTCGTCAATCACTCAACCTCACCTCAAAGTATAGGATCGGACTCTATCACCTCATTGTCCATCAAATGATCACATCATATCAGAGTTCTATCACCAGAAGGCCTATCTGGGAGTTTCTTGGACCAACACTCATCACCTATGAGTCGACGATGGTACAACAAAGCGATGTCATTGCAGTAACTGCCCAGTACCTTGCCGGGGTAAAAAGGTGTACATCTGAGGTTTATAATAATAGTAAGTCCTCTTTTGGGACTAAGGAAATATCTGTTCTCATGGTCCAATCCTCTGTTATGCTGGAGACGTAGTTAATGAGTGCGAGTGAGACTCACTCTTACTCATTTTCGGTGCTCAATAGTCCTCCCAGGACTTGACATGCTCATAAGTCTATCAATTCATCAAGGATTTCCATCACTCAACCTGTACAGGCATCACTATCCTTTCAAATTCATGAGAATCTATTCATCCAACTCTATCCATATTGGTTTCAGCTATCACAGTCATCAACACATATCACCTCAGGACTTAGACTCAGTCAAACATCACATTCAGAAAATCAAGGCTCTAGACATCCCCATAAGTTCATTATCCAAGTCTTTACAAAGAGAATTCATTAGGGTTAGATCACAATCACATAATAATGTATGTGTGCAGTAAACTCTAAGCATGATGATCATCAATTTAGGATACAAATATTATTAAAAGAATATTTTCAAGAAGTAACAATAATATCCAAGTCATTAAATGATAATACTCATGAACATTCAAGAAATCACTATTCAAGACTTCTAAGTATCAATTACATATCCTAACTCTATCTTAGGCACATAGAAGAACAATTCCATGCTTTTGAGTCGCCTTTACATACCTGAGAATGAAGAATCTTCAATGATTTTGAGATTTCTCTAGAAACCCTCACTTTGTCTCTCCTTCTTCTCTCATAGAACTTGCGTAAACCATAGAAAAATTATGGGTTTAAAACCCTTTTTGTATGAAATATGCTTTAAAAACCATTTTGGAAATATTAAAATATATTAAAAAGGACAAAATTGCCCTTCCTAAATTAAAAAACAAGTCCGCGTCGTGAAGGGGGCGCGCCCTAGTGTTTTTGGTGAAGTTTTCAAAAAAAATAGTTATCGTCAAAAAATAATAAAAATTCACAAGTATAAGTCCGCATCCCTGGCACATCGTTTTGGCAACGGAAATTTGCTTATGTTTTAGAACAAATTGTGAAATTTCATAATTCAACCTGGTTGCTCTTGAATCGGATCGAGATCATTTTTTGACTTAATATTTTGTGCTGATCACAAATCTAGTCTCAAATTTTTCATCGGAGCTTTGGAAGACGCATTGTGCATACGATGTATTTTAGGGGCATTTTGGTAATTTTATGGGGTGTTACATCCTCTCCCCCTTGAAATCTTTTCCCATGAATGATGAGAAAAGGTCAAACGAAAACACAAATAACCCCAGAACTCATCTCATTCCTCATTCGGGAATAGTCAAACTCTCACTATCCATTATCTATCTATCTCTGTCTTTGACTCGAGAATGGAATAAAGCAAGAGTCAACTAAATGAAAAGAAGCATCCAAGAATGCTAAGGATAAGAATATTTACATTCAACATCATCATCACTTGGCATGAATAAATACTAGTATATGAGTTTCATTGCTTCCTCAGCTTTTCACGTAGTTTCCTCAACAAATTAATTCCTCCACAAGACTTTAACAAAGCCTATCTCTTTGTTCCTCAACTTATGAACTTGTCGGTCAAGGATCTAGATTGGAATTTCCTCATATGATAAGTCATTCTTCACACCTGTACTCTCCACTGGAATTGCTAAGGCTTAATCCCCCAAACACTTCTTCAGCATAGATACGTAGAACACCGGGTGAACTTCATCTAGCTCGGAAGGCAAGTCTGACTCATAAGAAACCTTTCCAATCCTTCTTACAATCTGGTATGACTCGATATAATGGGGACTCAGCTTCCCTTTCTTGCAAAATCTCATGACACCCTTCATGGGTGACACCTTCAAGTACACCCAATCATCCACCTCAAACTCCAAGTCTCTTCTTCTCACATCCGTATATGACTTCTGGCGACTCTGGGCTATCTTCAATCTTTCTCTGATGACATTCGCTTTCTCCATAGACTGGTCTACGAGATCAGGTGCAATCATCTCAGATTCACCCACCTTGAACCAGCCAATCAGCGATGTACATCTCCTCCCGAATAATGCCTTATACGGGGTCATTTGGATGCTGGCATGATAGCTATTATTGTACTTGAACTCAATCAACGATAGATGATCATCCTAATTCCCCTTAAAATCAATAACACATGCTCTTAACATATCCTCCAAGGTCTAAATAGTATACTTTGTCTGCTCATCTGTCTGAGGGTGACAAGCAGTTCTTAGATTTACCTTCGTATCCAATCCCTTCTGGAAAGATCTCCAAAATTTGGAGGTGAATTGATCTCATCTGTCTGTGATCACAATCTCACGAATATAAAGTCGGGATAATCCTCAGTAGTACAAGTTGTCTTAACTGCCAAGAAGTGGGCTGATTTAGTCATCTTGTCAGCAATCACCCATATCGAATCATGTTGTTTTCTAGATCTTGGTATACCGGTAACAAAGTCCATGTTTATCACTTCCCACTTCCACTTTGGAATTTCAAAGTTCTAAGCTAATCCACACGGTTTATGATGTTTAACCTTAACCTGTTGGCGATTGGGGCATTTGGAAACAAATTCAGCAATATCTTTCTTCATATCATTCCACCAATAGACTTTCCTCAAGTCGTGGTACATCTTGGTAGAGCTAGGGTGGATAGAGTATCTCATTCTATGAGCCTCAGACATGACTCTATCTTGAACACCATCAACATCCAAGTATACACAATCTTCCTTGATATCTTAACACCCCATCTCCCCCTATTGAGAAAAGCATCACCTTTTGCTTGTGAACCACTTCTTTCAATTGGCATAAGATAGGGTCTTGGTCTTGCTTTTACTTCACTTTTGACACCAAATATGAGGCAGAATCATTCTGAACATTGACCCCACCTTCGTTATTCTCCTCAAGTTGTATTACCAATCAAGGCAATTCTCTCTTCCCCTCCTCAACATGGGCAGTGCTACCCATGGAGTTCTTGCTAAGAGCATCAACAACAATGTTAGCCTTACCTAGGTGGTAGAAGATACTCATATAGTAATACTTGATCAACTCCAGCCACCTCCTCTGTTGCAGGTTGAGCTCTTTCTGACTGAACATGTAATATAAACTCTTATAGTCGATAAACATATCCATATGTACTCCATACAAATGGTGATGCCAGATATTAAATGCGAATAACACTCCTTCCAATTCTAGATCATGAGTTGGATAATTCTTCTGATGGGTCTTAAGCTGTCTGGAAGCATAAGTTATCACTTTCCCTATCTGCATAAGCACACAACACAATCCTACTTTGGATGCGTCATAATATATCACAGTCACCCATCCCATCTTGCAAGGTCAACACTGGTGTTGTAGTCAATCTAGTCTTCAATTCCTGAAAGCTCTTCTCACATGCCTTAAACCACTAAAACTTGGCCATCCTCTGAGTCAACTTTGTGAAAGAGGCTAACAGAGAAGAGAAACCCTCCACAAATCTGCGGTAGTACCCAGCCAAACCTAAGAAACTTTTTATTTCTATTTGAGAAGTTGATCTTGGCCAGTTCTTAACTACCACAATCTTTTGAGCATCCACCTAGATACCATCTCCCGAAACAACATCGCCTAAGAAAGCCACTGACTTGAGCAAAAAGTCACACTTAGAGAATTTTACATACAACTCATGATCTTTGAGTGTTTGGAAAACCACTCTAACGTGATTAGCATGTTGCTCTTCATTCCGATAATCTAGTAGTATGTCATCAATAAATATGATCAAACATATCAACATACGACCTGAATACCCTGTTTATTAAATCCATGAAAGTTGCAGGTGCATTTGTCAGCCCGAAGAACGTGACGAAGAAATCAAAATGGCCATATTATGTCCTAAAGGTTGTATTAGGGATATCACTTTACTTCACCTTTAACTGATGGTAACCCGATCAGAGGTATATCTTGGAGAAACAAGTAGCACCCTGAAGCTGGTCAAAGAGATCATCTATTCTGGGAAGAGGATACTTATTCTTTATGGTAACCTTGTCCACCTGTCAATAGTCTATACACATCCTCAAAGACCCATCTTTATTACGCATGAATAAGACCGGAGCACCCCAAGGTGAGATAGTGGGCCTTATGAAATTTTCTCTAACAAGTCTTTCAATTGCTCATTCAATTCTTTCAACTCTGTGAGGGCCATTCTATGTGGTGGAATTAAGATACGTTTGGTCTCGGGAAAAACATCAATCCCAAAGTCAATCTTCCTATCAGGATGGACTCCAGGAAAATCATCAGGAAATACCTCAAGAAACTCACTCACAATCGGGACCTACTTAAGAGTAGGAGACTCGACATCATCAGACTTCACTCGTGCGAGGTGGTAAATGCAACCCTTGGAAATCAACTTTTGAGCTCTAAGATAGGATATGAATTTGCCCTTAGGGGAAACAAAACTCCCTTCCCACTCTAAGACAGTCTCATTACTAAATTGGAACTTAACAATTCGGGTTCTACAGTCAACAGAAGCATAACAAGTATGAAGCCAATCCATGCCCATGATTATATCAAAATCCACCATCTCCACCGTCTCTTTGATAAATAGGCACCACACAATCCCTATAAATCCTCTCAGCTAGGATAGACTGACCAGTAGAAGCAGAAACAGTAAAGGGATCAAGCAAACACACTGGAAGAATCCCAAACTTACTAGCCACACAAGGGGTCACAAAAGACAAAGTGGAACCTAGGTCAAGTAAGGCATAGCAATCATAAGAAAAGACTCAGAGCATACCAATGACAACATATAGTTCAACCTCCTGCTCCGGTTGGTTAACCATAGCATAAAGATGGTTCGTCCCGCCTCCTATACCCATAGTAGTACCTATTTACTGGTTACCTGCTAGGGGTGCTGTGGAAGACTAGGCTCTGCTATTCTCTACACTTCGTCTCCTCTTCGGACACTCCTACTAGAAGTGATCCGCCTACCCATATAGTAAAAAATCATCTGTTCCTAGACGACACCTAGCTAGATGGAGTTCCCAAAAATGCCACAAGGTGGCTTTCCTCTTGGGCCCTGAGTCATACTGGCCTGAGATTGGGCGCCAAGGGTCTTGACATTCTGACAACTCTGTGATTTCTGGTAATACCTACTTGGCTGTATGGGCTCACTTGCT
This sequence comes from Solanum sejunctum, assembly GCA_025642045.1. Lineage (NCBI taxonomy): Eukaryota > Viridiplantae > Streptophyta > Magnoliopsida > Solanales > Solanaceae > Solanum > Solanum sejunctum. The sequence goes on along the minus strand of JAOTQJ010000011.1, from coordinate 10,499,325 downwards.
GTTGAAGGTGTGGGATGTGATGATCTCTTTTGGAAATAGGATTTGTCACCCCTATTTTACCTTTGCAGTTAGGCTCATGTCCTGGTGACTTTGCCTTTCTAATCAAACGCTCTTCCCTATCCCTCCTCTTATCTTCTGTTGTCTGCTGGGCAAACACCGTAAGTCTAGAGATGTCCATACGAAGAAGCAAAGTAGCCTTACACTCTTTTCTGCACATGCCTGGCCAGACCAGACACAAACCTATTCTTCCTCGGCCTCATATCTTTCAACATCTCTGGAGCATACCTTGACAATTTGATGAACTTAAAGCTGTATTCCTTCACAGTCATCCCTCCTTGTTTCAGATTTATGAACTTCTCTGCCTTTGCCTCCCTTAACTCTTGAGGAAAAAAGTGATCAAGGAAGGAAACTTCAAACTCCTCCCATCCTATAGGCTCCGCATCCTCACCTCTACTCCCCTCCCACTAAGTGTACCAAACATTAGCCACGTCCTTCAGCTGGTAGGACGCAAGCTCTACTCCATCAAGCTAATTCACAAGCATAGCCCTCAGAACCTTATACATCTTATCTATAAAATTCTGTGCTCCTCGTCCACTCACGACCCCATATACACTAGCGAGTTCATCTTCAAGAAGTACCTTAGTCGGCTTGTAGTTGAGGGCTCCTGTGAGCGAAAACTAGGAGCCTGAGAACCTTGGTTATTCCCTTGTGAGGCCACCAACTGAGTCATCATGGTGATAGCTCCTCCAAATTCTTCCTTAGTAGTGGGGGCTGCTGGCTGAGGCTGAGTAGGGGGCGCTTGAGGGACCTCAGCAGTCCTAGCGGGGCGTCCCTGTCTCCTGGTCTCAGTCTGAACCTGAGCCTCTGGTTGGGTGTTCTCAGCAATGGGAGCAAGGGTATCCCTTTGAGCGGCATTTCTCTTAGGCAGCATTTTCTGTAAGCATAAAATGTAAGAGTTAAAACTAGAATTTCACAAGCTAAACTTTATAGCACGATTTCAGATCATAGAAGAAAGATAACACTTCCTAATGTCCTATAGCCTCCTATTTATGAAATGTGGTGCACAACACACCCATAAATAAGACTCCAATAGACATGGCTTCGTAGACTCCCTGGGATACTCGAACTCTCGGCTCTGATACAAAGTTTGTTATGCCCAAGGAGGGTATCCTAGACGTGACTGACACTCAAAAACTATTGCTAGTCCACAAGCGGACCATCTAGTCTCATTATCATCGTTCTATCCATTCATATGTGAAAGATCTTTAATAAAATAATAGACTATCATAAGATAATACGAATAAGTATCTCAAAGAAAGGAAATGGAAATCAACAAGCCCGACACTACCCATCAACTGTCTATGTCTACGAAGCCTCTATAACCAACATCAAAGAAGGCACCATGACAGGCCATAGTTGCCACAATCAAAAGAAATACTAATATAAAATAATAAATAATCATCTTCCAAATGATGGAGAGGACTCACCACGGTCTTAAATAAAAGCTCTGAACCTCAAGGATTTAGTTGCTGAAGTCCTTTGTCTAGAGAATCTGCATCATACAATGATGCAACGCCAAAAGGGCGTTAGAACGTGGAATGTACAATATTTAAAATAGGCTAAAGAAAATGGAACAATGTAACAGTCACTCGCCAATCACTCAACCTCACCTCAGAGTATAGGACCGAACTTTATCACCTCACTATCCATCAAAATATCAAACCATCACATGACATAGGAGTTCTATCATCAGGAGGCCTATTCGGGAGTTTCTTGGACCTACACCTATCATCTATAAATCGGTGATGGTAAAACGAAGTGATGTCATTGCAGCATCCGCCCAGTACCTTGCTGTTGTAAAAGGGCGTACATTAGGGGTTTATAATAATAGTAAGTGCTTTTTTGGGACTAAGGAAACATCCGTTCTCATGTTCCATTCCTCTGTTATGCTGGCCACGTAGGTAATGAGTGCAAGTGGGACCCACTCTTACTCATTTTTGGTGCACAATACTCCTCTCATGACTCGACATGCTCATAAGTCTATAAAATCATCAAGGATTTTCATCACTCAATCTCTACGGGCAACACTATCCTTTCAAATTCGCAGGAATGTATTCATCTAACTCTATCTATATTAGTTTCAGCTATCACAGTTATCAACACACATCACCTCAGGACTCAGACTTAGTCAAACATCACATTCAGACAATCAAGACTCTAGACATCCCCCTAAGTTCATTATTCAAGTCTTTACATAGAGAATTCGTGAGGGTTAGATCACAATCACATAATAATGTATGTGTGCAGTAAACTCTAAGCATGATAATCATCAATTTAGGATACAAAATATCATTAAAAGAATATTTTCAAGAAATAAAGATAATATCCAAGTCATTAAATGATAACACTCACGAACTTTGAAGACTTTTAAGTATCAATGACACATCCTAACTCTATCTTGGGCACATGGAAGAACAATTTCGTACTTTTGGGTAGCTTTTATATGCCTGAGAATGAAGAATCTTCAAGGATTTCGGGATTTTTTTGGAAACCCTCACTCTCTCTCTCCTTCTTCTCTCTTAGAACTTGCGTAAAACATAGAGAAATTATGGGTTTAAAATACTTTTTGTACAAAATATGCTTTAAAAATTATTTTGGAGATATTAAAATATATTAAAAAGGATAAAATTGTCCTTCTCGAATCAAAAGAAAAAAATAATTTTCTAGGACACAGGTGCGTGTCGCGGAGGGGGCGCGCACCAGTGTTTATGGTGAAGTTTTCGTAAAAATAGTTTCCGTTGAGAAACAACAAAAATTCACAAGTGCAAGTCCATGTCCC
>JAOTQJ010000011.1:10437418-10491409 GCA_025642045.1 Solanum sejunctum | reverse complement strand
AGCCATTTTGCTTTATTCCATCATACTCCAAGGCCAAAAAATAGTCAATCTTTGGCTCCATCCGAGATTGATGAAAAAAGCGAATGGACTTCAAATAGATTTTAAAAAAAAAAAAAAACTTTAGGAAAAGAAGTTGCCAATCTTCTTCTTTGAAACATCATTATGATGCACGTGATACGATTAATGCCTTGGATAATATTTGATGAGTCAAATAAATAATTAGTTGGATGCCTCGAAGATCAAGAAGATGAACTAGTATACGAGGAAGGTGATCTTACTTGGGGTATTGTTGCTATAGATGAAGAGAATATCTATGGTCTTAAGGGAATTTCTTCAAGTTTAAAGGCACTTGACAAAGGCAAAGGAGTACAAACTCTACAAGTTCAAGTAGGGCCTGGACACTAATTGATAAGAATCTGAGGAAGAAGAAGATGAGGAGCAATATAATGAAATGCATGTTTAACTTCAAGATTTTGAAACTCTTGAAGAAGAATAGACTTTAAAAGTTCTCACACTCTTGTCAACTGTCTTATGAATCATTGCGTCACTCAAGTTCTACACTTCTAGTATCTACTATCTACTATTAGTTTTTTAATTGAAATATTTGTTAATATGTTATTGCTATTGAGATTTTGGATATTCATATATGAAACTAAATATTTAAGTCTTTGGCATTAATTGATGCCTCAATTCAGAAAAGGCAAGCACCTGGTCGCGAAGAGAGGCAGACCCTTATCGCCTTTCGCAGTCCAAAACACTAGGCTAAAGTGTGAGCAAGAGTATCTTCTGTGGGTCTATCACCATAGCCTTTTCCTTTAGCTATTACGCTAGCCTTTTAATCGGCTAAGGTTGAATTTTCTATTGCTTTAGTTGTTGTTGTAGAGCAACCTTTTGTTCTTCCAGTTGTGTACACCTTCCACCTCTCCCATAGTTTTGCATCTTTTCCATTCGGTACAAGAACTAAGAGGAACTTCAACTAAGAAGAAAAATAAGAATTGCTCAAGTATTGCCATTTTGTGTTCGAGTTCTAAATTGATGAGGCACTGTTGAATGCTTTTAATCAATAGAATATGAAGAAGAGAAAATCAAATTATGTATGGTGAACTTAATTCGATGAAGACGGACGAAAGGACCATATACTAATACCATAAGAAAATTACCGACTACAAGACCAATTATCCCAGCATCAATAATTATCTTTGCATTGGGCAATTCCAACGTAGCTTTTGAATATAGCCTCTGCCTCTCCTTTTTTCTACTTAGATAAAAGGGTGCGAGAGACACGAATTAGGATAGAAGGTTAAATGCAACAGTATGATGTCTTGTTATATGTTCATACTAATAGTCGTAGTATTGATCATCTAGTTTTTGTCCTTCAATTTCTATTAATCTATTGATTTCTTGTACCTCGATCATCATATTGTTACTATCTATTGCTTTTGCTATTTTTTACTGTGTAGTGTACATTTATTACTTCTTTTTTTGGACTACTTAGGACTATTTTTTCCCTGAATCAAGGGTCTATTAGAAATAGTTTCTCCACCTTAAATGTACAGATAAAATTTGTGTACACTCTACCCTCCCAGACCCTACTTTATTAGACCACATTGGGTTTATTCAATGTTTTGAACAACGAAAGGCAACAAGAGTCTGTCTCACCTCACTGCAAGGCGCTTGCCTTTTTTCTTTTATTTGCACCGGGTGTCTGAGTCTCTTAGAGCCCCGACTAATCCCGGGGGTGCACAAGCCCTCGGCAAGGAGTTTCCCGCAAGTGCACCACGGTTAATTCAGGTTTTACCCAATCCGATGGCCCTCAGAAATTGTTTGCACCCAGTGGGTTTCGATCACACATGACACACCTTGAACTAATCTACCAGCCTATTTTTGTAAAACTTCATGAGTTAAGCAAGCTCTTTTGCACACTAGCCAAGCAAAATAAACTACCTTAGGGGAGCTCTTTGTCTTCCATGTTAGCTTCCAAGGCCACAACTATCGGTCAGTGTCTACAGAGTGTTACGTTTCCAATAACATGACTTCACTGTGAACAAACCCTTGGATCGGTTTTTCCATTTCACACTATCAGGCTTCATAGTTAAGGGAGGGCGTGAGTAGAGTGCTTCCATCAATCTAGCAAACTCATCAATCTCCCAGTCATTAAGATTTCTTCTAAAACCTAAATCCCAACCCTGTGGACTCCAGACTTGAGCAACACATGCCTCCCCATGCAGGCTCAGAGCATATAGTTGAGGGAAGGAGTCTCTAAGGTTGCCTTCTCCAAGACACACCTCATTCCAAAAATCAATGTTCAGTCCATTACTAACATTATAAAAGATATTCTTGTTCAAAATGGTCCAAAGTCTCCTTATGGTTTTCTAAACAGTGCTACCAAACGTACCCACAGCTTCCTTGGTTGTCACTGTGATAGTAAACCATACTTCCCTTCATGAATCTTCTCCAGATGGCCCTTTCTTCTGTGCAGAACCTCCAAAATCATTTCTACAAAAGTGAGTTGTTCTGCTAGCTGGAATTAGGCAAATTGAGACCCCCTTGCTGAGTGTTGAGGGTCAAAACATCCCATTTCACTAGGTTGTATCTTTTCCTCTCCTTATTTCCTTGCCATAGGAAGGATCTCCTCATCCTATTGAATTTTTTTTTAATGCTTTTGGTATAGGGAAAAGACTCATCATGTATGTTGGCATACCATCAAGCACTGACTTGGTGAGAGTTAATTTGCCCCCTAAAGAAAGGTATTGACTCATCCATTTGGAAAGTTTCTTCTCACATCTTTCTAGCACCCCACTCCATGCCTCAAAAACTAACAATAGATAGTAGATAGCATTAGACGCTATTAAAATCACTATTTATGGACACGTAAATACTATACTAGTTAGTATAAAACTAAACTAAGTTGGGCAGGCACAAATATAAAAAGACTAGAATGTAAATTTTTTAAAAAAAAAGATAGGCAGATTGGAGTAGTCAGTAGTCATCAGAAATTTAAAAAAAAAAAAAAAAAAGAGACTGCACACTGCTGAGTGCTGACAGAAATTTAAAAAAATAGAGCATGGAAGAAGAAGAAGAAGAAGAAGTGTTAAAAGTGTCCCCACTGAGGTCATAAAGCTGATGACCAAAGAAGAAAGAAGAAGAAGAAAAGACAGAAGTTGAAAATCGTGAGGCTGAACTGGAGAGAGAAAAGGGAGAAGAGAATAGCGTTTGTCCAAAACACAAAATAAATCCTAATACTGCCTTTTTAATTATTAAATAACGCCTTTCTTTAAAAAGGTGCCTTCGTCACCTCGCCGTGTCACTATTCGCCTTTTGTTGCCTTTACAATATCACCTCGCCTCACTAGTAATAGGCGACAAGGCCTAGACTCGCCTCTAGCCAAAGGCAACAAGGCACTCACCTTTCACAACCCTGGGTTTGTTGTTGTATTAATCATCTCAGCATTTAATTAAGTTTGTGTTATCTTGACTCATAAATCACAAAGAACAAAATAAAAAGTTATCAATAATTTAGAGACCAAAAGTATTACTTTCCCTGAAAAGAGTAGGTACAAATCACAAACTCAAGGTCCTTAACTAATATCAATTTCTTTTAGTTTTTTAAGAAACCTTAAAATCCTTGGCCACCAATCTCATGAAGAACATATCAATAATTTTTCCATTTCGAGATTGCAGAACAAGGTTCAATAAAATGGGACTTCCTCTACGGAGACTCAAATTCAAATTGCACAAAATAGCAAAACAATTGTGCTTGAAAGCCCAAAAATTGAAGAAAAATTAATTGGACATTCAGATGTATCCCTCCATCAAATCTAGAAAAAACCCTCTGGTATCCATTCCACTCCACCAAGTCAATGTTGTTCCAATTCTAAATAATTCACGTTCAAATTACTGCAATAAAGAAGTTAAACAAAAATGAGGATCAATTGAGAGGTATACCTGGAGATGGGTAACCACGTTTTTTCGCCGAAAGAGGATGAGGCAGTGGCGGCATCTGATAACTCGAATGTAACCTTCCAGAATCAACCCCACCACCACCACCAGCAACAGCAGTATCAGTAGGGTGACGAGGAGAGCTATCAAAGGGCCGGTGATGGCGAGGGCCACGGTATGCATCCGGACTTCGAAGACGCTGATGTTGAGGGTTCCCAGAACCATCAGAGAAAGTTCTAGGAGATGGGGGACCCCTTGAATGCTTGTATGGAAATGGGTCTGAGTTGTTGCTATTTCCGTACCTCTCTCCTTTGTGTCTATCCATCGAAATTGGCTTCACGAATACAGCTATGCTTGAACCCTAAACAAATTTAGGATTGAAGACAAAGGGGTTCGAGTATTGGGGACTCATAAACCCTAGACTTCTTTGTGCTAAACTTACTGAAGAAGCTATGCGATGTACTTTGTGTATAGTCGCTGACGGAACTGATATCTGTGATACGATTATCGCAGAGCAAAGTGACGTCGTCCCGCTTGCACTAGCATACTGTGTTCTCCTTCGCCCTTATGGGTGCACATTATTTTTGTGCATTAGTTGTGTCTATTTCGTTACGAGTTTTTGAAGACGGTGCATTGTACAGGCTCAATAATATTTTAATAGTTATTATAAATTAAGTAGGTACGTTATTGTAATTATATAATTGAAGTAGATGAATAAATAACTAAATAATAATTAATAGAAATATCACAGTAAAATTAGACAAGCACTTTAATAGTCACTGTAATACTAGGCGGACAGGTTATAGTCACCTATCTGCTTCAAGCAGCTGAAATACTTAGCTGTAAATCATAATTTAAATAATAACTAATAGAAATGTCATAGAATTAAAGCAAACACTTTAATATCCACCGCAAAATTACGTAGATTCGTTTTATAATTTCATAGTTGAAGTTGATGAAGAAATAATTAAATAATGTTAATAAAAATGTCGTAAAAATATTGTCGTTGTTTAGATTCAATCTCGAAACGTTAAATCTAGATGTCGGGCTAGGACCATCAAGCCAAACAGCAGTTGCCTGCTTTAGCCGCCTGTCACAGCTGCCTGCTTTAGCCGCTAGTTGTAGCTGCCTGCTTAAAGCAACTGAAGCAGACAGCTGAAGCGGGCACGACGACTCTAAGCTGCTCAATAAACAACTTATTATATATATGAAAGTAATACTAAAGATTAAATATATATATATACAATCTTTTTAATTTGTTCTAATTTTTTATTTTGACACTCTATTTGAGTTTTGTTCCATTTTAATGTATCACTCTAATTTTTATGTACTATTTGAACACAAAAAATATTAATTTTTTAAATTTTGTACGTATGCTCTTCAACTGTAATTTTACATTTTAAAAATCGATGATTGTCCATTAGTTTTCACTAAAAAATTAAAAATTTGTGAACCCTCATGTTTCTTATCTCGTATAATATACATAGTGTGGTGTATTATATAACGTGTATATGATTTTGTACGGTATATCAGAAGAATAAGACTAAAAATTGGTGGTAATAACAAGGAGCTTAGGTGTTAGGTCAAAGAAATTCCTTAAACAAATATTCGGGATCAAAGAAATGGCTCAAGTAGCACCCTGTCCTTTTGGAATATTTAAATTAAGCTTCACCTTTTGGATGGGACTAAGAGTGTATATTTGCTAATAATAGAGTGTCAAGAGGTATTTTAATAGCACAATGGTCATGTGTTAAGTTTGGGAGTTAAGAAAGTTGCGAGACAAAGGTTGACGAAAGTTGTGAGACAAAGGTTGACAAAAGTTACCGTAAACTTCTCTAGAAAATTTTTCTTAACTTTCGATCAAATGTCTCAGACCATTTCTCCCAAAATATAATAGTCTAGAGAGTCCATGAACTATCAATCGAAGGACTACGAGTTAAGTTTGAAATGCACAAAACCTCACACTAAATCGATTTCAGAGTAAAAAGTTATGACTATTTTATCGTGGACTATCCGAACTGAAATCAAATCGCGGACCGGGTCGGGTCAAGAAAAGTTATAAGTCGGTAATCCAACATTTTAAGATCTCAAGACATTTCTTTTCTATCCCAAACTAGTGAAGAAGTTTAAGAGAGGGTTTAAAGGGGCCTTGAGTGATTAAGGTGCGTTTTAACAACTTTTATCATTAAAGTTCACCCTTGCCTAGAAATGTGTTCCTTACACTTTGCAATCATTTTTCCCTCCTATTAGCTTTGTTTGGAGTTATTTTTAGAAGATAGTAATTTGTTGTTCTTGCTGGTTCTTCTAGATTTACAACTGGTTTGCCAACGCAATAATCTTAGGAATCTTTTATGATTGTTTTTACGAAGTTCTATGGACGTTTATTATTTTAGCTTATCTACCTTGGTGTGTATAGTTTATTGTTAACCAAATTATGACCTAAATGGTCCAGGCTTAGTTTTCAGATATTATGCTACCTAATCTTTTGGCCTCTAGTTTAGTTAACTAGCATGTTCAGTGGTTTACTTGAGCAATGACAGTATCGAGTGCTAGTCGTGCCTCCTCTCTTTATGGGTCATGACAAATATGGTATCAGAGTTGGTCGTATCTCAGGGAGTCCACGATGTCATGTTGTCACGATCTGGACCTAGGGCTTATGAGTGACATGGCGAATAGGATCCCAAGAGTTCCCAAACAAGCCTCGTAGCATCCATTCATACTTCATTGGTTCAGAAGAGCATATAGATAGTAAACACATAATCCTAAGAGACGGGAAAGTAGGACTTACGTTATGGAGATGTCATAGGGGATAGGGAGTAACATGGATTGACATAACATATTAACACATAAGAACTAAGGGGCGGGTAAGTATGAGTCACTCTATGGGGGCAATGTGGGACTTGGATCTTCCACATCATAATATGAATTTGTAATCATAAACATATAATCAATCCATAATGACCATAACTATTACATAACCACATCCATAATCACAAATCTCCAAATAAAGCACTTAGCATATAATGTAAAGGAGTCTACAAGATGTCCAACAATATCTCTAATCATAAGATGGGACGGGGACTAAGACATATCCCAGGTTTACCCTCAAAGTAAATAAGATAAACCAAAAGCATCATAGGTAGAGGAATGGTGGTTCGTCCTTGGAAGATCGGACTTACTATAATAAGTGTCTCAAGATCCAAGCTAGCCATTGTACGGTAGACGAAGGTAGTCCTCGGTCCCTACATGGTTAGATCATGAGGGCAAAAGTATGTGTTAGTATATTGGGCATGCAATGAATATGACATATCAAACCTGCATTCACTGTTCGATGGCAAGAGCAAATATATAGAAGGAATTATATATCAAGTGATTATCTTATATCAATATGCCCTGAGGTGCATGATGCATGAATGCAAAAATATTTCATATATGATGAGGATGGGACCGTAACCGACATAAGACCAAGTGAGCTATAACTTGAAACTCCGTCGTCCTCCCCACAATGGATAAAAAGGTGAGTTATTTGCCAAAGGTATATCCTTTATCATTCATTATCCACAATGGGCATAAAACCTATGATAGGCACATAGTTCAAGAGAAATGAGTATGGGCCCTTGGGGATAGCCCACCCTGCCTCCAATCCCATTGGTGCTAGGTCATCATCCCACTAGAATATATATATATATTTTTGATTGTAGAAGAGGCAGTAGTCGTTCAAATATAACAATGCATACTTAGGCTTAAAGGCTAAATCACATTTCAAAATCATGCATACTTGGGTTTAAAAGCCAAAACATACTTCATGTACTACTTCTATGCATAGGGATAGCTCCTTTGGAGCACCTTATTAAGAAAAGAGTATGGACCCTTGGGGATAGCCCACCCCGCCTCAGACCTTAATTGGTGCTCCATACACGTACTGGTGTAAACACCTATAATTGTTGAAAGAGCCATTATCATAGACATTTATGTGATCACATTCTTTTCATACACATACTTTCATTAAAATCATAAACATCATTATAATTGGAACTTTGCCCACATAATAAGCTTGGTAAAAACCATAGTCATGTATGCATATGTCATGAGTGAGATGAAAAATAGCATGAGTAACAGAGATTCAAACTTAAATCAACAATAGATTATGAAATTCAAGTGAAAATATAATTAAATCCATATTTAATCATAATATATATATTACTCATGCTTAAATCAAGCTTAAAAGGAGACATGCACATTCATATCTTCATACTTCAATGCAATCCATCATATTAGGGCTTAAATCACTTTAAAATCAACATTAAAACATAGCCCATACTTAAGTAAGCTAAAATTTAATAAACATTAATCTTCTAAAACCATATTTAAGTAAGCTAAAATTTCATAAATTGAGTGTCAAAGAATTTGGTTCTTCTTGGTTGAAAGGGTCCGCGAATCGGTTCCATATACCTTAGCTAATGAAGGAGATTTGAGAAGAAATTTGATGAAGAAAGAGTCTTCCCTTTATTCCCAAGCTTGGTTTCCACAAGAGTTCTTTGAGAGAGTTCTTAAAAGTGACTTGAGAGAATTCTAAGTATAAGGAATGAATTTGAATGGGGGAATAATGTACAGGTCATTTGTATATCTTTTGGTAGTATAGAAAGTCACAAAAGACCCTTAGGATAAATCATAATTATGAAAATGCCATTAATGAAATAAGTAGAAAAATTAAAATCAAGGTCTCAGAGATGGGGGGTACAGTCCATCAGACACCATACGGACCGTACACTTGCCCGTGGTCCAACACTTAAAAAATTTTCACTTGACGAAGGTCTAAAATGGTAATTCTATACTTAGAAAAATTCAACGTAGGCACTCCCACATGGAAGGTGGTATAGACCGGATCAAGCTATACGGTCCATGTACTCCTCCGTACCACTTCATTTAGAAAAATTCTCCATGATGAAGTTCTGAGACAGTGATCCAATACTTAAAAAATTTTCACTCCGGCACCTATATGAAAGGGCCTCATGGAACGGTTCATGAGAGGGGTCGTACCACTTGCCTTAGGCTCAAACTTTTGGAGTCTCAAACCCAAGGCTACCATACGGTCTACCACATGGTCCGTATGATCTCACACGGACTGTATGGGGTCCAAGTGTGGTATGCTTTGGTCCCAAACTCCAGGTTAAGGCTCTCATACCCTACACAAGGCCATGAGCCACTTTAATGAGGCTTTCTACGGTCCGTATAGCACTACACAAATGGTGAAGGCTTCCATGAAATGTCAATTTGGTCCAAAACGTTTTGAAACCAAATTTCTAAGCTCCATTAAAGTCGTACAAAGTCTGAGTCCTTACACATGTCTAGTAGAATCTTGCTTGTGGGTCTATTATGTGTCAAACTTATAAACAGGAGATTAGGAGGCATTTAGAAATATTTACATTTCTTTCAATTAATATATCATTCTATAGAGCAAAACTATAAGAACATATGAAATCTAAATCGTGTTTCATAGTTTTTATCTAATAGACTGCCTACAGTTAGGAGATGGCATAACGTGAGATAGATATGAATCTGACGGTATGTACTAGTCATTCCGTACTAGGTCAGTGAGATATATTTCCTATAGAAGCACATAGTGAGTCTCTAATACCCCTAGTACCAGCTTCCTTAACACCTATTGAGGTTCGAGGAGATGAAGTACCTTAGGGATGAGAGAGGTTGTTTATTTACTAGCTAGGATGTTTTTTACTCATGAGAGACAACTAAAGTCGAAAGCAGATACCAGAAGAGATTAGATGGAAAGCTCGAAGGTACAAGAGTTTCTTCATTTGGCCCATCAAGTATTTATGGGATCCAGGTCCACTGAGGATCCCTAAGACTTTATAGACCATATGTATAAAGTATTAAGGTTGATGTATACCTCCATCACTGCGTCTGTAGAGTTGGCTTCTTTTCGATTATATGATGTATCCATCTTGTGATATTAGGCTTGGAGAGATCCAGAAGACCTTTTGCTCCGACAGTAGAGTGGGAGGACTTCTCTCAGAGATTTCTAGACTATTACTTGCCACGAGAGGCTTGGAAGGCCCATCTTGACCACTTTACCAGCCTGAGGCAGTGAAATATGAGCGTGATGGAGTATAGTGTTAGGTTGAATTCTTTGGCTAGGTATATGTTAGATATAGTATGTACCATGAATGCTAGAGTTCATCATTATGTGGATGGTTTAGGGGATTATCTGATCATATACTATAGGATAATATTTTTAGATATTTCTAGCATACATGCCTTTGGTCAGACTATAAAGGACCTTTTTCGTCAAATTCGTGATACCTACGGGGATAGGGAGTAGAGTAAGAGGGCTCGTACTATAGAGTCTTATAGGGAGCTACAGGGCAATTTTAGGCCCCCACTCCATTGATATTCACATCGATCAGTAGGTAGTTTCACATTACAAAATGCAGGGCCAGCGGTTTGATCATTATATTCAGTTAGTACTGGGCAAAGCTTAGGCCATTCTGAAAGTCATTGATAGGAGCATTCTGCACAAATAAGACAACCTACTCTTCCATGTACATAGTGCGGTAAGCTTAACACTGGGCAGTGTAGAAAGGATTTAGGTGTATGTTATCATTGTGGCGGATAAGACATATTATTAGCCAGTACCAGGGGTTAGGTAGAGGTCACCAACTTAGCCTTCAAGATCTGCAATAGTCTTCTCATCCTCAGTACGTGCTCCCCGACTAGGTCTATAATCTACTTAGGGTCATGGTTGGGAGAGGTGGAGGAGACACCTCTCCCCTCCCAAAATAGCTTTTATGTACTCATAAGCCGAAAAGATTTAGAGGCATCTCCAATGTTGTTGCAGGTATACTAATCATACATTCTCATGTTGTTTATGTACTAATAAATCTTTGCTCTACATTTTCATATATTTCACCATTTATTGCTTGTAAGCTTGAGATAATACCTTAGTTGTTATCACAGTCAGTTGAGGTTGAGGTATCTATGCTGGTTGGCAACTCAATTATACCTAGTTACATCTATCGAGATTGTACAGTGTTAATCAATAAACATCCAACCTCTACTGATTTAGTTGAATTGACTATGCTAGATTTTGATGTCGTTATGGGTATGAAATTGGTCGGTAGCCTATTATACTAATATTGATTATCGTGCAAAGCAAGTCCACTTTGATTTTACTAGGTGAGCCTATCCTCGAATGGAAAGGTAATCACTACAAGAAAATTGTCAATTTATGGATGATATTTTGTCAAGTTATGGCGGTTTAGGGACTCTACTAATTGAATTGAGATGATTTTCAAGAATGCTACAATTATCCTTGCCACAAGCATATTTATGGTGGTTTTAAAATAAACCTCCACGCCACTCACCACAAAATGACATTTAAATTTGTGGAGGTTTTTAAGTTCAATTTGTGAGTCTTTAGAACATTCATAATATAATATCAATATCTTAAAAATTAAATTTGTATGGGCTTAAAATGTCATGATATAAGATTAATATTGACATAATTTGATTCATGAATTCTTATAAAATTATTTTATATATTAATAATAAATATGAAATTTAATTTCAATCAATCCTTCAAAATAATATGAATAAATATTTTACTAAATAACACATTCCGATTAGATGGGGAGGTCTGACTCCTACCCTTTCTTGAGAGATGGAAGGAAAGTTGAGTAGTTTAGAGGCATGGAGTAGTAGCAGAGATGTGAATAATATGTGGGACACTACTGCCGGTTGCATAAGAAAAGTCGCTGCCGAGGTGCTAGGGGTGTTGAGGGGGGCTTTTTCGAGGATGTCAGGGTGATTGATGGTGGAATGGCGAAGCCCGAGGCAAAGTGAAAGGTAAGAAGATTGCTTATACGAAATGGTTGGAGTATAGAGATGAAGATGAAAAGCAAAGGCTTAAGGGTATCTATAAGATGGCAAAGACAGAAGCAAAGACGATGGTGATGAAGGCTAGGACAACAACGTTTGAGTGCCTGTATATGGAGCTAAGTGATAAAGGTGGGGACAAGAGATTGTATAGGCTCGTAAAAGAGAGAGAAAGGAAAGCTAGCGAGTTGGACTAAGTGAAGTGCATCAAGGATGGGGAGGGTGAGGTGTTGGTGGATGAGACTTCCATTAAGCTAAGGTGGCAAGCTTACTTTCATAAACTCTTAAACGAGAAAGAGGATAAAGATATTGAGCTGGGTGAGTTGGCAATTTGGATAGTCATCGAGATTTTGGTTATTGTAGGCATTACAGAGTTGAGGAAGTTAGACGTGCTATTAGTAGTATAAAGAGAGGGAGGGCAATCAGACTTGATAAAACCTTGGTGGATTTTTGGAAGAGCATGGTCAAGAATGGTATAAAGTGGTTGACTAGACTATTCAATGCTATTCTAAGGACTACTAGGATGCCCGATGAATGGATGAGGAGTACAATGGTTCCATTGTACAATAACAAGGGTGACATTTAAAATTGTAACAATTATAGGGGTATCAAGTTGTTAAGCCACAGTATAAAGATATAAGAGAGAGTGGTGGAGATAAGGGTGAGAAAAAATATCTATTTCTTATAACCAGTTTAGATTCATGCGATGGCGATCGACTATTGAAGAGATTCATCTTGTTCAAAGATTAGTGGAGAAATATAGGAAAAATAAGAAGGACCTTCATATGGTGTTTATTTGTCTCAAGAAGGCCTATGACAAAGTTCTAAGAGATGTACTATAGAAGTGTCTAGAGGTTAAAGGTGTTCCAATGGTGTATAATAGGGTGATAAAGGACATGTGCTATAGAGCCAAAACTTGGGTGAGAACGATGGGAGCAGTGTTAGAGTATTTTTCTATTGAGATGGGCCTTCATCAAGGATCTATGTTGAGCCCTTTTCTTTTTGCTTTGGTGATGGATGAGCTGACATAGTCTATTCAGGAGGAGTTTTCATGGTATATGCTATTTTCAGATAACATAGTACTGATTAATGAGACTCGAGCTAAAGTTAATGACAGACTGGAGGTTTGGAGGCATGCTTCAGAATCCAAAGGGTTAAAACTGAGCAAGACCAAAATAGAATACTTGGATAGCAAATTCAATATTGTGAGGGATGTAGCAGACATGGATGTGAGGCTTGCCACTTAGTTTATTTCTAAGAGAGAAAACTTTAAATATCTTAGGCCCATCATCTAGTCTAGTGGCGATATCGACAATGATGTCACACATTGTATTGGGGCAACATGGACGAAATAGAGCCTTATCTCTATAGTGTTGTGTGATAAGAAGATACCACCTAAAATTAAAAGGTAAGTTTTACAGAATAGTGTTTAGACCATCTTTGCTGCATAGGGTGGAGTGTTGGCCAATCAAAAACTCATATGTTCAGAAGATGCAAGTCACAGAGATGAGGATGTTGAGTTAGATGTGTGGACATACCAGAGTGATAGGATTAGGAATGAGACCATTAGAGAGTTGTTAGAGGTGGTCCCTGTGGCTGATAAGATGAGGAAAACATACTACGATGGTTTGGATATATACAAAGAAAAAGCATTGATGCTCTGATTAAGAGGTGTGAAAGGTTGGATTTAGGGATTACTCAGAAGGGTAGAGATAGAGAAAAAGTATTGGGAGGAAGTAATTAGACATGATATGGTGAAACTTGATCTGACTGAGTAACATGACCTTAGAAAGTAGTGGAGGTCACAAATTAGAGTAGCAGGTTGATAGAACGGTAAGGTAGTAGGGTTGATGTCTAGTCTTGAGATATAAAAGTGTAGTAGGACTAGTAGTGTCTTTATATTCTGTGTTTTCATTGTCTGAATTATATTATCATTTGCTTTTTGTTATTAATAGTTCTCCCTTGTTTTTCCTTTCCTTTTTTATTTTTTTGTACCTAGTTTATTTTGCTTATGGGTTTTTGAGACAAGGGTTCCCCGAAAATAACCTCTCTACTTCTATGAGGTCGTGGTAAGATCTGCATACATTTTTACCTCCCCTGACCCCGCTTATGGGATTCCACTGGGTATGTTGGTGTTGTTGAATATAAATTAAATTTCACTAAGCAAATTCATATTAATAAACATTATGAGTTCAAATTCATGTCAAACTAAAGTAATACAAACTTTTGTACAATCACTTGAGCATTGCAATTTTAAATTCATTACAATATACATCAATAAATATAATGTTTTTTTTATAAAATTTCTTTGGTGATTTGAGTTGTTGTCATCCACTCTTCAATTCAAGGTGAAGCAACCTCAATCTTCGCATCAAGCTGAAACAAGAAAAATCTTATATATAATTAGATTGTAAATCATCAAATCCATGTAATAAAATCATCCTTATATTTAAAACTATATTTACCATCTATTCATTTTGCAGAACCTACAAAAGAAAAAATCAATTAGCAAGATCACAAACAAAAAGAATTAAACTAGAAAATGGGTAAAGAAAGGGTAGGATGCAATCCCACTATATTTTAAAATAAAAATTGAAGATACTGAAGTTAAATTTGCCGTGCTAGGAGCTTAAACCAATGCTTAGAGAGACATTTTCAATATAATTAGGGGAAGCAGAAGCCTATCTCTTTCCCCTTAACTATAAATCCAATCAAATATAATTAGGAGAAAGTGACGGAAGGGATGGATTATGGGAAAGACAAATGGAATTTTGGTGTGTTAAGTAGTGGGTTAAGGAGAAAGAAATATGGTATGGGGTAGTTATTTGACTGGATTTGTAGTTTTAGAGAAAAATTTAATTTTTGGCTATTTTTAATATTTTGGAGGGAAAGGTATTATAATTTTAGTTAGATTTGGGTTTAAATGAAAATGAGATAATTTTTCCTTGGCACAAAACAAGCTTTTATTTTTATTATTTTTTTATTTATCAACTAGGAACTATTAACTAAAATATTTTACCTTAAAATTAACTAGTATTACAAGAACTTAAATAAAGTTTAAATGGAAATAAAAATAAATAAAAATGAATATGAGTATTTTTGACTTCTAAATTTTATTTTAAAATGTGTTTATGTATGTGTCTCTCTCACTATATATAAAATTTCTCAAGTAACAAATTTAGCAAATTTTTAAGAGTGAAAAATTGTCACAAACTATAAATATTGTGGCGATTTCCTAACCTCCATAATAAAACCACCACAAAAAGATTTATATTATGTGAGTTAAAATAAATGTCACAAAATGAATACAGGGTGTGTAGCAGTGGAGTCAAGAAGCCTGTCAAGAACATGAATCAGTTCATTGGGGCTAAGACTTTTCTTCCTTCCTTCTCCAGGTTATTACTTGTGGGATTTCTTAGGACTGCCACAAATTGATTTTTTTTTTGTAGTGAATGTTGACATGCCCAGGGATAAGCTTATTTCATACTTTAGGGCTCGTAAGCTAATTGCTAAAGGTTGTATATACCATCTAGTTCATATTAGGGATATTAATAAGAAGCCAACGACCGTTCAATCAGTTCCTATTAAGAATGAATTCCTGATGGTATTTGTAACATCCTGAATGTTGCGAGCCTGGAAAGACTAAAAGTTGATAATTTTGATGCTGGTTAGATCCTACGAGCCAGTCTACGACCCGTAGAAGGTACCATAAGTGGTAGGTGGGTTCGTGAAATGTGTCCAGTGAAAAATGGAAAATTGAAGTATTTTTGGAAGTGGACTTATAAGTTAGTAGGATGGACCATATAAGAAATCACGACCCATCAATGGTTTCATAAAGAGAGGCTCTGAAGGACCCAAAATGTTTCAAGTTTGGGACACTTCTACAAAGAGGAATTACGGCTGCTTGATGGTTTGATGGATCATCCTGCATTTTCATAAGATGGAAACTACAAATTCCAGAAACTTGACATGTCACTCAAGGTTCTACGAACTGAAGTATGGTCTGTAGGTTGAGCCACAACACGTAGATGGGGTCTCATGGACGGCTCAGTAGTTTTTAATGAAGGGTGTTTTTAACAATGTCAATCTGTTTAAGCCCTAAATTACGTCATTTTGGACCTCTTAACAACCCCAACTGACCTGGTGTTTATAAATCCTATTCTTAACTCATTTAAAGTCATTCATCCTCTAAATTTCTCTCAAGGGTTCTCAATAATTCTCTCTCTAAAACAAGGGTTCCATTGAAGTTAAAGCTTGGAAGTTTATTAAGAATTTCCATATTTTCTCTTCAAATCTTAAGGATTCTAACTGAGGTATATAGGGCTTCATTCATGTATTAGTTTTATCCATGAAGCCCAATCTAAACCTATTTTTTCTCAAAGTTTCATGATGACTTCTTATGGGCTTTTAGGCTATGATTCCTAATGCATATGTGATGTGCCATCAAAATATGATACTTTTGATACTTTAAACTTCAGAATTTTGTATGTTATCAAAGTGATATTGGTGGGTTTGATTTATTGTTATGTTGATTTTGCAGGATTATAGGAGTTGAGAAGTTTTTGGGATGATTTGTAGAGACTGCAAATTTTGAGGGTTTAACGAGACATTCTATGGTCTGTGGTTTATTCCATGAGTCGTACATGAGTTTTATAGGTCTGATCTAGTGAAGAGCCAATTTTCAGATGTTGAAACAATGTGATACCAGGACAGGTCATAGACCATTTGACAGCCCATACTTCAGTTCATGCCTTGAGGATCAGAGAATATGCATAGTTGCTAAGGAGTTACCAACGAAAGTCTTAGGGGTCATGAGTCAAAGGATAGACCATAGGAAATAGTTCGTACATTGAATGTATTTTTTGAAGGTTGCAGTCTATGAAGCCACTTACTAGCCATGAATGCTTCTATGGCCCATAACTCCAATCGTGAAAAGTCCCGCTTCTATTTTTCCTATTCTGTTTAGTATTTGGTTTTCTATTATTATAAATAGGCTTTTAGGTTTTTATTAGATATACAGAGCATACTGAACTTGGGACTTGAGATTATTAGTATGTTTGAATTTGTTCTTTGAGATTTCTTGTGGATTAATTTTGAATTCATTTTCAAGTTATAATATTGTGATTTTCGTGAAGATTTTAAATTTCGTGTTCTTGATTTCTTTGTTGTAAGTGTTCAATTATGCAAATTCATAATGTGATTCTTTCATCTACAATAAATATGAGTAGTTAAATCTATAATTAGGGTTGTGAAAACCATTAAGAACTAATAAAGTAAAACCAAATAATTTGTAATCTTTGGAAAGTGTGCATGCATGTATTATTTATCTCTTCATTTTGAATGCTTTTTAATGGTTGCAAACATTAGAACTTGCCTTATTCTTACTTGCTTGACCAAGGGAGTAATGAATGAGAAAAGAGATAAAATAATAGGATTCGACGTGAACACACTCGTTTAATCAACCTGAATGGACCAAGAGATGGTTATATTGGGACAAGGTAAGGGTTGATAATGCGACACTCATATATAGATCAAGTCATATGGTCAAATTTTCCTAGTTGCCGAATCAAGGGGTTAGGTGAACGTAACTTACTAGTTTTTTGTCATGCCCCAAAGTCTCATTAGGGCGGACTAGCACCCGTTGCCGATAAGGCTCGGGAGAACTAACCTGTATCTATGTGTTTTTTATATGTATTACAAGAGATTTCTACCTTTGATATGCCTTAAAGCAGATAAATAGTGATAACAAGTCAAAAGGAAATGTATATGACTAGGCCGTTGGGGCCACGGTATTTTTTAAAGTATGAGACATGATCACACTTTACTTTATATAGTCTATAAAGTCTCTAAATAAAGAAAAATGTCTGATAAGGGTCGGGACAGGCCCCGTCTCAACAAACTGTACAATAAAAACACATAAGCTCTAGACATATACAAAGCCCCGAAGCAACCTGGAGTTCAGTAACAGCCGCTGAATGCCCTATACTTTTACTAGGGAGATCTACTAGCACCTGTACCTGTAACATGAAATGCAGGTCCCCCGTAAGGGACGTCAGTACGAGATAATATACTGAGTATGTAAGGCAGGATATACTATATATAAAGTAACAACTCAAATGAAACCATGCACTGGTGTAAGATTTGGGACCACCTTTGGTCATACTATGGAATCATGTACTTTATGTTCTTTATATTACTTTACCTTTACTGTATAATTTGTGCACAACTGTAAAATAAATGACCAACTTATCAGTGGTGAAACTATATCAGGTTGGTCCCTGGCTAGGTCATACTCAACCCTTCGGGCTACCCCCTATTAATAGGATCGTCCCTGACTAGGTACTATCTCCACCCCTCAAGCTACCACCTACCCAAAACTGTATACTTTATCTTTCAATTACCTTTGAGATAATTCATTTGGTGGCCATAATATTGGAGCTGTGGGACTGTATATGTAACGTGTACATGTGGATAATCACACAAGACAACATGACAATGAAAAGAGTATATTACACAAATGATGAAATGCATATGAAATGGACAACTCGTGAACTTTACTCCACAACAAGAACTCATGTAACTTGGTATCCAAATATGTATGCAGTTTTGAAGGTGACTATGTATGGAATCATATGAATATGTACAAGAGTGGAGACATGGTTAATAGTTGTGTCGGAGTTGGTAAATGCCTTTATGTACCAAGGAGAGATCTATGTTTTATGCCAAGTGATACGAAATCAAGTAACCTTACATACGTCATCATTGGACCTTGTTACTATCTCAAGATAACATTTCCTTCCTCCAAATACTTATATACAACATAGTAGGTGATAAAACTAATATTAATATCCAATAGATACACCTTGGCATCCCAATCACATAAGAAAACAATACATGGGCAGCAAGCGGGTGATTATAAACCCGAGCGTATTTCTTTAACCTTTCCTCCCCTAATCATATTTTCTAATACACATTAGCATGTACACATCATATACAACCTATTTTAATATCATAACATTCATACAATAGCCCACAAAGCACAAGACATCACAATTCCACACAATCTAAAAATGGACAACATAACGTTACCTTCTTTCGCTACATTTCGACATCGACAACTCCAAACTTATTCAAAATTTAACCAAATTGTTCTAGCAATATTTACACATATAAATAGACCTAAAACAGTCTTGTAACAACACTTAAGAAGTTATGAAGAACGTGAGCTAATAGCCTTACATACAACAACCCGCAAGTTCCAATCAACATAACACTTAAGATAACTCGATAAAACGCGCTTGTTAACTGAAACTAAAATCAGGGTAGCAACCTTATGGTGATGTTTATAACTCAAACCATATTAATAACACCAAGTTATCTTCATAATACAACTCATAAATGATATAGAAATCAACAAACCAAAAGGAAAAGGTGCAGCAACTTTCAGCATAGAATCTGTCCAGATTTTCCAGCACCAACATACTAGCATATACTTCTTATTTTTCATAAGAAAACAATACTAAACACATGTGTAAACTTACTTACCACTTACTTCAAGGTTTATGTCTTATACAACAACTCTAGAAGTCCCTTTTAGCTAGTTTACAAAGTGAAGAAAAGTTGAGAGAACTTTGAAGACAAATCTGTCTTTTTTGTGAGTTCAAGTTGAGATTGAATTGTGGAGCTGCTTTGGAGCTCTTTATTATGAGGTCTTTGGCCGACCTTCCCTTGACGTTTTGACCACCTCACATCACACATTATCAAGCTGGTTATGCACCAGCTTGGCAGTCACACTTGGGCCTAAATAGGTCTCCAAGTTGATGGGCTTGGGCTGCCTATTTTCCAATTTTCTCTTCACTTAGTTTTGGGTCCAATTAGCCAAGTGGATTGTGGTATATTTAGGCCCTTTTTAATATTCTCCTTTGGATGATCATATAGCACATTTATAATATTAAAACATAGGCCAAAGTTACACTCTTAATATGGACTTTACTCATAATCGAGTTTGGACAAATTCGACGTCGAGCCTCGTATCCATTTAACTAACAAAATTTAAGCTAAGCAAGTAGGTGATTCACCTGCTAGTTTCTTAAGTCCTACAAGCACCACAATTCTCTTACTTAATTTAAGGCCATAATCTACTCAATTTAATACAAAACATATATACATTCGAGCTTCTTAAGTGTTAGATGCACTTATAGCCCATTAACACGAGATTCAAGCACTTTTGAATATTAGTGCTAATTTGACCAAATCATGTCATATTTCATTTGAATTGTACTAGTAGTTTAATGTGTGGGGTTTTTCATGCTATAACCTAGAAAAGGTTATGATTGTGAGGTTATACTTCATTAGGAGTTCATAGGAAACACAATACCCTTGTTACTTCTCTCACTGAATTCACAACAATTGCATTGATTGTTTGATCATAGTTTAGGTTTAATTGCTGCTTTTATATTAAAAACCCCTCTTTGGGAAGTAAGTCAGTTAACTTAATTAATTGTTTTAATTACTCCATCTCTAGATCATATTCCTCGTGAGATCGACTCTAACTATTATTAGGTTCTACATTTGAGCAGCGACTGCTTATACCTTAATTAGGAGGTGTAATTTGGGCATGATCAAATTTTGGTGCCGTTATTGGGGAATACAACTTTTAGATTAGTTCAATTAGAGCGATTTGTGAGTTAATCCTTATTTTACATTTTTGTTGTTTTTGTTTTTCTTTTTAGCATGCTAATGTATGTCCAATACCCATAGTCAAATCATTCCGTCAACTCCATTGATCCAGAAATTCAAAGAAAGTTGAGAAGATGGCTCAAGAAACTACCAATAATGCTGCTAGTGCTGCACTTAAGTTGAACAATCAGAACCCACCACCACCAATAGTGGAAACTAACAAATCGCCACAAGGTCAACAAGTTGCAGGAAATGGGTGGAATCCTTACAAACTTGATCCTATGGTAGTGGATATTAGAGGAGCAATCGTGTTGCCTTCTCTATCAAAAGATACTAAGTTTGTCATCTCGAGTGGGATACTATAGATGTTGCAGGATAGAGGGTTGGTTTCAGGCCTACCAACAAAGGATCTATAACACTATCTACATAATATTGTCTTTGTTTATAAGAGTAGGATTGGAAATCAAAATTTGTCCATGAATGTCGTTGGGCTTTGTGTCTTCCTATTATCTCTCACAGGTGAAAAGATAATATGGTTATCTGATCTTCTATAGAGTTTTATCACTACATGGGTGGAAATGCAAAAGCCTTTTTGGAGAGGTATTTTTCCAAGTTGAAGAAGCTAAAGCTGAAGCTAAAGGATCAAATTAACAACTTCGAGCAGTTACCTAGTGATTCTATAAGTGCTACTTGGAGAGGTTAACTAAATGCTTGAGAAGTGTTCTAGACCACAAGATTGTTGATAATTCTTTGGTGAAAACCTTCTATAGGGCATTAGATGATAATTGCAAAGCAGTGGCCGATACCATAGCGGAAGGATGATTCCTTGATTACACTTTCCTGGTTGTGGTTCAATTGGAAAAGACAGCTAAGATAAATCATGCCTGGGGCATAAGGGAGAAGCCGATGACAAATAGCTTTTTCACAGTTAGTACAAATATGGAGTAGGTGAAAGTAAATGAGAAAGTGTTGTAAGAGTCAGCATGGATTAGTACTAATGTTGGGTTGCTGATTAAGCAGAATTAAGACCGAGTGAATGCAGTTATCCATCAATTACCTAGAGCACCCATAGATGAAGAGCCATGTTATGAGAAGGACACTTACTTTGTGACTAATCAGATGGGTTTTCTGGACCAACGCCTAAAAGTCCAATCAGGATTATTAGCGTTGTCAAGGAAATCAAGGTTGAAACTATAACAGAGATAATATATACAGGGGTAACAACTGAGGTGGATACTATGACAAATATAGAGGACAAGAACATGATGGTGATTAGGGTTGCAGAGATGGGTATAAAAACAGACCATATATGCCACCACAAAATCGTGATTCTGGGGCTAGTAGTTTAAGGATTGAGGATATGTTCGGCAAGTTGTTGAAGAAGGATAATGCATAAGATGGGACCTTGAAAAGGATGAAAACTGATATATTAGATATTAATCAAAAGATTAAGTCTCACTCTATGGCTATTTTGGTCAGATGTCTACATAGTTGAACCAGTGCAGTAAGGTATATTACCGAGCAATATAATGCAAAATTTGAATAATTATGGGTAGTACATGGTAGTGACTACATGAGGTGGTAAGACAATTGACCCACCAATACCAATGGTTGATGATGAGGTTTGTGAGGATACTATAGAAAGCAAGGATATTGAAGTTGGTGATGATAAGGCTAAGGATGGGGTGAGCGATGAAGTGGTACCACCAAGGAAGTTAAAACCCATATCCAGGCCTGCACCAGCTTTCCCTTAGAAACTCAAAAAGAAGAATGAGGAGGGGAAGTTTCAGAATTTCATCTCCATATTAAAGCATCTATCTATTGATTTCCCACTCATTGATATATTGGAGCAAATACTTGGATATGCAATGTTTATGAAGGACCTAATGACTAAAAAATGGATGGTGAGTCAAGAGATTACTCATAATCTTCGCCATTGTAGAGCGATTGCGACAAGGTCCTTGTTGCAGAAAAAAGAGGATCCTGGATCATTCACTATACCTTGCACCATTGGAGTCTTCAACTTTGCAAAGGCATTATGCGATTTAGGAGCCAACATCAATTTAATACCTCTTGCAGTGTTTAAGTAGCTGGGCTTGGGAGCCCTCACATCGACTATAATATGGTTGCAGATTATAGATAGTACTGTGAAGAATCCCATGGGGATATTTTATGAGATCCTAGTCCAAGTTGAGAATTTATTCCTCGTAGACTTTGTGATACTTTATTGGTGAAATTGACTTCGACGTTCAAATTATCTTAGGAAAACCATTTATAGCCACTGGGTAAGCACTATTATATATGAAGTTGGGTCAACTCTAGTTTAGATTGAATGATGAAGAAGTTGTCTTCAATGTTTGCCAGTCCATGAAGAGATCTAATGATCTAAAAGTGTCTCTATTATTGAAAGCGTTGATGATGTACTTCCGAAGGTACCAATTAAGAAGAGACTGGGTGTCAAAACTCTTGAGTGATAAACTTTGAGAGTGATGCCATCCCTTACTATGACAAAAAAATGAAAGTACTAGGGGAACATGGTTTCCACAGGCACCAACTCAAGCTTGAGTTGGAATTGAAGAATTGCGAGTCCCAACCTACTTGACCATTCATTGAGGAGCCATCAGTGTTGGAATTGATGGCTCTTCCGACCCACCTGAGGTATGAGTTTTTGGTAAGTAACAATACTTTACCTGCGATTATTTCTATATATCTGAATAATGAATAGGTGGAGGGATTGGTTTTGGTTCTCAAGAGATTCAAAAAGGCTATTGGATAGATGATTGCAAAAATCATTGACATCCATATTTGCATATGCACTCACAAGATTCAATTAGTCAAGGATTATAAGCCAAGTTGAGGACCAAAGATGTCTCAACCCATTGATACAAGTGCTTGTGCCCAAAGAAATCATTAAGTGGCTAAACGCTGGTGTGATATATCCAATTGCTGATAGTGAATTGGTTAGTCTAATCTAATGTGTTCCGAAGAAGGGAGGTATCACTGTGGTTCCAAGTGCTAGAAATGAGTTGATTCCCATGATACTAGTTATATGTTGGAGGGGTTTGTATGGACTATCACAAACTCAATACGTTGATAGAGAAAGATCACTTCCCTATGCCTTTCATGGGCCAAATGCTAGATCGCTTGGAGGGTAAAGGTTGGTACTCCTTTCTTGATGGTTATTTGGGCTATGATCAGATCTCTATTTCTCCAGAGGACAAGAGAAGAGGACCTTTACATATCCTTATGACACTATTGCATTCAAGAGGATGCCATTCAAATTATGTAATGCGCCAATCGCATTTTAGAGATGTATGATGTCTCTCTTCTCAGATATGGTGGAGGATATTATTGAGATATTTATAGATGACTTCTACATGGTTGGAGACCTATTCAACGATTGCTTGAGGTATTTGCATAATGTGCTTCAGAGATACGAAGAATGTCACCTTATTCTGAACTAGAAAAAGTGTCACTTCATGGTGAAGAAGGCAATTGTGTTGGGAAATAGGATCTCCATCAAAGGTATAGAGGTTGATAGAGCTAAGGTTGATGTCATTGAGAAACATCCTCCACCTATCTCTGTAAAAGGTGTAAGGAGTTTCTTAGGACATGCAGGCTTCTGCAGAAGGTTCATAAAGGACTTCTCAAAGATTGCACATCCTTTGTGCAGTCTACTTGAGAAGGATACTAAGTTCGTGTTTAATGATACATGTTTGAAGGCATTCGAGGGGTTGAGTCAGAGATTGATGTTGGTGCCTATCATAGTTGCTCCAGATTAGACTTAGCCCTTTGAGATTAGATATGATGCAAGTGGGTCACAATTGGTGTGGTTTTAGGATGTCATAGAGGGAAGATACTTCATCCCATTTACTATGCTAGCAAAGCCCTCAATGTAACACAAAAGAACTACACTGTAGTTGAGGAAAAACTACTTATAGTGGTCTTTGCTTTCGAGAAGTTCAAATCATATGTTTTGGGTACCGAAGTCATATACATACTGATGACTCAACATTGTGGTACTTGATAACGAAGAAGGATATAATACCAAGATTGATACGATAAATACTTCTTCTCCAATACTTTGATTTGAGGTGATTGACAGAAAGGGGATGAAGAATCAAGTTGCAGACCACCTATCTAGACTTGAGTATGAGGCCATGTCAAAGGTCAACAATGGGGTGGAGATTGATTATTTGTTCCCTAATGAGAGAGTATTGGAAACATCTCATGATTTGATGGTTCACTGATTATGCGTTAACTACTTAGTTATTGATGTATTGCCATCAGACTTAACTTCTCACCAGCGCTATAAATTTATGTCTTATATGAAGAATATTTTGGGACGAACCATGTTTGTTTTATGTTTGTCTAAATGGATTTATTCGTCATTGTGTTCTTGAGGTGGAGATAATGACCATTTTGGAGGTTTGTCATTCATCATTGTTAGGTGGGCATCATAGTGGTAGATGAGCATCATAGTGGAATATGGATAACACATAAGATGTTGCAGTGTAGCTAATATTAGTGAACCATCCACCAAGATGCCCGTGATTATGCTAAAGCTTGTCATAAGTGTCAGAGAAAAGATAGTGTTTCCTGAAAGCATGAGTTCACTCTAAACCTATTATGGTGATTGAGTTGTTTGATGTTTGGGGGATAGACTTCATGGGATAGTTCATTTGTTCTATTTGTAATAAGTACATTTTGGTAGTTGTTGACTGTCTGTCAAAATGCATGAAAGTGGTGGTTCTTCCCAACAATTAAGGTAAAAGTGTCACGACATTTCTCAAAAGAAACATCTTCTCTCTGTTTAACACTCTTGGGGGGATCATCAATGATGGAGGTTCCTATTTTTTGCAATAGGTCGTTCATGGCTGTTCTTGAGAAGTATGGGGTGAAGCATAAAGAAGCAAGGCCATACCATCCACAGACGAGTGAGCAAGTTGAGGTGTCTAATAGGGAGATTAAATAGATTCTATCCAAGACTGTGAATGCAAATAGAACAGATTGTTTGCGAAGGCATTATGATGCATTATAGGCATACTGGATAACATTCAAGACTCTCATAGGTATATTTACTTACCAACTTATTTTTTGGTGAACCTTGTCACTTACTGCAGAGCTTGAGCATAAGGCAATATGGGCACTTATAAAGCTAAATCTTGATTAGAGTGATGCGGCTAACTCAAGATTGAACCAATTCAATGGACTTTATGAGTTTCATGTGAGGGCATATGAGAGTTCATTCCTGTACAATCAAAGGATGAAGCTGTATCATAATCGTCATATTGATCATCACCAGTTTGCATTAGGAGACTTAGTTCTTTTATTTAATCCAAGGTTGAAGTTGTTTCTCAGAAGACTCAAGTCTAAATAATTGAGACACTTTAAAATGACACATGTTTTCAACCATGGGGCTATTGAGTTAGAGAAGAAAAATGGCACGAGATTCAAGGCGAATGGCCAAAAAATTAAACCATACTTTGGCAATGCTAATGAAGTGCAGATAGTGGAAGTATGAACACTTGGTAAAGTCTGAGTAATCAAGTAGTATAAGTCATGCCGTGACAAAAAATTAGGTGGTACTTGGGCAGGCAACTCAAGATATTTGCTGTAATTTTCATGTATTTGTGTTAGTTTTGGATTTTGGATTCTTAAGATTTTTAATTTTTATATTTTGGTTGTAATTTTGGATATATAAACTAGAAAGTTATAGTTTAATAGTTCATTTTTGCTGAGAATATGAAGGAATACTGAATAACTCTCACTATATTTTCTGGCGAGTTTTTCGGCCACCCACCTATTGTTTTGGCAACCTAGGGTTCTCTGTTCCATTGGTTTTGTATCATTTTTCTGGACCGAATTGTCGAAGCTAAGGTATGTATTTCATCTGAATCCTCCAAAGGCTCGAGTTTTTAATTTATGAAGTTTGATAGTGTAGCACTAATTGATTTCTTTACTTCAAGGGTCATAATAATCACATTTTAATTTAATTGGTTGATTGCCTCTGTGTTATTACAAGTGCATTGAAATTAGGTTGTCCATATGTTTCCATGCCTTATTGGTTAATTCTGTGCATATTCACTAATATGATGAACTTTATGAAATGCATTGTGTATAATTAATGATGAACATTGCATGATTTGAATGAGAATTGGTATCTTTGTTGAGTGGGGTAGATAAAAGATAGTGACCTAATAGTGGCTATCAAGATTCTTTGTGCTCTGTGTGGTCCATGTGGATTACTTTAAATTGGTCACCGGAGGAAATATTGCATGCCTTGGACTTAATTGATAAATGAGGGTAGTATGGTAATTTTCCTATATTTGAATTTTGAGTTGGTTAGTTATGTTGACCGCATGTTGAAATCATTGAATTGTGTTTGACTTGCCATTGACTTTGACATTTGATGAATTTTGTATACCCTATTGTTGTAACTAAGTCTATGTGCATGAGTGGTTATTTCTATTTTTAATTCACTAAGAATTAGCTAAATTTTTAGTCATCCATTGCTTGTATTGGAAACTAATTGTTGACTAGGAATTAGTTGCTAATTTTCAACAATTACGAAGGTCTTCTTCGGCCTATGGTTTTATCCACAGACTGTAGTTGCAATTTGTAGGTTTGAATCAACAACTCGTAATTTCTAATATTTAATAGGATGAATTCGTTTACGAGTCGTAGTTTAAACTATGACCCATAAATTGTGCTCATCGTTTCCAATACTTGCAAAATGGATTTTCTGACTTCGTACCTTTGACCCAGTCTACAATTCATAGTTCATTCTACAGGTCATAATTGGGTCTGTAAGTGCGATTCTAGTAGCAAAAATTACTATACCTTATTTCTATAAAGGCCTTCTACGGCTCCTAACTTATCCTATGACCCATAGTTGAGACTGTTTCTCTTGTAAAAATGTTTGTTTAATTCTTTCCTTCTTTTTTGCATTCTTGGGACTTATTATGATGGGTGAAGACATCAACATGGACCTCATATAGATAATGTCACCAAATTTCTAAAGTAAGATTGTGAGTTGGATAATTTTGTACATGCACTTTCAACTGCCTACATACATAAACTATCACCTTACCATGTTGCATAAGCATATAATCCAAACCAATTTGAAAAGCTTTACAATATACCACAAACCCATCCAAGCTATCCGATAGTGTCAAAATAGGAGCTGATGTAAGCCGATATTTCAGAGTCTGAAAACACTTCTCACACTCATCTACCCATATGCATTTGGCCTTCTTTTGAGTCAAATTTGTCAATGGTGTAGCAATAGATGAAAAGCTCTAAAATTATCTTCGATAACAACCGACTAACCCAAGAAAACTCTGAATATCTGAAGGAGTCAATGGTCTAGGTCAATTTTATAGCCTTAGTCTTCTTTAGATCAACTTTAATACCATAGCCCGATACTAAATGAAAAAGGAAGGCTACTTCTCCCAACAAAACTCATATTTATTAAACTTGGCAAATAATTTTCTCCCTCAAAGTCTGAAGAACCAACATCAAATTATCCATATGCTCTTGTTCATTCCGAGAATAATTCAAAATATCATCAATGAAGACAACCACAAATGTGTAAAGGAATGGCTTGAAAACCTGATTCATGAGATCCATCAATATTATTATTAGTCAACCCAAAGGACATCACCACAAACTAACAGTGCCCATATCTAGTCCAAAAAGTGGTCTTGGGAATATGACACTCTCTTACCCTCAACTAATGATAATCAATATGAAGGTCAATCTTAGAGAAATGAGTATCTCCTTGAAATTGGTCAAACAAGTCCTCTATTCTTGGTAATGGATATTTGTTCTTTACACTAACCATACATTAAGTTGGTGATAATTAATACACATCGAAGTTACCTATCCTTCTTTCTTACAAACAAAACAATAGCATCCTAAGTGATATACTTGGCCTAATAAAGCCCTTCTCCAACAATCTTTTAACTGATCCTTCAACTCCTTTGATTCAGCAGGTGCCATTTGATAACAAGGTATAAAAATAGGTTGAATATCCAGAAGAAGATTTATGCCAAAGTCAACTTCCCTTTCGAGAGAAATATTTGGCAATTCTTTGAGAAAGACATCCAAAAACTCATTAACCATAGGGGCTGACTCAAGAGTAGGTAACTCGGACTTCATATACCTAACCCTCACTATATGATGGCTACACTCTTTAAAGATCATTTTCTAGGCCTTGAGATAAGAGATAAACTGACCTTTAAAAGCAAAGTCACTACTCTCCCACTCAAGAATAGGCTCATTTGGAAATATAAACTTAACCTTTCGGGTTTTAAAATCTATACAGGCATAAGAAGCATGCAACCAATCCATACCGAGAATGATATCAAAATCAAACATCTCAAGCTCTACAAGATCACATGAGAGGGCTTTATACAAGACAAAAATAGGACAACCTCAATATACATTTTAGGCAAAATAGACTCACCTACGGGAGTATAAACTGAAAATAGATCCCTCAAAATTTCAAGATTCAAACCAACTTAATGGGTAAGAGAGGAGTCACAAAATATAACTTTTCACCCGGATCAAGAAAAGCATATGCATCAAAATAAAAGACTTTTTAACATACCAGTCACAATATCTAGAGTGTCTTCCACCTCTTGTCTAGCATTCAAAGTATAGAACTTGTTGTTGTGAGGAGCACCACCTTGTGGAACTTTTGGTTGACCTTGACCACCTGGAACCATTTTGGGCTTAACCCTTCTTTAGAGCTTTAGGACAATCAACAAGCTTATGGCCCATTTCATCATACCCCTAGCAAACACTTGTATCTATCAAGCATATACCAGATAATTCCTTCCATACTTGCAAACCTAGATATGTTGGTACACCTCCAACCTATGCCTTAGGAGGAGGCACTCTATCATTGGTAATGCTTGGATTTGAGCCTTGGCTCTATTGGAAGCATCTATTGCCACCACTACTCCTAGAGTTTGTGAACCCACCATCATAATAGGCTCTTTTAGAATCCTTCGTCCTCTTCTCCTTCAACTTCTCCCCTTCAATCTATTCAACATATGTCATGAGTCAGGAAATATCCATCTCCCAAATAAGCATAGTCATATGACATTCTTTAATAACTAAGCTAGAGATCCCCAAAATAAATTTGTGCATTCTTACGCATGGTCAACCACTAGCATAGGAGCATACTTTGAGAGCTTTGTAAATTTGAGAGTATACTAGCTCATACTTATTCCACCCTATTTGAGGTTGATGCATTCTACCAGTTTGGCCTCTCTAAGCTAAAGGGGAAAGAAGCAGTTCAAAAAAGCAAACTTAAACTCTTCCTAACCAACCCTATCATCACTTTCTCTTTCAACCAACTATTGGGTGTACCAAACATGGGCCACTCCCTTCAACTGGTAAGTATCCAACTCAACTTTCTCTTCTGAAGTCACCCCCATGATAGTCAAAACCTTAGAGAGTTGATCAATGAATTCCTAGGCATCCTCTTAGCTTTGGAACCATAGAATTCTAGAGGGTTCATCAGGGTGAAGTCTCTCACCCTAGTAGTAGCGGTGGGGACATGAGGAGGAGGAATGACCTGCCTAGCCTAGTTGGTCACCACTTGAGCTAGCATGTCAAAAGCAGCCGATAACTCATCTTGAGTTACTGGCTCCCCTATAGGCTTTTGAGGAACTTGGTCCTCATCAACAGGGGCTTGTTTGGCAAAGAGGCTCTTCGTAGAGGCATCTTCTGTAAGGGTATCAAAGACATTTATCAGAATTATAAAAATCAAGACACATCCCATAGCACGACATAGATAGTGAAGAAGTAAGACATTTCCTAAAAGCGCTGCTTAGCCTCTTACTTATAGATATGGTGCACTTCATACCTATGAATAAAACTCTACTTGACGGGGCATGCAGACTTCAAGGATCATTTTGAAACCTTAGTGCTCTGATACGAAGCTTATCATAATCCAAGTCTAGGTCCTAGGAGTGACATGGTGAATAGACACTCGAAGTCCCCAAGTAAGCCTCATAGCATCTATTTAGATATCATCAGTTCAGAAGGGCAACTAAATATTAATAAGTGATACTAAGGCATAGGGGTATATGACTTAAGTGATGGGATAAGGATATGGGACTCATATTATCATATAATCGCCAGGACAACAAATAAGTCTATGGGATAGGATCTGGAGACTCAAGCTATGGGGATAGGGTACATGAGAGTTCCCATCACACATACATCATAAGTAATTCTAAGGGGTGGGATCATATGACTCAGGCTATGGGAGTAGGGACTTAGGAAATTCATCATCATATCATCACATCATAACACCAACATGACATAAGACGTAAGTATAGCCTCTACAAGCATCAAACATAGCAAGCTCATACATAGAGTTTACATGACATCCAACAATGCTTCTAAGTTATAGATAAGATGGGGGCCAAGACATGTCTCGAGCTGACCCTCATAATAAAGGACATAAGATAGCGTTAATATAAAGTAGGTAGATAGTAGGTGGGTCTTGTCCTTGGAATAAAGGAATCACCACAAGCGAATTCTTACAAGTCCAATCTAGCTGTGAAGAAGTGGATGAGGATAGTCTTTGGTCCCTATATGGTTATACCATTTAGGCAAAAATATGCGTTAGAACATTTGAATATATACATATATATAAGGAAGTATATAGGAAATAATATCATAACAGTATGCCTTAAATCCATGATGCATGAATGGCATAATACTTTGAACATAGCGGGGGGTGGGACCTCAAGTGACATATAAGACTATGCAAGTTATTACATGGAATCCTGATATTACCTCTACACCAGAGAATCCCACCTCCAATATCATTCAGCAACTCATCATCTCATGTAAATACATACATACATATACATATATATATATATATATATATATATGTATATGTTTAAAATAGGAGAATAGATCTTTTTAGTTCATAATCATGCATATTTGGGCTTAAAAGCCAAAATATACTTCATAATTATGCATACCTAGGCTTAAAAGACAAATCATATCATAATCGTACATTCTTGGACTCAAAGTCATTTCATACTTTCATGTATAGGAATAGTTCATTCATATTCGTACATAGTAGTATGAAAACACCCATGGGTCTCTTGAGCCATAACATACACATTATGTGATCACACATTCTTGTCATAGACATACTTCTCTTAGAAAACATAGTCATAATCATAATTGGGTCTTGACCCATATCATAAATCTCATAAAAATACTTGTTCATGCATGCTTATGCCATAAGGAGTGAGAGGATAGCATAAGTATTAGGAAACCATACTTAAAACATCATAACAAGATGAAATCATACTTATTTGATAAAGAAATCAACTTTGAAATTTACTTGAAATTACCCATGCATAAATTTATAATAAAAGGGAACATGTATATTCAATTCTCATTAAATTCATTTAAATCATCATAATAGAATTCAAATCATGTTGAAATCATCAACTAGAATTAACCCACTACTTACTTTCATCAAATTGAAGCTAAATAAAAAGACTGACTTGTAATTTATACTTAGAAATCATAAAATTGAAGAAATAGATTTTGGGGCTTCCTGATTGAAAGGAAATCATGAATAAATCCACACAAAATCTTGAAAGAATTAGGAAGATGAAGACGAATTAGACTTGATACCGAAGCACCTTTTAATTCCTTAACTTGAATCTACAAGTAGGTTTGAATGGAGTTTTAGGAACATGAATTTTAGAGTCTAAGTGTTAAATTAAAAATAAGGTGTATTGAATGAGTGAGGCTGATTTCGGGGTCTTAGGATGGGCATAAAAGTCATAAAAGATCTTGGAATTAAACTAATTACCATAAAGCTCTTAATGACAATGGAACCAAAATGGAGCCTGACCCCTGCAGGGTGGGCTTTATGGCTCCTAAAGCCTGTCGTGAAAGTTCCCCCAATATCCAAGATGGTGAATTTTTTGGAAGCATTTTATATAAGGGTCCCTCCACATTCACCTTAATGGTTTTACGGACTATAAGGGTGCTCGTCGTGGAACCCTTAGGCAAAAACATGGGCAACCAAGCAAGAGCCTCCTCCCATGAGCCCTTTAACAGCCAGTGGTGAGATCCATGCTGTGAAAGGATCCATGAAGGGCCACTTGGTCTTGCACACTTCAAAAATCCAAGGTAATCCATGAATGGCTGAGGGCCACCCTAAGGCTACCTCCATGGATCGTGGACCATTCCACGGCTCGTAAAGGTGTCCCTGGAAGGGCGTCTTGGTCAACATCATAGGAAACTAAAATTTGAGCCTCTCTTAAGCCTTCCAAAGCTTGGGTTCTTACGTTAGCATTTGATGATCAAGTTTAGCCATTACTAAAACATCGATGATCTGCTGAATGTATATTTGACCACCTTTTAGGATATTTACTAAAGTCCTCAAACTCAGTAATATTAGTCGATATACAGTCGCATCGCCAAACCTATTCGGTGATTCGCAAATATTTCTTTATCATTGCCTTTCTTTGAAAAACACCTGGGGTTTGACACTGCAACATTAGGTGGTCTTGTCTATATTTGGCGATCCACTGAATTCCTCAGTGATGGTTGAATTCTACTGCTTTTTTAGCATTTTTATCCTTTTGTCCTATGTTGCCAAGTTTTATTCTTCCATGCATATTCCTTATTTTTAGCATTAAACTCACAAATTGGTTAGTACATAAAGCAAAAAAATATATCAAGGTTAACATTTTCATGCTATTTAATATCCATATGAGTCCAATATGTAGACTCATCAACACCATCAACTTGAAATTTTGTTTGTGCTCAATCAAATCATTAATAAATCCAAAGCACAATTTACAAATAGGGCCATAAAGACCAACACATACAATCCTCCCTTTGTCGTCAAACCTCTAAGCTTCTACAAACCACTTATGCAATTTTGAAGCCTCAAGAGATGACAAAGGAGACATAGCTATGCTCAAAATTATCGACGTGGTTGCTAATCAATACCCAAAAACATCACAACTTGCCCTCACATCAATGAAGATCTTTATGGACACAAAATCATGACATTAATTTCATGGATCTAACAATATTACACTCCCAAGTGAGAAATTTCATACAAGTT
The DNA here is from genome assembly GCA_025642045.1 of Solanum sejunctum. Taxonomy (NCBI): domain Eukaryota; kingdom Viridiplantae; phylum Streptophyta; class Magnoliopsida; order Solanales; family Solanaceae; genus Solanum; species Solanum sejunctum. The sequence goes on along the minus strand of JAOTQJ010000011.1, from coordinate 10,457,764 downwards.
TCTACCCATAGGCTTACCCTTATTATCAATCAATATTCACTCGATTTCATCCGGACTAGAATCTCAAAGGACCTTGCTAGGGTTGTAATGTAGGATAGCATTTATACACAATTGACTAATCCCTGCTTGAACTTTACAGACAACTCGCATGAGTCATTTAATCCTCATTTACTGTTTTGCCAAATGACATATTTTGCATTGAATCTCAATCTTAGGTGTCCCCCATGTAGCTATTTTTCAAAACTTTTGGGGGTCCTATATTCAAATAAATTCTTTTCTTTCTTCTTGTCCAAGCATTTTTCTTCTTCTTTCTTTTTCATCATGTATGGACTCCTTTACTTCTTTCTTATTTCTTTCCCCAACTTCCAAATGGGAGACACCCCTCTCTTATCAACACCCTCAACTTTGGCCTTTCGCCACATTTTCACTATTTCAAGCTCAAAGAGGGAATGATGTTTAACAGAAAAGAATATCTATCCAATCAAAGGTCAAGGGTAACAAGGCAGCTAAGAAATAAGCTTAAGGATCAATAGGGTTAACTAAGGATACAATTAATGTCAATGGAGGCTATTTGATCAAAGTGGACTCAAGAGAAATCAAAGAAGGCCTAAGGTCATCTTTCTAATTCGAATTCAACCAAGATAACACTTTAAGAAAAATCCGGAAAGTTCTAGCTATCAACAATCACGTCTTTCAAAAATTACCTCACCTCTCACGGCATCATAGATTCCGAACTCAAACAAAAGCTAGACAATACATAACCACAATTTATCGACCATTGCATATGCAAGCTCAGCATTCACTTAGTCAACTACTTTCAATTTATGCATAGATCATTTTCACATGAGATGAACTAATTGTTGAGTTAATACGTGATCCTCATCTATGCTACTATTCAAATTAAAGATATTGATGATTAATACTCAAATTGCTATGGACTTTGAGATATGACAAAACGCTTTTGAAATGACTTTTTATACATGCACGGGTATTTTGTCAAAAATCTAAATTATAATTGGAACACATCATTCAAAAAACATCCATAAAAATAAAATGAAAAAAATGTTACTAGCTATTACAACCTAATAATATTCACAAATGCAAAATAAAAGATTATCTTAATTACACGTTAACAAAAAACCAAAAACAAATATAGCCCATTGTCTTAACCAACCATAACATAACCAAAGAAAAACAACATCATCAAATAATGAGATTTTAAATGATCACCCCATACTAAAAAGAAATATTGTCCTTAATATATAAGAATAACATAAATAAAGCTCAAAAGGAAGAAGTAAGACAAAGAAACCCCTGATTACTCATCATGGGTGGTGGTGGAGTTGAAAAAGAGGTTATCAGGGTATTTGTGCCCTGATCCTGGGGTGCAAGCTCTAAAATGGGTGCTGGAGTAGTAGACTCCACATCTTTCTATGGCATCACATGCTCTGTCTTAGCTGCACCAGATGATCCACTCGTCCCTATCATGGACCTATCCCAAAGTGACTCTCTAGTGACGACAACTATAATAACTTCATTCGCTTCCATCAACTCTCTATGCTCTGATGGGATAATCTCAATTTCTAATGTATCCTCATCTGTCTTCCAGGTATTTGACATATACTCTTCTTTGGTCTCCTTACCCAAAACAACACTTATAGTAGCCTAGGGGGGCACATCTGCTGCTCTCCAAAGTGATGTGATGTTAGTGGACTTCAATTCCACCACATCCTTCTTTAGCTCAACAAGATCAGTCTTTTATAGCCATCGTATTGGAACTCACACCACCCATATCCTCTAAGGCAACTACCTTATCAGACAAAGTAATAATCTTCTCCCCTTGGTCTTCCACATTCACTGTCTACCTGTCCAGCCTTAAGTTTTATGCCTCTAATATCTCCCTTTGCTTGTTTTTCTCAACTAGTAGTAGGGAAAATGTAGCTTCAATGACCCTCTCAATTAATCTAGGTAGGGAGGACTCAACCCGTGTTGCCCTAGTGCAAGCCGATTTGGCTAATTTCTATATGGTAGATGGTAGCCTATGTGATCTGGGGTCAGTCTATTAAAGCCTTTGGCTTTGGCTATGTAGATTATAAAGGAGTGGGAGTATGAGAGGAAAGAGTTTGAGTAGAGTAAGAAGGCATACCTGACTCAGTTGCTACCCCGAAAGTGTCAGTCTCAAGCATCTCAACATCCACGACTCGCGTAGTGTCCGCTGGCTTCTTCCTAGCCCTATCCTCTTCAACTCAAAGGAACTCAACCTTAATAATCTAGATGTCTATGGAAACTGATAGAGTAATCACAATATCTATTTTTCCAATAAAAGGAACTGCAACTTTCTTGCACAAAGCTGTAATGAGGCTCAAGAATGAAAGAGAAGTCTGGAGCTATTTTTCTATAGTAAGAATCTCTAGAGCTATAATTAGACCAAGTTTCAATTTCTTGTAGTCCATAATATAACCCACCAATGCCACCTTAGGGTGCTAAAGGATAAACTTATTCTGTGATGGTATTAGGTTGTTAGTAATGAAATTGAACAAAAATCTCGCAGGAATATTAAGCTCTTTCTTCTCAATCACCATCCCTTTATCCAACTATGAGGGGGCTACAATGCCAATCATCATGGAAAGGCATGCCTTAATATCGTCGAGGCTCCTTTTTAAACCATATCAGCAAGATCATGTTGGAGTGAAAATATGCATCCCAACAAATTATTATATTAATCTCACTACAAAGGATAGGCATACACCTCAATTCCACAATATCCATGAGATTTAGAGCAATTTTGACTCAGCCCCTACTCTTTACAATGACTTTAGCATAGGCCTAGTAAAATCCACGAACTAGCTTCGCACATAATATTCCCGAGGTATGGTGAAGAGTGTCCCACACATCGTGATACCCATCAACTACCCCATCAGATGATAGCCTCTTGCCCTTCGAAATTGTCCTCATCCCCAAAACTTTTAACCGATTTAGGTATCATGGGAAAATTTTTCCTGGATGGTTTGGGAGGTTTGGAGGAGTGGGTCATGCATAGCCTTGGTCCTTTCCCTTTTTTAGTGACATTTTTTACTCGGCTCTAATGCTAGAGGCTCATGTACTAGGCTCCTCCTTGGAGCTAGTCCACTCCACTCTATGATATCTGAAATATCCCATATGTAGCTTTGGAATGCCCCAAAATTGTAATTTTCATATATCTTAAAATTCGTGCGGGATTTCAAAAATTTAGTTTCATATTCTTGATTAGGAGGCAAAACTGAGTGGAAAATGGGTATAACCCAGATTTTAAAAGACCCGTAGCGAAAAATAACTTTCATAAATTCTTGAGTTCTAATGGTTGTCCATGCCCTGACCGCGATGCGCCAGGGGCGTAAAGTAGTGTTATTTGAGCTCCATGTCTAGTCTGCGTCGTGATAGAGGCAAAGTCAAGTGCAACATTTTCCTCGGTTTTTCTATTTTGTCCAAGGGCATTGGGGTTATATCCCCATGCCCTTTTAGACCTGAAATATCCCATACTTAGCCATTTTTCGACTCTATATCACTCAAAGATTATCTCAAAAACCTCTCCAAGACTTAGCCAAATATCTCATTCAAATTCAAAGATTTCAAGCTTAAACTTTGGAACTCAAGGACTCACTTCAAGCTCTAAGTTTCCTCCAAGGTCATCTCAAGAAAACCCAAGTTTGAGGTATGTGGGTTTCATCCATTAAGTTCTTTCACCCATGGAGCCCAATCTTCCTTTTTCTGAGAATTGCATGATTTTAAGTTGTATTACCTATGGGTATTGTTGATTATGCATGAACATCTATTTTAAGCTTATACTATGAGTTGATCTTTGTCTATTGAGATTAGGCATGATTTGAACTATGAGAGTTATGAACTATTATGAATTTTGAGATAGACTTCATGATATCTAATTTTGGGTTTTACTATAATCCATGTGGGCTGATTTAAATAAGTTTGAAATGATTTAGTTTTATCCCTTTTTGTCCTATACTTTTGAATTGCATATGCCTATCATATGTTTGATTAAATTACGTGATAAGGATTGTTGATGTTTATGTGAGATTATTGTATGAATTTGCATGATAAGCATGCTAGGATACTTTATAGGTTCCCAAGCATGTATTAAACTCTTGAAAAGTTCTCATGATCTACAAGAGAATTTTGAACCCTCATACTATATTTTACTCTCTTGCGAAATGTGAATCCCTATTGTGATTCTTTGATGTGACAGTTTGGTGAGCTATTTCATGATTCCTTCCTAAAAGATTATTTCATAAGGTAAGGACAGCCTACCAAAAAGGCTATGCTGTAAGGAAGCATAACTCATGTGTCACGCCCAAAGCCCCATTAGGGCGGACTAGCACCCGTTGCCAATAAGGCCCGGGAGAACCAATCTATATCTATGTGCTCTCTATACATATTATATTGGATTTCTACATTTAACATGCCTTTAAAAAAGTGAACAATAATAATAAGCCAAAATGAAATACATATGGCTAGGCCATTGGGTCCATAGTGTCTAAAGTACAAGACATAACCATACTTTAATTTACGTAGTCTATAAAGCCTCTAGATAAGGAAAAGTATCTGATAAGGGTCGGGACAAGTCCCGCCTCGACTAACCATACAATATAAAATTATAAGCTCTAGACACAAAGCTCCGAAGCAACCTGGAGCTTAGTAACAATAGCTGGATATTCTGTACTCCTACTGAGGAGATCTACTGGCATTTGTACCTGTAGCATAAAATGCAAGTCCCCCGTACAGGGCTTTGGGAGTGACATCATGGTTCCTACCTAAAAGATTATACTGTAACGTAAGGACAACCAACCAAAAAGGCCATGCCATAAGGAAGCATAACTCATGGTTCCTACCTAAAAGATTATATGGTAAGGTAAGGACAACCCACCGAAAAGGATATGCCATAAGGTATAATAAATCATGGTTCTTACTTAAAAGATTATGTCGTAAGGTAAGGATATTCTATAACACTTACTGAAAAGGTCATGTCGTAAGTACAGTAAATCATGGCTCCTACATATAAGATTGTATCGTAAGGTAACGGACATTTTATACTACCTACCAAAAAGGCTATGTTGTAAGGTAGGGGTATTGGTAATACTTTCTGAAAAAGTTATACCATATGGTGAGTGGGTGTCTATTTGACCCATCTCATGCATGTTTGTGCAAGGTTTGAGCATTTATTTCATATTGAGCTTATGTTCCTTGATTATGATTAAGCATCCTATTATTATAACTTATGATTCTTGTTACATTGCATCCCGTAACTTAGTACATTCAAACATACTAATGCATACTTTATGCCTGCATGATATCACCATGTAGGGACTAGAGCTCCATTTGATCATCCTCCACCTCCACATGGCTAGTTCTATCCTTTGAAGCAAGCTTTGGCGAGTCCTTAATTCTGAGGATAATATCTACTTATTTCATACTATGTTGAGACTCTTTATCCATGTTGAATACTTATTAATATGAGGGTGAGCCCGGGAGTGTCTTGGCCCCCGCTCCAAATCTAAAGTAGAGGTGTTGTTGGATGTTAAGTTGTGTATACTTTAAAGCTTGACTTATCTTATGATTTCTGTGTTTATGAAGAATATTCCCTTAGTATAGTTTTCCCTTTTTACTTGACTTTTGTTATTGCTCATTTGCTTCAACACCCAAGGATGTGTGCATGTTACGATCAAGAGGCTTGTTTGGGTTGTCTTTAAACTTCTTATTCGCCGTGTTTCATCTAGGCTCTAGGCTTGGGTTGTGACAATATCCCTCCTCATCACTGCTTAGATCTCCTTGCTTAACTACTTTCCTTTTCCCTTTCCCTATTCTTCCTTACGTGGCCTTTGAGGTCTTTTTTCAACCCACTTATCAATCATAAGGGTTGGACATGATCCACCATGAGACACAACTTCCTTATGACGAGGCATATTTGCGATATAGAGCTAACATATGTGTAAGAATCAGTAGTATGGATAGGAGATTAAAAAATAACCTCATAAAGAGAAGTTTGGCAAATAGGTCATTTTGCCCGTCGAACATATTCGGCGGATCGCCAAACTGATTCGGCGATCAAAATGACTATCACCTTTCTTTATAGAACTCAGGGTCCAAATCACTGTCATATTAGGTGGTAGATGTAGGCATCAGAAATCTGTTTAATGTATTCAATGATCGACAGTATCATCGCCGAATATGACAAAACTCAAGAATAAAAATCTATCACAAAAGTTGGTGTGCATGGCCTTTCGACGAATCACCAAATCAACTTTGACAGATCATGGAAGTTGACTGGAAAAGTAAATTAACCAAAATTCAAAATATTTACATCGAAATAGGAAAATGAGCGAAATTTCATAACACATGCCTCACTAACACATTATCACATACTAGCAAAAGCCTATTTCTTCCTGACAATCACACCATGAATACGAATTTGACCAAATGATGACTTTATGCCTAAGAAAAACATCACCACCTTTATTATCAAACAAGTTTAAGTGGTATGATCAAATTAACGGGTTACTCAGACTTACCCACAACACGTGGGCCAAATAAACCTATAGGGCATGCATTCACATCAGTTTCTCAAGAAATCAAGTTCATAATCCTAAAAAAGATAACACATCAGGCAAATCAATCAAATTGGAACAAAATACGACCATACTCAATGATTAGGTACCACAATATTTAACAACGAGTTAGACCATCACATTTGCACAATCAATTTTATTGAGAATCAATATAAATAAGAACCCAAATAAATAACTGCAAATAGAAATCTAGGGTTCTAATGATATCAACACACCATGATTCTCAACAATATCCCACTTTATATTATGAATCTGATGCTTTTATAACCAAACTCAAGTCATGCCAATTCAAGAGTAGCACAAAATGAAGAAAAGGGTCCAAAAACATACCTTAGTGATGATGCACAGTTAATGAGTGTGACAATGATAATTTTGTTGATGATAGTAAAGCATAACACCTATGCAAATAATGAAACTAGGTACTAGAAAAGTAATAAGTGCTTAGGGAGTTATGAAGATAAAAAGTAAAAAGAGAATTCGAAAAGGGTGTTTCAAGAGTAAAATAGGTCAACCAGGCGGTGTAACTAGGAGATACTAATTTACACTGTCAAACATATTCAGTGGACCACCTAATGTATCCCTGACCATGTTTTCTTAAAGTGATTTAAGCTTTTCTATCAGCACCAAAAGGTGATGGTACTTTGCATCGCCTAACTAGTTTGTCAATCTAAAGAACTAGAACTTTGACCATCGAAATTGATAGCACCTTAAGAGTCATCAACTAACCCAAAAGGCGGTAAAAATTGAGGTCGTCATTTCAATTCAATGATACCGATTAGCATATCCCCATTGATTTTTTCTCCCCCTTACAAAATTTTCACTTTTGCACACCTGCAGACATAACACATTATTCAAAAACCACTAACACATTGGGTTGCCTCCTAAGAAGCACCTTATTTAATATCATGGTACGATGGAGTCCTTTGAAATTTATGGTCCCTCAACATGGTCAGTAACTAAGAATAGTTAGAGTTTTTTAGGTTTTTTAATAACTTTGCAAATATTGAAGACAACTTCTTCATCATTCACCCTGAATTTCAAGTCGCCTCCTTCCATATCAACTAGTTCCCTACCTATAGCCAAGAATGGTCTACCAAGTATAATTGGAACATTTATAGACTTGGACTTGGTATGACCTTAATAGTGCTTTGAAATTGATTTCAAAAAGTTTTTGACCAAGGTGACACCTAATGGGCACCTCCACGGGCTGTGTGGCTCACCATAAGCCATGTGGAGGTGCGTTGAGGTGGTCCTTACCTTGTGCATAATGTGTTGGCATTAGTTTTAGAGTTCAAGACCAAGTATCAGATCACATGAACCCCACACAATCCGTATGGCACTTTATAGTCCATGTGGTGGCCTATGTGATGTAGCCTTAGCCTTGTACCACATTTTGGTTAGGACACATCACATATGAACCTTATCTGGTCTGTTTACCTCTTCATGGTCCGTATGGTCCTCTGTATGGGCGTTGGTGTGGAAATTTTCTAAGTATGGAATCACTATCTCAGAACTTCATCAGTGAGAAATTGTCTAAGTGCAGCCATATGGAAGGCCACACAGTCCGTATGTCTCTAAATGGACCATATGCCCTCTATACCGGAACCCTAGCAACATTTTTCTATCCATTTCATTAATTGTATTTTCATAATTATGACTACTCCTAAGGGTCTTTTGTGACTTTTTATGCTATCTTAAGACATTCAAATGACCTACACTCTTCTTCTCTGATTCAAATTGATTCAACACTTAGAATCTATTCAAGCTCTCTCTTATGAACTCCCTAAGGTGAACCTTTGAAGATTGTCTTGGAGATTAAGGAAAGGCTCTGTTCTTCATCAAATTCTTCTTGTTTCTTCTTAGGTAACTAAGGTAAGTGGGATTGATTCATGTTCCTTTCAACCATGAATACCCCAAACTCTTTTACTTTGATTTTCAGAAATGGAGCTTACTTTAATTATGGTATTTTAAGATTATTGTTTATTTGATTCAATTGAGATATGTGCTATGTTTTATTATTGATTTAAAGTGATTTAAACCCTAATATATTGAATTACATGAAGATTATTAATATTTGAATATGAATTGTCCTTTTAAAGTTAGATTTAAGCATGGGTAATCAAAATTATGATTTGAATGTGGATTTTACTTATAGATTTACTTGAATTTCATAATGTTGATTTATGATTGAATCTATATTGTCCATTGCTATTCGCATATCATTCATAGCATATGCATTCATGAACATTAGATTTTAATGAAAATTATTGGTGGGTTAAGCTCACATATGGTTTTTGATAAAATAATTTGGTGAGTTAAGCTCACGTATGTTTATATTAGGTGAGTTAATCTCACATATAGTTATGACAAAAATGTGATCACATAAATGTCTATTGAAATTGGCTCTTTGAGCATATTAGATGTTTACACCATATTGATCTAAGTGACTGAGCTATTCCTATACATAAAAAGTGTGAATTGAAGCATGATTTGGATTTTTAGCCTAAGTATGAATCATTATAAAGACTGTTTGGCTTTAAGCCCAAGTTTGCATTGAAATGATTTGAAATGACTTGTGTATATATATATATATACGTATAAGTATTCTTGTAGGATAAAGAATTAGCACCAAATGGGATTGGGGGAGTTAGGGCTATCCCAAGGGTCCTCTCCCTCTCCCTTGAACTATATATCAGCATAGGTATATGGCAATCCCCTATCGAAATGACTAGGTCGTAAGGTATGCTTGCACTTATATATATCATATGATATGAAAATCCTTCCAATATGACTGGGTTGTAAGAAAGGTGGCCATCACACCGAAATTATCAGGTCGTAAGATGTGGTATAGATTACCTTTGGCAAGTAATTCTCTCTCATTGGGAGGTCTACATCAGGAAAATTCATGTAATAGCTCTCATGGGTTTAAGATATCAGTTATGGTCACAATCCCTCTATACATGAAAGCATTATAGCATTTCATGCATCATGGATTGGATGTCATATTATTTACTACTCTTCTTTGGTTATATTCTTCTTTCTGTATATGTACCCTTGTCATCTAACATTAAATACATGTTTAATCAGATTATGTGCATTGCATGCCCGCATACTTAGTATATTTAAATGTACTAACATATACTTTTGCCTACATGATCTAACCATGTAGAGACTGGAGACTACCTGCATCCACCATTTGACGGCTAGATTGAATTTGGGAAAATGTTGTGGTGAGTCCTATCTTTCAAGGACAATCCATCATCTATCTACCTTATTTTGATTTCATTTATGCTATTTACTTTGAGGTTGAGCCCAGGACATATCTTGACCCCCATCCTATTCTATGACTAGAGGTATTGTTGTAATCTTGTAGACTCTTGTACGGATATTTGTTATGTTATATTCGAGGATTATGATTATGATTATCTATTAGATATAGTTATTATGAATTGATTATGAGTATTATGATATGGATTTATGTTATGATGTGGAAGATCCTAAGTTCCTCTCCCCCATAGAGTGAGTCATACTTAACCCCCCCTCCTTTGGTCTTTGCGTGCTATGTGTTGTGTGGATCCATGCTAATCCCTATCCCTATGACATCCCTATAATGGGAGTCCTACTTTTCCACCCCTTAGAACTATGTGTTTACTATTCCTTTACATGCTTCTAAACCGAAGATGTGAATATGGATACTTGAGGCTTATTTGGGAACCCTCGGATTCCTATTTGCCATGTCACTTCTGGTCTAGGTATGACACAACTTTATCATTGAGGACCACAAAAGTTAGCTAGTAATATGAACTTGTCTACCTTTACCAACATATCATACGAAATACCAACTAATCTTTTAATGGACTAGTCTACCATAGGAAACCTTGTCATTGTTGGGGAAGGAGTATCCAAGCCCAATTGCTTAAAATGGCCAAATAAATCAAGTTGATACTATCTCCAAGATCGTATAAAGTTTTTTTTCAAATTTGCAAAGCCCAATCATGCATGGGATAGTGAAGGCACCTGGGTCTTCTTTCTTTGCTATCAAGTTATTTGTCAATTATCCCATTATAGTGGTGCGATACTTCAATTTTCTCACATTCAAGATTGCTTTCTTAGTCACGAACTCTTTCATAAAATTTTCATAACCTAGTATCTCCACAAGAGCTTCAACAAACAAAATCTTGATTGAAAGAGAATTGAACATTGACAAGAACGTTTGAAACTTGGTTTCATCATTCTTCTTCTTTAGCCTTTGGGGAAAAATGGGATGAGTATTCACTTGAGGTGATTTTATTTTTATGGATGAGGAAAAATTATTGGGGAGCACATTTTATCTTTGCTTAGCTCACCCCCAAATTTATTGTTGCAATCACTCCCGGGGTTGCCAAGAGAGTGATCTTCCTCATCAAACATCGCATCACCATCGACTTCCAGCTCATCATTCCCCTAAAATAAAGAGGTCTTGTCACCTTTTCTTGGCCCAACATGCGAAAGGAATGCATTCCCCTCAATCACCTTGCCACTTCTTATTGTAATGGCCATATATTATTGGTTGTCATTCTTTGGGTAAACCACAGTGTCGCTTGGCAAACCCCCTTTTGGTCTTTGATTAATATGAGCTAAGATGGTTCCTATTTGCATCTCCAATTGCTTAAACGAAGCCAAATGAGATGTCACTATTTGACATAAAGAAGATAAATCCGACTTCATCTCCTTAAGCACTTTGTTCGAAGCTTCCACCTTATTGAGGATTCTAGCAAGCATATCCTCAGTGTGAAAACTCTTTGGGTTTACACGAGGCTCTTTGAAACACTGTGGATCAAAAAAGTTTGATCAACTTCAATAAATTTTTTAATTTGAAACTTGCTCGAATTGGATTCTTTCTATTTCCCCTTCATTCTCTCTCCTCTCCACTCTCCAGCTCTATCCCTCCATTCTCGCTCACGTCACCACCATCATTAGTCCAACCTTGATTCTTAGGTGGCCTTGGAAAGGCTGACTGAGAACCAGCACTTTGTTTTTTCATTATAAGCAGACTCGTAAGAAATATCATCAGAGGGCGAACCACTACCACAATAAATAACATTCACGCTCTTATGACTTCCACCCATAATATGCTTAGTCAACAAATCTAATTGGGTTATCATCTTTGCCATGTCTTCATTCCTCTCTTGATCTTTTACAAGTTGCTCTTTAGACAGTCCCCTAGGCAAGGATGAGAAAAGGTCGTCATGAGTGTACCATGCCCTAATTAATCTTTAAGACCTTGTGTTTCTCATCTTCCACAGTATACATAGGGTAGCATGTTATATAAGACATATATGATTTTGGATAGAACCTAAGGATAGTAAGGCTATAAATAAGTGGTAATATCAAGGAGTTAAAGTTTTAAGTCAAAGGAATCCCCTAAATACACATTCGAGATTAAAGAAATAGCTCGAGTGGCACCTTGTCCTTTTTGGAAGGTTTAAATTATGTTTCACTTTTCAAATGTGACTAAAAGTGTATAATTTGCTAATAATAGATTTTAAAGGGTATTTAATATCACAAAGGTCAAATTTTAAGTTTTGGAATCAAGAAAGTTGCAATATAAAGGTTGTCAAAGTTATAGTAATTTTCTTAAAGAAATCCTTCTTAAATTTGGGTCAAATGTATCAGACCACATCCCTCAAAATATAATCTATTAGAAGGTCCATGACCTATCAAATTGAAGATCTATAAGTCTACTTTGAAATACATAAAACCACGCATCAATCCAACTTCGAAGTAAAAAATTATGACAGTTTTACCCTGATTGTACAAGTAGGAAATCAGGGTCGTGGACTGGGTCGAGTCAAGCCCACTTAGATATTGGCTAATTTTATGTTTTAAAGCTCAAAATAGCTCCATTTTTGTCCCAAATAGTAGATAAATTGAAGAGAAAGCTCTCATAAGGTCACTAAGCTATTTAAGTAAGTTTTTTGCATTTTTATCGTTAAAATTTGCTCGTGTACCTAGAAATATGTGTCTTACGCTTTGAAATTATTTTCCATTCCTATTAGCTGTGTTTGGAGTTATTTTTGGACTGTAACAAAAGTGGTGTTTTTGCTGGTTATTCTTGGTTTGCAGCTGGTATAATCAGGTAATAATCTTGGAACTCTTTTTACGATCATTTTTATGAAGTTCTATGGATGTTTCCTCGCGTAAATGCTACATGGTGAATCTGGTCATGAATGATCAATTATAGACTATTTATAGGTGTGTGTATGCTGCATATATGTAGTAGTTGCAAGGCTTAGGACGCAAGGAACAACTCTCGTGAAGAAACTTTGGGCATTTGGATGTCCGTTGGACAAGTATATTAAGGCTAAGCTCTATCCCTTCTTTTAGCACAAAATCCGGGAAGTTCCCAAAATGTCAAATGTGATATTTTACTATTCTATTGCTAGAAAGACCTTCTATAAAAGGCATTGGGATTGAAACTGAGTTATTTTCAGGATGGTATTAGGTTGATATCCTATTCGTTTGCTTAAATTGGACATTCAATATCTATATATCAATTTATTTGTTTCCTGACTACCTATCTATATGTTGGGGTGTTGCTCATTTTGGTGTGGTTTCACTAAAAATAAACGCAGATTATGGGGAAATATAGTATTCATAATCAGTCCTTTGTCCATATTAAAATCATATTTGAAGCACTTAACAAGTAACATATTGATTTTCAATATTCTCTAGCGTAATGCTCCCATTTAAACTACTAAGGCACTTGATTCTTTTGTAAATACTTTCTTTTACTAATTGACATGAAACTAAGTATAAGCATTATGTGAAGCACCTTTATGAATATTTTCAGAGTTAAGGCCTCATACTAAATGTTGAGTTAAGCTGTCAAACTTATTTAAAAGATAGTAAGATCTCATGAGTTATGTATATATGCTATGACAATGATTATGATGCTATAAGAATAAGTGTACCAATGAGCCAAGATTGGCTAAATTAATGTTACGGCCTACTATGTGCATTCAATATTCATATCATACATTATATTTTATGCATGGACTTCAAGCTATAATCGGAGGTATGAGGACTATTTTTCAAAATGATTATATATATATGGTACAGACGATCATAGGTTGGCAGATTTGATGCCAGTTAGCTACCGGGAAGGACCACCACTGCTAGACTTTGGTTGGGTATATCATGCATTTGCATATATATATATATATATATGCGTGTGTGTATATATGTATTCATGACATGCGATACTCGAGCATACCATGTATATTTGATTACTAGGAGGTTAGGTTTTGGCCATTAAGGTTGTTTGAGTTTTGTTGCAGGTGGTATTTCTATTACGCTTTTTACTACAGCATCTATGATTTTACTTTCTGATGTGCATACCAATACATTTTTATTTGTACTAATGTCCCATTGCCTGGGGCCACTGTATTTTATTTCATACATGCAGGTTCAAGTAGGGACTTTGATCAACCTCTTCACTAGGAGCCCTGTTCAACTGTGACTTGGCAAGCTCCACCTCTTCTTGGAGCTTTCACAAGATACTTATTATTGTCGTATAGTTGGGTATAGTCAGGGCCCTGTCCTGGCAATGTTAGTGATTCTTTTAGAGGCTATTGTGGATATGTTATTTTGGGTTGGTTCTTTTGTTCCTTTTAGTCTCCAGTCATAGATTTGGCATGTATATATAGTGTGTGCCTATACATCTGTTGTTGTAGCCTTGTCAATTAGCTAGTACTTTATCATTTTGTTTTACCTATATTGATGTGCATGATATTTTGATGATCAAGTCATGATATAAATGGTCCAAGATTAGTTTTTCGGATGTTATGCTGCCTGATTTTCATTTGGCCCCTAGTTTAGTTAACTAGCATATTTAGTAGCTGACTCAACCAATAACGATATTGAGTGCCAGTCGTACCTCCCCTCTTTTTGGGGCGTGACATAATCTTTATCATGTTATCAAGCAAGGCCAAAGCTGTGGCAAAAGTTTGCTCCATAATACCATCTTGCATCAGTTGATCTGCAATCCCCTTATTTATTGTATCGAGTATAACATAAAAGTATTAAAGCAAGAGATGATCCAACATACAATGATAAGGACATTGCAATAAAAGCTTTTGGAATCTATTCTTTTGAAGTTTTCAGTGCTTTTCCTTAGCTTTACCATTTCGGTAAGGGAAAAAACCTCTCATAAAATGCCTTAGTTAACTCCTCCCATGAGGTGATAGAGTCTCTTGGTAGCTCTGCTAACCATCTAACAACTTCTCCAGAGAATGAGACTGGAAATAATCACAACTGGATTGCTTCTTGAATAACACCCTTAAAGGTAAAAGATGAACGTACATCCATAAAAAAGTGAATGTGTTTGTGAGGATCCTTATGTACCAAGCCATCAAATAACTCCTTCAGCTGTAACAATTGGAGCATAGTGCTTGTCATCTGGAATATCGTGTTTCCCTCAAAAGGAGGCAATCAAATGGCACCAGCATTACCGAGTTGGTCCCCATTGACATCATTGAGGTTTTCGATGTCATCACCATTCATACTCCTTTGGGTACTCATATCTTCCACTGAAAAATTAAATCACATAAAAGGAAAAAAAAGAGAAAAAAAGTAAGCTCGCTCCACTACAAAGGATTAGTTAAATTAAACACTTCTAAACTAGAACACAACATCGCTCCCCGGCAACAACACCAATAAGTATACGGTCGTCATCAATAAAACAACTTAACAAAGAGTCAAGGTCAAATCCATAGGTAACAATTTGATTCACAGTTAGAAGTATATAATTGTCCTAAAAGTTTGTAGGGTTAATAAATTGATTAAAAATAATATGTAATTAACAAGCGAATGCGTGAATTGATTTTAACACCGGTAGAGAGAAGGTATATTAGGGGTGTGTTCACTTGGGTCAAGAAATCAACAATTGGTTCTTCCAAAATTGAACGAATGCTTCAATTGAATATCAGTAAGCTAGAATACTAGTAACTACAATTTCTGATGGGACGATAATAGTGTTTCACATGAATATGCTAAATCAAACTCGAACACATATTGGGACCTATGCAATTGAAAAGAAAACCCTCTAAAACCTTAGTTGTTGAACCCTAACTAGGCGTTCTACAAAACCTATAACATTTTAAGGTATGCGGGTTTTGATTTGTGGAGTCCTTTCCTCCACAAATCTCTACCATTCTTCTCTTTATTCTATTTTCAAGTTATGAACATTTATGGAAATACTATGAACTCTTGTATCTGTTGATGTTATGGAGAAATTTATACTATTGATCTTTGAGTACTATTATACATTAAAATGTCATATGAAATTTATGAGTTTTTATGAGGGTTAAGGAAGCCCTAACCAAGTTTTAAGGTATTGCGGTAGGTTATCTTGAATGATTTGAAAAGGACTTTATTTACTCTTTTTATGTCCTAAATCTTGACTTTTGTGATTTTGAGTATATATGACTACCCACAATATTTAATAACGTTGTGTACCAAGCTTCTTGTGTAGATAAAGTCCTTATGGCAAGACACATGAATTATGAATGTCATGAATTTGAAGGGCTACTATGTATGCCATGAGATATGAGAATTTTGTAAAAGTTATGAAGCCCTATCTTTGATATAAAGCTTTGGTTTTGATGAGTTACTCTATGACAATATTTTGATATTATGATGCTTTGCATATTATGACTATAAGTATTATTTGAGTATTCCTTGAAATTATGACCTAGCCCCAAGAGGACCTTGGTAGATAACCATTGTCCCATAACTATATTGCCACCATAGGATTGTGAATTAGCTAATGGATCCATATATCTTAAGTTGTAAGATTGACCAAAAAGGGTGGTGTTCCCATGCGGCACATGCCAATTAAATACCAAAATGGGTGGTGTTCCCATACGGTCATTATCATATGTTAACTGAGAAGGGTTGTGTTCCCATAAGGTGTTTATGAAGTACTGTTCCAAATGGGGGAGTTCCTGTAATGTGAATGTTTGGTTTACCTTTGAAATGTAGACCACTCCTAGTATAGTATGGAGTGAATTGGGATTCCAAGTGGTAGGTCACTTATTTTATATGTCAGTTATGCTCCCTTCCCATCTATGTATGATATGTGATGCGATTTGATGATTCCTCAAGCATATTTTGACTAAGGCGTTAAACATTCATGACATATTGAGCTTATATCCATTGTTTACTATTATGCATATTATTTAATTATAACTTGTGTTCTTTGTTGCATTGCACCCCACATACTTAGTACATTTCAAGTACTAATGCATACTTTTTGCCTACATGATCTAACCATGTAGGGACCAAAGCTCCTATCTATCCTCCTCCTCTACATGGTTAGATTATTCGATTGAATATCTCCTTTAGTGAGTCCTCCATATTAGGGGACAGTGATATCGCCTAAGCTGCACCTCTTTTTTGAAGCTAAAATAGTCATTGTCAAGATATAGAGCCTAACCAAGCTTAGGGTCAAACCCAAGGGAATATAGTAGAAATGAAGAATTCAATTCTGCAATTTGGGTTATTAACCAACTTATCTCCTGAATGAGGGGGGTTTGTAATAGCAAGTAAAAAGTAATCATAACTAACACAAGAGTTTAACAAATATGGAGAGAAACTAGCGTATTGTGTTCCCTATGATTTCCTAACTTAGTATCACCAGATAATTGAATTCTTTTCTAGTGTGTAGCATGTAGAACGGTAAGTTAAGTTCACCAAACCTTTGGCCTAGGCAGGAGGCGAACTTCACTACGTGACTTGGTCCATCCCCATAGTATGACATCACTAACCCTTACCCATTGTCCAGTACAAACTCCCCTTGGCCCAGTTAGATTGATTAGATAGGAAACATTGATCGAATCCTATTAATTAATCTCTTTTCCTATTCATTACTACCTTGGTCCAGTCAGTAACACTAGGCGGGTTCCAATGTTGGCTACTACTAGAAAACATGCAAAACAAAGAGAATTAATTAGTATATGCATGCACACTTTTAAAGATTTATGAATTATCCAATTTTACCTTGTTAGTTCTTTATGGTTTTCACAACCCTAGTTGTGAATTTAGCTACTCATCGTTTGTGTAAATGCAAGACTTACAAATTTGAATAGCCTAATATAGCACTTACACAATTAAATTAACCACCAGAAAATCCAAGCTTCAACGAGAATCACAACATTGTAATTAGAAAATAAAACTAAAGTGTACTAGTGTTTCTCAAACTCTCCAATATTTTTCTCTACTATATCTCACTCTAAACTCGCTGACTTTTCGAACTCACTAAGAAAAATAATCTAAAAACCTATTTATAATATTTAAAATAAAAGTTCTAAATAAAATAGGATAACTGAGTCGATACGCTTCATAAGATGCAATACGGGTCGTATAGTGTTTTATGGGCCGTAGTCGGGCTCTCATACTTTATTGCTACAAATCTGGACATGACGTTTATGACACCCCTATACGGCCCATAAAGGGTTTTATGGCCTCTAGGGGGTTTCCTCTGATGAAACTTAAGAAAATCCTCCTTTTCTGATCCTCAAGGTACAAGACTTGATCTATGACTCATAAATTATTTCACAACCTATTCGCTTGTTCGTAGATCAAATATCAAAAATCTACCTCTCGCTGGAATTGTACATGAAACCTCCTTTATCGCCCATAGAATACTCTACTGTCTATAAGGGGTCTCGTGAATCCTTAAATATCAGCAACTTCTACATATTCTTCCCATAATCAATGCCAACCCTTAAATCCTGCAAAACAAACACAAAAACACATCAACCACACTAACATTGCATTGAGAACACACAAAATTTTAAGTTTTAAGCATCAAAAGTATGCGCATTAATACCCTCAATTTAAAATTATTGCTTGTCCTCAAGCGACGGACTTGATCTATATAAGCAGTACAGTCATATACCTACCTCAACCTAATGGCATACATCTTATCACACTTAAGCCCAAATACCTAAACCTACTTTTCAAAACACAATTAGATAGCTATCTAGTAAACCAGTACAAACTAATGTATATGACAATGCAACTATGACAAGCGAGGTACCATCAACAAGCCACAATCATAGAATAAGTCTAGTGTTAATAATGTAATACAAGTGACCTCACAAAAAGAAGTCCCATATCTCACTATCAATGATGTTTTCATGGATAATCTTAGGACTATGCAAATTCACCCACCCTCATAAAAGACATTCATGTATCATGCCCAATACCATATGCTTACCACTATACTCATAACTAAGACCTTTGACTACTTGGATTAGGATCACTTTAGGTCTTTCAGGCTTGTAATGTAGGCTCAGGGGCTTTGATATGATATTTTGGGAACATAGTGACTAAAGTCCCTCCTTGGCATTGCATTTTTTTACACTTTTGCCCTACCAACACTACTACTTTCATTCCATTCTTCCTTTTCTCCTATTTCAAACTTTTCTGGGTGCTTTCTTTTCATTTTTCAGCTTTTTGCCTTGTTCTTACACTTCTTTTTCTTTATATCTCATTCTAAGGAATCACTTATTTTTCTTGACCTAGTACACATTTTTACTCCTTTTTCATGTATTAGTAACTTTCCCCTCATTTTGTCTTTTACCCTTACACTAGCCACCCTAAACTTAGGCTTTTGGCCTGAGTTGAAGTGCACATTATCCAACCTCGGAACTAGGGCCTCTTTTAGTAGCCACCCTCAACTTAGCTTTTTGCCTCAGTCAAGGTGCATAATTTTCAATGAAGGACCTAGGTCAGTTTCAGGATTTTACAACTAATAAAGCTTGGTCACTTAGATTTTTACAAAGAATAGATACATGTCGGACTCCAACATTAGGATTAAGGGATATTTTACAAATTTGGTTGGTTATTTTAAGCTAAGTGGACTGCTATGAACAATGACCTAAGATCCTTTCCTAATCTTACTAACCTACAGTTTAAATTAGAGTAACAGGACAAGTTCTAATATGAAACATAATACATAAATTTAGCAAATTGAGCTCCCACTCACATGGAACTGATTACATTATCAACAAAAGACTCTCATGTCATGCTTTTTTATCTCAAATTTTCCTCACTTATTAGAACAAGCATTGTCAACGCACTTAAACATGCACAATTGCTATCTAGACTAACTAATCAAAAATTGGTGGGTATCATTTTTCACAAAAATCACAAAAATATACATATGCCATAGATCTCATTACTATATGCTACAAATACTACCTAAACATCCTAAATATGTCGATTCAACAGAAAATAAATATCAATGGGAAAACAAATGCAAGCAAGAAAACCATTAGGATTCAAAAATTGGGGTAGTTATGGGACCAAGTTATTGAGACTTCACTGAGGCCCACAACTACCTACACCCTATCAAAAAAGAGGTACATTGTTCTCTATGCACACAATCAAAACAAAATAAAGTACCGCTGTCAAAAATATACCTGAAAGCCTAAGTACTAGTGTCTAGCTGAGTCTGGCCAGCCTTAACCTACAAGGAGGCCTTCTTAGTAGTAGCACCATGGCCAGAGAGGCCAGCACCTCTTACCTGCTTGAGCACATGAGCCCGTCGTAGATCCTCCTCCTGTCTCAACTGCCTTAGGACAAGCTTGAGCTCTTCCTGCTCTGTTAGCGTTGCATGTAATAGTATAATATCTGGATCATCATCTTGGTGGGAGCCTTTTCCGGTGGGAAGGCTGTGTAT
>JAOTQJ010000011.1:10345961-10407494 GCA_025642045.1 Solanum sejunctum | reverse complement strand
CATCCTCGAATGTCATACTAACCATACAAGTTTTGTCTATAATACCACATCTGACAATGAACAACTTAGTGATCATAAGTCGTGCTTGGCAAGGAAAATGAATTACCTGAAGATATGGGAAATAAATGAGGATATTTCTTCTTTATTTGCTCCTCTGCTTCCTAAGTCAACTCCTCTCTGTTATTATTGCGCCATAATAGAAGGTTCAGCGATGCCTCAGATAGAAACTCCTCCATCACCCGGATCTGCTAATCCAACTCCTAGGTTGGCTAACTGCTGAATATCCCGAATTACCTCCTTCTCTAGGGGTGAGTCAACTAAACTACCCATGGACTTGCGACTAAGCGCATCTTCTACGACATTGCCTTTCCCTGGATGTTAGAGAATATCAATATCATAGTACTTTAGCAATTCTAACCACCGCCACTGCCGCAAATTCAGTTCTTTCTGCTTAAATATATACTGGAGACTTTTGTGATCTGTAAAAATATCAACATGAACACCGTACAAATAATGCCTCCAAAATTTTAAAGCATGGATCACCTCAGCTAACTCCAAGTCATAGATAGGGTAATTCTGCTTGTGCTTCTTGAGCTGCCTAGAAGCATAGGCTATCACCTTGCTGTGCTGCATTAATACACACTCCAAACCCATATGGGAAGCATCACAATAAACTACGTACCCATCTAGACCATCAGGCGAGGTCAAAACTAGAGTTGCAGTAAGTTTTTCCTTCAACATCTGAAAGCTACACTCACAGGTTCGGACTACTGGAACTTCGCCCCTTCTTGCGTTAGCTTGTCAAGGGCATTGCAATTGAAGAAAATTTCTCGACAAATCTTCTGTAATAACTCGCTAGGCCCAGAATGCTACATACCTCCGTAGGTGTTGTGGGCCTAGGCCAACTCTTTATGGCCTCAATTTTCTAGGAATCTACCCGGACTCCTTTAGCTCCAATAACATGGCCCAAGAATGCCACTAAAGATAGCCAAAACTCTCATTTTGAGAATTTTGCATATAACTCTTGGAGACGAAGAATGCCAAGAATGGTTCTTAGGGTGATCTGCATGATCCTCTTCAGATACTAGGATGTTGTCAATAAACATAATCACGAATACATCCAGGAATGGCTTAAACACTCAATTCATAAGGTCCATAAACACCGCTGGAGCTTTTGTTAGCCCAAAGGACATAACTCTGAATTAATAATGTCCATAGCGAGTTCAGAATACTGCTTTAGGAATATCTTCTTCCCGCACATGCACCTGGTGATACCCTGATCGCAGGTCTATCTTTGAGAAATACCTAGCTCCCTGCAACTGGTCAAACAGATCATCAATCCTGGGGAGGGGGTATTTATTCTTAACAGTTACCTTGTTCAGTTGCCGTTAGTCAATACACATCCGCAGCGACCCATCTTTCTTCCTCATGAATAATACCAAGGCTCCCCAGGAAGAGGTGCTAGGCCGAATAAAGCCTTTCTCTAACAAATCCTTAAGTTGCTACTTTAATTCCTTTAACTCGGCTGGCGCCATTTTGTACGGAGGGATCGAGATAGGCTAAGTGTCGGGCAATAAATCTATAGTAAACTCTACTTCTCGCTTTGGAGGGAGACTGGGAAGTTCATCCAAAAATATGTTCGAAAATTCACTAACAACGAGAATGGACTAGAGAGATGAAGGCTCAGAATTCACATCATGTACCCAAACCAGGTGATAAAGACACCCTTTTCTGATCATCCTGCTAGCCTTGATGTACGAAATAAGCTTACCGCTCGGCGTTGCAATATTACCCGGCCATTCCAGAACTGGTTCTTGTGGAAACTAAACTTGAGCTAACTTTTTCTGATAATCAACCTTGGTGTAGCAAGAAGCTAGCCAATCCATACCCACAATCACATCAAAATCTACCATATCTAGCTCTAACAAATTGGCCAGAGTACAACGGTCAAGAACAGATATCGAGCAGTTTCTATAAACTTTACTAACTATAATAGATTCACCTACTGGTGTCCCAACCTTACAAGGCTCTATTGGTTTAGACTCTATATCAATCGTGCATGGAACCAATGGAGAATATACAACAAAGTGGATCCAGGATCAATCAACATATACATAGCCCGAGAACAAACAAATAATATACCTGTGATAACATTAGGCGACGCCTCATGGTCTTGTCGACTAGCTAGGGCATAAATGAGGTTAGTAGGACCGTTGGAACCTGGAACTCCACTGCGACCTTTGTAACAAACTGCTGTCACTGGAGTACCTCGCGTCGGAGGGCTGATAGCCACCGAAGCAAAAGAAGAAGCTCCATCTGCTCCAGAAGTTTGGGCGGACCCTTCTGCAATAACCCTATTAGGATAATCCTACATCTGGTGGCCCTGACGGGCACAAATAAAATATTCACCTGAAGAGCGGAAACACTTCCCTAAGTGCCATCTCCCGTAACGAGGGCACGAGGGTATAGTAAATCTCTGTTGGCTGCTAGAACCTGGTCCTAACCCTGATTGACTAGAGATAGCTGGTCTCCTACTAGGGGTCTGCGAAGGTGTTCTTCGCACTAGTCGAGGAGGAGGCCCACTCAGCTATGGCCGAGACTGTCTGCCCTAGAAATTTGCTATTGAACTGGATGACTTAGCCCTCTTTGGCGGCCCTCTATCATCTATCCTGTCAGCTTGGCATCCTCGACGACAATCCTCTATCCCCTAGGCATAGGCCTAAATACTGGCAATATCCATCCCTGGTTAGGCAGCCAATACCAAATAACTATCCATATAATATGAATCAAGCCCCATAATATAGCAATGTATGTGATCTACCATGCTGGAAACATGTGCAGGTGCATATTGGGCCAAAGAGTCAAATTCCAAGTTGTATTCCCGAACCGACCGGCCCCACTGCCTCAATATCAGAAACCTATCCTCCCTGGCGCGCCTAATCTCTGGAGGTAAAAGTGAGCCAGGAACGCCTCTATGAACTCGCTCCAAATAGCAGGTCAAGCATTAGCACCTCCAGATAAAAGCCACGACTCATACCAATTTGCCGCAACATCATGCAACCGATAGGAGGCCAACTCTACAGATTCTACTTTGGAAGCCCCAATCACCCTTAATGGCCGCTACATCTATCTCAAGAACTCCTGAGGATCTTCCAAAGGTTGGACCCAAAGAACTCTAGTGGTCCAAAAGCCAAGAAATCATGGGCCCGAGAACTATCTCGATGGGCTACCTGACTACTTCGAGCCTTCTGTCTGTGGCCCTGCCGTGCCACAATCTGAGTTAACAACTGCACTATCTCCCACAACTCCTTGATTTTTGCGCCTGGCTTGGGAGTCAGAGGTTTTAACGCTTGGCCCTCTAGGGCTGGCAGGGTGACCGAACTTGCTGTTGGGAATACAATCTCTGGCTCTGACTGATCATGAGCCTGAGTAGTTCCCCGACTATGTCAGGCAACATCTACTACTACAGGCCTACCTTTACGGCCGACTGGTTGCTTCCTCGGCGGTATATCTGAAATTCAAATAATTTCTGTCAGGGGGGAAAATCATCCTATTAACATTGCTCTAACACACGATCTAAGACCAGAAGAAAGAGTAACATCCTAATGTCCGGTAGCCTCCTATTTATAGATGTGGTGCATGACACACTGATAAACAAGACTCTACTAGACACGATCTGTGGATACTCTGAGGACTAACCGCTCTGATACCACTTCTATCACAACTCAACCCAGGGACAGTGACTAGTGTCGATTGGGCACCCAGAGAAACACTAAATTGGATCTACTTATAATAGCTAAGAAATTTATCAAAATTTTGGCAGAGTTTTCTCTATTTTACTGACTAACCATACCTGTAGACAGTGAACCTAGCAAACAGCAAACATTAATATATATATCTATGCGGGCCAACAAGGTCACCGCTGTGGTAGAACCGCTCAACAGATGTATCATACATATGAGGTTATACCAAACATAATTCCCACACCCATATGTATCCACAGACCTAAAACACATGAACTGAATCATAGGTTGGGACAGGGCCCCGTTATACCCTTGAATATACATAAATGTAGAATATAGAAAGTAAGTGTACATGTATATACCAAAAGATCTGCTCCTAATGCAAAGGGAGCACGTAAATAGAAGGCAAAGATCCTAGGAATATGGTTCTCTAACCTGTACATCAGTACTTACGGGCATGAACGCAGCCCCCCCAAAGGAAGGGGGTCAGTACGAAAAATGTTCCAAATATGTAAAGTGGAAAGTATGAAATATAAGTGAGAGTAATAATCCAAATAAAATATATAAGTCAAACTTGTATGTAAAGATTAAGATATTTCTTTATTTAATCAACATCAACATGCCCCAGTGCCTCAAAAGGGTCCCGCTCATTGCGGGGTGAGGGAAGATATTTCTTTATTCAAAACATCAAAATAATGCATATTGGATGGGAACAATAGTGACCTTCAAACTCGCTTCATACTATAGCATAACACCAGAAGTTTCAAATCTCCAAAAGCTCCAACATAAATCCTAAGTGTAATATAGGTGAGACGAGGCAAAGGGGCAGGCACTTACATATCATCACGTATAAAGGTCATCATGCCCGTTATATAAGTGAGCCATGGCAAAGGGCCCACACGGTCATGTGAGCCAAGGCAAAGGGGTCAAGCACCCACACATCATGATGCCAACATATCCGAAGTCCAGCTCCTTATGCCTCTAAACTAAGCAAAGCTGGCCCATGGGCAAATCGACCTGCCGTATCAAACCTACTTTGGAATATTTTTACATACATACATATAGTTATACATACGCATGATATCAACCGGCCTGGGAATCGGTGAGCGAAACCAAAAATGACACGAATAGAGTCATGAGAATCACATGCATAAAAACTAGTTCCAAAAACTTAGTAATATGCCCAATGTTCAATGTTTTTGAAATCAAGAAATTATTCATTTATGGAATTTGTCAAAATTGCTCAACTTCGCACATAAAAGGGATTTCAAGGAACTTGCTTAATTTTTCATCGTACAAAGTCTCATTCCTTAATTTGTTCTTTCCTATATATCTAAGAGAGGCTAAAATGTGAACCTTAAGCAAGGTTCAACGAGTGTGAGGTATTTTACCCTCAAGTTCAACTAACTCTCCAAGTATGCCCCACAATTGGTTGCCGATCTGAAATCAAGGAAGAAAAGGGGTGGATGAGGTGCCTAATGTCATCACTGGTATGTTAAAGGTTTTTGATTTTGATGTGTATCTAATGATAGACCCAAGTGCCACTCTTTCTTTTATTACTCCTTTTGTTGCCAAAAAGCTTCATGTTAGTCCCGAATTATTATGTGAACCTTATGAAGTTTCAACCCCCATTGGTGAGTCCATTGTTGCTAAAAGAGTATATAGAAATGACCCATATTGATATTGTTGACTTGTAATTTTGTTGAGTTAGATATGGTGGTTTTTTATGTCATTCTTGGGATGGATTAGTTGCATGCATATTATGCTTCTGTTGATTATAAAACTTGTAGGGTTAAATTATAATTCCCTAATGAGCCCATCTTTGAGTGGGAAATTCACAATATGGTGGTCAAGGGTAGATTCATTTCTTTCCTTAAAGCCCAAAAGTCGATTTCTAAGGGTTGTCTCTGTCATATTGTGAGGGTTAGGGATGTTGAGTCCAAAGTCCTTCCTATTGAGTCAGTTCTGGTAGTTAATATGTTTCTTGATGTTTTTGTTGATGAACTTCTTGGTGTTCCTCCCAAAATGAAAATAGACTTTGGTATAGACCTCCTTCACGATATTCGACCTATTTCAATTTCCCCTTATCATATGGCCTCCATGGAGTTGAAGGAACAAATGAGGGATATTTTTGAAAAGGGCTTGATAAAGCCTAGTAAGCCACCTTGGGGTGAATTGGTGTTATTTGTGAAGAAAAAGGATGGTTCTCTTAAAATGTCCATTGATTAGGCAACTTAATAGTGTCATTATAAAGAACAAGTACCCTCTACCAAGAATTGATGACCTTTTTGATTAACTTCAAGGGGCTAGTCACTTTTCTAAGATTGACCTTAGGTATGGGTATCACCAAGTGAATGTTAAGGAGTGTGACATTCCAAAGATGGCTTTTTGGACTAGGTATGGGCACTTTGAGCTTGTGGTTATGTCCTTTGGGTTGACTAATGCACCGACTATATTTATGGATCTCATGAATAGGGTCTTTAAACCATACCTTGACTTTTTTGTGGTAGTTTTTATTGATGATATCTTGATTTATTCCCATAATAAGGAGGGGCATGTTAATTACATAAGGGTAGTGTTGTAAATCTTGAGGGAGAAGAGGTTGTATGCTAAATATGAAAAATATGAGTTTTTGTTGAAAGGGGTTTCCTTTCTAGGGTATGTGGTGTTGGGTTATGGCATTAAGGTGGATCCTAAGAAGATGGAGGTGATTAGAAATTTTTCTAGACCTTTGACTCCATTGGATAATAGAAGTTTCTTAGGTTTGGCAAGTTATTACCGAAGGTTTGTGAATGACTTCTCTTCTATTACTTCTCCTATGACTAAGTTGTCATAAAGGAAGGAAAAATTCATGTGGACCGAAGAATGTGAGAAGAGTTTCCAAACTTTGAAAGATAACCTTGTCTCTACTCCTATGATAGCTCTACCAGAAAGGTTGGAAGGATTTGTTGTATATTGTGACACCTCAAGAATTAGTGTAGGGTGTGTTTGATGCAAAATGGTAAGGTCATAGCATATGCCTCTAGATAACTTGAGGTGTATGAGAAGAATTATCCCACCTATGATCTTGAATTAGCAGTCGTAGTATTTGCTTTGAAAATTTGGCATCACTACTTGTATGGGTTCATGTTGATGCATTTACCGAGCACAAGTTTCTCCAATATGTGTTCACCCAAAAAGATCTTAACTTTAGACAACAAAGGTGGTTATATCTCCTTAAAGATTATGATATGAGTGAAGACTATCACCCAGGCAAAGCAAATATTGTGGCCAATGCTCTTATTAGGGTTTCTATAGGTAGTCTATCTCATTTTGATGATAAGGTCAAAGAGGTGTCTAGATAGGTTCATCAGTTGGCTAGATTGGATGATGTTAATAATGGTGGTGTAGTGGTTGTTTATGGTTCTAAATCATCCTTGATTGAAGAGGTAAAGGCAAAACAAGATCTTGATCCCGCCTTGCTAGAGTTGAAGGCCTTAGTGAAAGATGGTAAAGTGGATGTTTTCTTCCAAGGGGGAGATAGTGCCATTTGGTACTAAGGTATATTATGTGCTCCAAATATGGATGACCCTAAAGAATTGATTTTGAAGGAGGCCCATAATTCATCCTATTCTATTCACCCCAGTTCTACAAAGTTGTATAGGGACTTGAGAGAGATGTTTTGGTAGGGTGGTATGAAGAGAGATGTTCCAAGTTCATATTAGGATGTCACAATTGCCAACAAGTGAAGGCAGAGCATCAAAGGTCGGGTGGCCTAGCCCAAGCTATAGATATTGCTACTTGGAGTGGGAGGCGATCAAAAGGGATTTTGTGGTTGGGTTGCCTAAGACTAGGAAACATTTTTACTCTATTTGGGTAGTTGTGGATAGAATGACAAAGTCGGCTCACTTCCTACTGATCAAAACCACTTATGGTGCCTAATATTATGCAAAGTTGTATATACATAAGTTGGTTAGATTGCATGCAGTGCCCTTGTCTATCACTTCTCACTTTTGGAGGTCCTTCCAAAGAGGTTTTGGCAACAAGGTTATGCTTAGCATAACTTTTCATCATAACATGGAAGGTCAAGCCAAGAGGACTATCCAAATACTTGAGAATATGCTTAGAGCTTGTAGTTTGGAGTTTAAGGGTAGTTAGGATGAACATCTACCACTCATTTAATTTGCTTACAACAATAACTACTACTCAAGCATTGGTATGGCTCCCTTTAAAACTCTTTATGGTAGACATTGTAGATCCCCAGTTGGGTGGTTTGAAGGGGGGAAATGGCTTTGCTATGTCCAGATTTGGTCGTGGAAGCCTTGGAGAAGGACAGCTTGATAAGGGAGAGACTGAAAACAGCCTAAAGTAGACAAAAAGTCCTACTCCGATGTGAGGAGAAGATATTTTTAGTTTAAGGTTGGTGATTGGGTTTACTTGAAAGTCTCACCTATGAAGGATATGGTTCGATTTGGCAAAAATGGAAAATTAAGCCCAACGTTTGTGAGTCCTTTTAGTGTGTTGAGTAGGGTTGGTAAGGTTGCATATGAGTTGAAATTGCCTATGGAAATGAATATGGTTCATCTGATCTTCCATGTATCTATTTTAAGAAAGTGTGTAGGTGAACCAAGTGTTATAGTGCCATTGGATGTTTTGGGTGTTCTAGAAGATAATTTCACCTCTGAGGCGGTCCTAGTGGCAATTGTATGATAGAAAACTGAAAAAGTTGAGAAATAAAGATGTAGCTTTTGTCAAGGTCCTTTGGAGGAACCAACAAGTTCAAAGTGCCACATGGGAGGCTGAGGCAGACATGAGATAGTGATATCCATATCTTTTACACTCTACTCAAGCCTAAGGTACTAATTTAAGTCCCTTTTATGACTTCAAGTCTTATATTTCAACACTTATGTTGTTTTTCATGCATTTATGTTCATGGTCACAAATATATCGTGATTTTTGATACTCATGCTAAGACTTTTTGAAATTGATATTTAGATGCATTTGTTGCATTCATTTTGGGCTGAAATCTTCATAATTACTTCTCTTATGCATTTCTTTGACATTTGGTGATGAATATTCCTAAGGGGGAGGTATTGAAATGCCCCAAAATTGTTCCTAAAAAGTGCCCATAATTGTAATTTCCATATATCTCAAAATCTATGCATGATATTGAAAATCTGACTTCATATTTGGATCAGTGGGCGAAATTGATTGGGGAATAGGTATAACATGAATTTTAGAGGACCCATAGCAAAAAATAAATTTTTCTAATTTATGATTTCCAGAGAGCATCCACGCCCTGACCACGATGTGCCAGAGGCACAGATCAGTTTTAATTTTGTCTTCACATTGGGTCCATATTACGGACCAGACATAGACTAGTGTTAGTTTTTCTTTCCTTTTCCTGTTTTCGCCAAGGGCATTGGGGTCATAACCCCATGCCCACGTATGCATAAAAAGCACTCATACTTAGCCATTTCTCAACTCTATATCACTCAAAACCCTCACAAAAACCTCTCCAAGACTTAACCAAATATCTCATTCAAATTTCAAGGATTTCAAGCTTAACCTTAGAACTCAAGGATTCTCTTGAAACTCTATGTTCTCTTCAAGCGCATCTCCAGAAAACCTAAGTTTGAGGTATGCGGGTTTCATCCATTGGATCTTTTCATCCAAGGAGATCAATCTTCCTTTGTATGAAGACTGTATGTTTTAAGTTGTATCATCTATGGGTATCTCTGTTATGAATTATGATTATAAATTATGTTGAAGTTTTATAAAATATTGAATGATTATGCATGTCTATCTATTTCAAGCTTATACCATGAATTGGTTTTGTCTATTGAGACTATGCATTTTGAGCTATGAAACTATTACCTATTATGATATTTGATTATGTATTTCAAGGTACTCTAGTTCAGGGTTTTACGATATGTTGGTGGATTGACTTGTATTGAGTTTTCTCATATTATTTAATTCTTTGCTTGCATGATTTTGAACAATCATTCTGAACCCACCAAGTATTTGATAAAATGTCATGACAAGGATTCTCATGCTATTGGTGATCTATTACATGATTTATAAGTCAAGGGTCTATATGATGATTTAGGGCTTGCATGTATGATTTGGATACATGAAAAGTATCTATGATTTGCATGTATACCACACATTGTTGAGAGGGTGACATGCTTGACAAACCTCGATCACCTTGTTGAGGGGGTGACATACCTCAATTACCTTGTTGAGGGGTGATATACCTCATTCACCTTATTGAGGGGGTGACATGCCTCAATCGCGTTGTTGAGTGGTAACATTCCTCAATCACCTTTTGATAGGGTGGCATGCCTCAATCACCTTACAAGGGGGTGACATGCCTTAGATTCCAAGTAGTAGTTCGCTTTGGTCTATGTTGGTTAAGGTCTCTTCCTATGCATGTAATACGAACTATGCAAGTTGTATGATTTACAAGCATGTTTTACTTCAAGCATCGATCATTAATTCCATATTGATATTATACTTATCCATTGATTATGATTATGCATTTTGACTATATTAGGTTATGTCTTGTTAAATTGCTTCCTACATACTTAGCACATTCAAACGTACTAACGCATACTCTATACCCACATGATATTACCATGTAAGGACCAGAGTACCTTTTTATCGTCCTCCGTGTGGCTAGTTCAGTGCTTCAAAATATAAGCTTTTGCGAGTCCTCAAGTCCGAGGAAACAGTCTATGCTACTCTTGCTATTTGATATTTCTTTATATTAAACACTTGCTACTATGAGGGTGAGCTTGGAAACTGTCTTGGCCCCTACTACATTCCATGTTAGAAGTGTTGTTTGATATTATGATGTGCTTGCTATGAGCTTGACTCTTTTATGTTTTTATGATTATCATAGACTTCTCTTGTTCCCAGTTCCCTTTTTTTAATTATATCTCTTATTTTATTGATATTCTGTCAAATTAAAGCATATTTGATTGCTAAAACATAGGATTTTACATGTTCTTAAATTGACTTTTTATGGTTTTTATGTGTTTTTATGTCTTGCTTGTAGAAAATATAGGTTGGCATGATTTTTGGAGAAAATTGTAGATTCTGATGAAGTTTAGAAAATACGAGCCACCCTACGAGTCATAGTCCAAGATACAAGTCATAGTGTGCCCTTGTAGCCAGAAACAGTGTTCAAAAATTAGGAATTTTCAAAGTGATGGTCAACTATACAAGGCTAACCTACAAGTTGTAGGTCTTACTATGACTCGTAGGAGGAGGCCTAATAGCAAGGAATAGTGTTGCCAAATTTTTGACAAAGAACTGCAAATAAAGACTACGAGAAGACACTACGAGTCATACAGTAGACCATAACTCATAGCAATGGATTGTAGTAGTCAAGTCCAAAATTCCAAGTGTTGACTACGAAAGCTCAATTAGACTCGAAGGTCACCCTATGGGTCGTACCTGCGAATTGTATCTGTTGCTAGCTGTATTTTCAATTTTATTTTTAAGGTTTTTTTATAAGTACTATAAATAGTCAATGATAGGGTTTTTGAAAAAGATTGTACACTTAAAGATTCTACAACTTTGAGTATTGTTAAAGAGCATTTTTCTTAGGGTTTAGGGTAGATTTTATGATTTTAATTTGAAAACCATTTTTGGGGATTTGAAATCACTTTTACTCATACTCCATTGTTGCAAGCTTGTGGTTTCAATATCAAGGTGATTTTGTTCTTCATTGTTCTTGGGTAATCTCTAAATCATGTTTATTATACTCATTGTTTGTGATTTTGCCCTAGCCATGAGTGGCTAATCAACCATAACTTGGGGTTGTGGGAACCATAAGTAGTTCACTTGAAATAACCCAGACATTTTGCACTTCTTTGATTCAGTATTTGCATGTATTGTCTATCTCCTTTCAGTTTGAATGTTGTGTGGTGGTGGCCAACACCAAACCCTGCCTACTATCACAATTCCAACAAAGGTAGTAATGAATAGGAAAAGGCAAGTAGATAATAGAATTCGATTGATGTGTTCTCGTCTAATCAATCAAACCTGACTAAGGGGCTGGGATAAAGGTAATGGTTAATTGGAACACCATGATTGCCGACCAAGAGCCATGGTGATATTCCACCTTCACCTTCATAGAAGGGCTAGAAGAACCTAAGTTACCATCCTGCATGCAATGTCTCAATTAGAGTTATGTTATCTGGGGTATTTGAGTTAACGAATCATGGAAATCATAATACCCAAGTTGTCCCTCAATTTGGTTGTCTCTTTGCATTAGTAATGTATTGTTCTTATTTTCTTTCTTTTCAAATTGAAAACCCCTCCCTCCCCATTCTAGAGAAAATAGTTGATTGATGCTTGAAATAATTAATTATGAGTCAACATGGTCAACCTCGTATTTCCTGTGGATTCGACTCTAACCTCTGGTTAAGTTTATACTTGATAGTGATGGCTTTACTGTTGAGGCATGAACAAGAAAAATTATGGCACCGTTGTTGGGGAATATGGCTAGATTTTTTACTGATTTTCACTAATAGTTAGTTCAAGTACTACTTTGTAGATTCTCTTGTATTTTACTTTTATTTTTATTTTTGTTGTTTAGTTTTGCTTGCAGGGTATACTAGGTTTGTATGCCTAACACAAGGAGCCAAGGCAATCCCTTAGTTCAACTCAATTTGGAGATCTATCGAGTTGCAAGAAGAATGGCCCAAAAACGAGTATATCATGATTGATAAAGCAGTTGGTCAACATGAGGATGATGTGGGTAGAGATGAAAATCCACATCGAAGAGAATATAGCCACATCATAGGGAGTTCAATAACAATACATATGGTTGGAAACAATATAGGCTGAACACTATGGCCATAGATATTACGAGAGCAATAGCATTGCAACCATTATAGGCCGACACTAAGTTCATTATGTCTAGTTGTCTCCTACAAATGCTTCAAAATCATAATGTTTCATTATAGGCTACCTTCAGATGATCCACATTGCCATCTCCATAATGTTTCATTTGTTTGCAAGGGTGTGATGGGTACACAAAATCTTTCGGTGGATGCGATTGGTTTAAGACTCATCCCTCTATCTGCCACAAGAATGTGGGTATATGGTTCTGTCCGAGCTTCCTCAAAGTTTGATCACTAGTTAGGCCAAGCTACAA
This sequence comes from Solanum sejunctum, assembly GCA_025642045.1. Classification (NCBI taxonomy): domain Eukaryota; kingdom Viridiplantae; phylum Streptophyta; class Magnoliopsida; order Solanales; family Solanaceae; genus Solanum; species Solanum sejunctum. Next base: position 10,394,603 of record JAOTQJ010000011.1, on the reverse strand, counting down.
AGAGCCTTTTTAGAGAGGCATTTCCCAAGGTCCAAAAAGCCAATATCAAAGATCAAATTAACAAGTTCGTGCAATTACTCGGTGATTCAACAAGCTAGGAAAGGTTAACTAAGTGTTTGAGGATAGTTCCCGATCGTAAAATTGTTGATGATGCTTTAATTGAAATCTTCTATCAAGATCTTGATAAAAATAATCAGGCGTATGCAGACACTATTATGGGTGGCATGTTTCTAAATCGACCTTTTGCATGACTTGCCGAAAGAATGGAGCAAGTGGTCAAAATGAATTGTCCATGGGGTCAAAGAGAGAGACATACAATAAAAACTTCTTGAATGGTGAACACCAACAATGACAAAGCTAAGGTCAATGAACAGATCATGCAATAAATTGCTCAACTTCGCACAAGTATGAACTTTTATTAGAGCAAAACCAAGCAAGTGTTCATGAGGTATCTCACCAACCTCCTAAGCCCCTATGTATGAAGATCCCTTCTTTGACGAAGATGTTTAATTTGTGAGTAATTAAGCGGTGTGTTTCCGACACAATGCCTAAGAGTCTAACTTAGACTATTTGAGTCAAGAAACTAAAAACTAAGGTTGTAACTCTAATAAAGAGGGTGCATGTAGAGATAACCATAGAAGTTATTATGAAAGAGAAAGAGTATTGAAGGCTGAATAGGGGTGAAAAGATGGTTATAGAAATGGTCCCTATGTGACTCCCCACAATCGTGATGCTAGACCTAGCAACTCTAGGATTGAAGAAATGTTTGACAAGTTGTTGAAGAGAGCGACCAGTAGGATGAGACTTTGAAAGTGATGAGATCGGACATTTCAAGCATAAACCAAAAGATAGAGTTTCATTCGGTATCCATTAAATAAGTAGAGCAACAATTTGGTCAAGTTTCCTCTCCATTGAACCAATGCCAAAAGGGTACGTTTGCCAAGTAAGACAATTCAAAATCCTAAGGATGATGGGCATTGTATCGTGGTCAGGGAGAGAAGTGGGAAGAATACCATTGATATGCAGTGCTGGTAGTTCATGATAAAGCTTGTGAGAATGTTTATGACAAAATTGTGGTGGAGGAAAATAGTTTGGAAAGCAATAGGACGCAACATGAAGAAGTAAAAGGTCAAGAAAAGGGCAAGATGATCCCAAAACCTCCTCCCCCTTTTCCTCAAAGTCTCAAGATAAGGAAAAAAAGGATGATAAAGTCAAACACTTTCTTACAATGCTAAAGTAATTATCCATTAACATCCCCCTTATAGAAGCATTGGAGAAGATGCTTGGGTATGCTAAATGCATGAAGAATTTGGTGACGAAAAACCACACATGGAGCCAAGAGCTTTCGCAAGAGCTTCAACAATATAGTGCATACATTATCAAATGCCTAGTCCAAAAGGGGGAAGACCTTAGTGCATTCACTTCCTTGTACCATTAGTGATGTGGAGTTTGCAAAGGCATTATGTGATCTAGGAGCAAGTATGTATTTGATTTCTTTTGCCATTTTCAAAAATCTTGGGCTTGGTACTCCTATTCCCACAACAATGTGATTGCTCATGGCGAATAGAACTATAAAAAAACTGGAAGGGATATTTTTTGATGTGCTTGAAAATTTGATAAATTTATACTTCCCGCTGATTTTACGATCCCTGATTGTGAGATTGATTTAGAGGTTCCCATTATACTGGGAAGATCATTTCTAGCCACCGGGAAAGCCTTGGTAGATATAGATTCTGGTCAATTGTGGTTTAGGGTCAATGATACAAAGGTTACTTTTGACATACGTCAATCGAGAAAGCACCCATATAGCTCAAAAGTGAAGTGTGGCCCATTGAGGATTTTCGATAATGGATGATGACTAAGATAAGCACAACATTAAACAAGGCGCTACTTGGGAGGCAACCCAAGTATCCTTCATGTTTTTGGCTAATTTTTAAGTTTATTTTGGTTGTTTGAATTATTAGGTAGTAGATTGATTTTTAGTTTGATTTTTAAGACATTGAATCGGATGTGTTGATTTAAAGATTGGAGTATTTTGCGATTTGGTTTGCAAGTATGAATCAAGTGTGAAAAGTGTGAAAAATGACATTTGAAGAAGCCTCTATAACTAGACCTACAAGCCATAGTGCACACTGCAACTCGTAATCATGCCTTATAAAGCGAAACTGTGATTGATTTAAATATGCATATACACTATGAGCCAACCTTACGATTCCTAGTCCATGCTACGAGTCATAAGAGGGGTTCATAATGCCAAGTATGAATTTTGAATTTTTCTAAGTGATTGGGTCTGCTATGAGACCATGACCTATGAGTCATAAGTATCCCTACGACTTGTAGTCGGAGCTTCGTAGCCCCGATCTGCAGAATTTTAGAAAGTGACCTGGTAGGGGCATATTTAAGGGTCAAAATGATTTTGACCCTAATTTCCTCAATTTTGAACCATTTTTCCCCCCAATGTTTTCCCAAAAAGTTTTTCAACTATTTCAATCATTTTTTGTGATAACCCATGTCATTTTCCGGCAAGATCTCTAGCAAGCACTTTTACTCTAGGGTTTTGACTCTCTTTTTTCTCTCTCAGTACATCTACTTGCTTCTTATTTTCTCAATAGGTATGCTTTCTTAGTAAAAATTGTTAGATGATTATGTGTTTGCATATGATGTTGAAAGTACCCATGAGAAAATGGTTGTCTAGACATGAGAAGTAGGGTATGGCCGATTAAAATTCCCTAGTGTTGTTTTGAATTGTGAAATCGCCTTCGCTGGTTAGCTACGAATGTGATCCTTTATCATACCTAGTGTTGATCATGGTTGTTGTAATGAATACTTGATGATTGATTGATAATTAATTCATGGTGGGGTTGAAATTTTGTTTTGAGCGTGTTGTTGGATTAAAAATGGGATTTTTAGATACCCATTAAATAAATTTACTTTTGATCCCTTTGAACTCCCATGATTTTGTGTAGTGTTGATTATTGTGAGTTTAGGGATAGAAAACTTTTGGGGTGATTCTCGAATGAGTTGGGAAGTTGTTGTTGGATTTTCTAATTAGTGATACAATTTGTAGGGTTATTGTGGTTTGAATATTCATGACTAGGGTTGTATGAATATTGATATACCTATTGAATTGATTGAGAGAGTTGCTTCAAATGATGTTTGAACTATTTTATGATTGATTGTAGTTATTGTGGTGAAGTTACAAGCACCATAGGTGCATGTTGTTTCTTACTATGAGACATTCCTACAACTCGTAAGAGGTCCTAAGAGTCATAGTGGCCCTTCGTAGGGAATAGCAATCACCTATGGTTCCTTAACATTTACCATACAAGAACCACCTACATGTCGTAGTGTTTATTATGAATCGTAGTGAGGGTCTCGTAGACCTATCTTAAGCATTAAAATGTTTTTGAAACTTGATACGACCCCAGACCACGACTCTTAGGTCACCCAATGAGTCTTACCTATGCCTCTTAGCTACAAATTTGCTGCTAGTGCAGTGTAAAATTTTTCTGTGTTATACTTTTTGTTCTTGTTTCTTTTTGTTGCTTTCTCTATTTTTTTATGTTGTTGCAACTATGGTGCTCATTTATGGTATGGGGTGTAATTTTCAAGTATGATGCCTCCAAAAGATAAAGCTATTATCCAAGACTTTCATAGAAATTTGATAGATGTGGCTCCAGATACCAAGCAGTCAGAGGGATCTAAAGAGGTCCATAGTGTCCTCATTGACCCAAAGGCTAATATGCCTCAAACCAGAACCAGGGTTGCATATACTCCAAAGATAGTTGAGAGCTCCTCCTAGTCTAAAGAGGAGGGTGATGGAGATGAGTCATCTCATAGTTCACCACAGATGACTCATACTCATACAAAGTCAAATTCTCATAAGGTATCACAAATTCAGTAGGGTGAGGCAGAGTCACAGGCCCCAATCGGCCTATCTGTCTCCTCTACTAATCCTAGAGGCATCTGACGGCGAGTTCTGGATATGGAACAAATCTACAACAGGGGGTTAGAGCTAAAGGTACAAGGAAAGCCTATCAGGTAGTTTCATGAAGAATTGAGGCTGAATGATTCAGGGTTGGGCAGGGTTCTAGCTTTAGAGGTTGAGATTGACTGGCACAAACTTCGATGGTTATCAAAGTGGTTGGGCAAGTATGCCCCATATTTAGTTCAAGAGTTCTATGCTGCCTATATCGCTACCATCCATAGAGATCTTCAAAAATGGAAGAAGGCCATTGATCAGCCTAGACTGTGAGAGATCATACTTCGGGTGGCGAGAGTCGACATTTCAAAGGAGACTAATCACGGGGTTCAGTTTAGGCCTAATTATAGGGTGCCACATTCCACCGCTGAGTACTATAATAGGATTAAGAAGATTAGACTAGCAGTGATAGGGAAGAATGTGGAACTAAGGACTGAGCTTCTCCGATAGGTGACTAGCCAGATTTTTAAGGGCGGTGCCAATCCATCATGAGTCACAAACCATGCCAAGTCAATAGTGAAGTCTCATCTCTTTTTTGGCCAAATACTAGTGGTACATTATCCGATCATGCATCAGGCCTACATTTATGGATAATATAATCACTTTGGAGTGGGTTGTGTTACTAGCCAGTATCTTGGCTAGCTATGAGATAGATTGGGGATACGTCATGGCGGAGCAGATTCATGAGTCCGCAATTTATACTAACACCTCATTGCCATTCCCAATCTTGATACATAGACTATGAATTGATGCCAGAGTTCATGCAGAACTCCACCTCAACCCATATATAGAGGCCCTGCACACTATGTATCCCAACTTGATCAAGGCTGATGAGAACCCAACGGGCTTACCAAGAGCAACTTCTCCTTCAATGCAAGATCCATTCCTATTAGAGACACATACTGAGGAGTCTACTCTATCTACCACCACTTCCACTGTAGTTGCACTAGAGCAGCCTCCAGCAGCTAAAACCAATATGATGCCCACCATAGATACACCAGCACCTTCTTCGACTCAGGTTACTTTCACAAACTACACTATTATCTCATCCTTTACTCTTTAGGCTTTGGTGCACAGGTTGGCTAAGACGGAGGCCAGTTGAGCAAGATGATAAACCAGATCAACCCATGGGTTCATCAGATGGCCAAGGACTTGAAGGAGAGGGCCAGAGCAATCACTCTCAAAATTGTAGACCGTAGAGTTGCTACAATGGATGATAGTGTCAATACTTTCAAGGATAGGTCTAGCCGAGGCTAGAGGTGGCACAACCTACTGACATAAGTGTTATAAAAGAAGAGTTAACCAAGTTGAAGGATAACTTGATGAGATTGTTAGCATCCACAATAGCATTCACGGAGGAGGCATCTAAGGGTGATGATTGGATTATCTTATTTGAGGATTGCTATATGCCCACTGGAAGAGGCCTCTTGAGGGTGATGATGCAGTTATGAGCCAGAAGAAATCAAAGACAACTAAGAAGGTGGCACAGATGGAGGAGTGAATTATAGACCAGCTGGTTCAAGAGTTTTTAGCCATGGAGGAGCTGAGGAAGTCTCAGGAGGAGCAAATATTGCAAAGAACCGGTAGCTCGAGTATAACTACAACCCAGATAACTTCGGAGGAGAGTGAGACATTGGACCAAATGAAATGTCGGCATACGAGCACCATATGTTTGCTACTTTTGACCCCCATGCTTTTTATCTCTTGATATATTGTTCTTATTCAAACATTATGTTTTTACTATGTTTTGGATACTTTTGGATGTTTTATTTTTTATGATTGGTTTTATTTTGGATGATTGGTTTTAATTTTGGTTTGTGTTATATAGCAGAAGGTCTCAGTAGAGGTGTTGGATGGATGAGTGGAGAAGTTGATTGATATTGATGTAGTGTTTTTCAAGGCCCTTTGGAAGAGTCGTCTATTTGTATAAGTCTCTCAAGGAGTGAGAGCGTGCATAGAGGAGCAATATCCGTATCTTTGTCATTCTATTCAAGCTTATGATAACAATCAAGTCCTTTTCTATAATTCAAAGCCATGTATTTCAGCCTGTATGTCATTCATATGCATTCATGTTTAAGTCGGCAAATTCATGATGATTTTACACTTATGTTGAGATCTTGAAAATGGTGTTGGAATTGTAAAGTTGCACTATTGGGGCTGATTTGGTTATAATCACTCTTGTCTTGTACGTCTCATTTACATTCAGGGATGAATTTTCCCAAGGGGGAGATATTGAAACAACCCCAAAGTGACCAAAAATGTGCCTCGAATTATCCAAAATTTTAAATTCCATATATCTCAAAATCCATTTCTTACTTCAAAACTCTGACTTTATATTCTTGTTCAGGGGTCAAAATTAGGTGAAAAGGGTCTAACCCCAATTTTAGAGCGAACAATTCACAATTTCAATTTTCAAAGTGGCGATTTCCAGTGTCTTCTCTCCCTTATCATCACGACGTACACCTGCTTTAAAATGGTGCCACTTTTTTTATTTCGATCCAAGACTTTTAAGTCGTAGTGCTAAGTGTTTCTATGCGTGAAAATACATATAATCAGCCTTATATCACCCTCATATTACCCAAAACATTTCTCCAATTCTCACTCAAATACTTAGCCATGTCTTTACTCCCAAATTCAAGTCTCAAAATCTTCATCTGGATCTAAGGAATTCCTTCAAGCTTCAAGTCTCCATTAAATTGTTCTTCAAAAATTCTTAAAGGTCAAGGTATGTGGGGTTTTTTTCATGGGTTCCTTTCACCCATGATACCCAAGCTCCCTTAACTCAAAAATTGTATGATTTAAGTTGATCTATTTATGGGTCTCATCTATTAGGAAAATCACTGCACACTATATTGGGGTTTATGAAATTTTAACTATTTTGCTATGTCTTGAGCTATAAATCATGGATCTATTATAAGATTTAAGGAGGGGTTTTGAGGTATATTGCTTGAGGGTGTTGCAAGGTGTTAATTGATTCTTTTTTAATGGATTTCTTGCATGATTTCACTCTTGAATGCATGTTTTTATAATAGCACTACACACCCACTAAATGTTTGACAAAATGTTCGGATAGGATTTCTTGAGGAATTGAAGGTCCAATGCATGTCATATAAATTGAATAGTTTTATGATGATTATGTGATGATGACACGATGATGGCGTGATGATGAATTAAAGGTATACATATGATTTATAATGTTAAGAGGAAATGTAAGTATATGATAACCTTGTGATGATGAAAGTATATTATAAATGTGTTGAATTCATGAAAAGCATCTATTATGTTGCAAGTCAATCACCTTGTTGAGGGGGTTCCATGCCTCGATCACCTTGTTGAGAGGGTGTCAAGTCTCAATCACCTTGTTGAGTGGATGCTAAGTCTCAGTCACCTTGTTGAGAGGGTGCCAAGCCTCGGTTACCTTGTTGAGGGGGTATCAAGCCTCAATCACCATCCAAGGAATGGTGTGCCTTGGAGTTGGAAAGTAGCTCACTTGGTGTATTGATGGTCTATTCCTATGCATGCTCTACTATCACTTGGTGTGCCTTGGAGTTGGAAAGTAGCTCACTTGGTTAATTGATTCTTTTTTAATGGATTTCTTGCATGATTTCACTCTTGAATGCATGATATTGATAGTATGAGGATGAATCCTCTGGTGTTCTATTGGTCAAAGGTGGATGAAGATCTACTAGAGTTCATTGATGAGGTCGACAAGATCTTGAATGTCATAGGTGTTTGACCGAATGAAAAGATAGAGTTGGTGGCATACCAACTCAAGGGGATAGTCCAAATATAGTATCATCAATGGAAGGGGGAGAAAGGAAACAGTTATGTGGTGCTTTGGTAGGAGTTCAAATGGGCTTTCCTTAATTGATTTTTCCCTCGTGGGCATAGGGAAGCTACGTTGGTAGAGTTCTTGAATTGAAACAAGGTGCTATGAGTGTGAAGGAGTATACCCTCAAGTTTAATCAACTTTCAAAGTATGCTCCTCATTTGGTGGCCAATCCTAGATCTAGGATGAATAAGTTTGAGATGGAGGTCTCTGATTTGGTGAGTGAACAATACCGGTCTGCCTTGCTAATTAGTGACATGGACTTATCTTGGTTGATAACCTATGCCGAGCAAATGGAGGAGCATAAATTGAGGAAAAAAGGGGGCATAAGTCCAAGAGGGCTCGATTTCATGGTGGCTCTCAAGATCTAGATTTCGGCGGTGCTTCAAATGAGAGGATGGTTATTGATGGGGTGACTAACTCAAGGGGGAAAGATGGCTATAAAGGGAGAATTATATCATACCCCAAGTCTCGTTAGGATGGACTGACACCCATTGTCGATATGGACCAGGAGAACCAACCTGTATCTATGCATTTTCTATACATATTATAAGGGATTCCTACGCTGAACATGCCTTTAAGAAAGTAAACAGTGATAACAAGCCAAAAGGAGATGCATATGGCTAGGCCGTTAGGGCCACAGTGTTTAAAGTATGAGACATGACCACATTTTAATTTACATAGTCTACAAAGACTCTAGATAAGGGAAAGTATCTGATAAGGTTCAGGATAGGACCTGCCTCAAATAACTGTACAATACAAAAATATAAGCTCTAGACATAAAGCTCCGAAGCAACCTAGAGCTTGGTAATAGCAGCTGGATATCTTGTTCTCCAACTAGGTAGATCTACTAGCATTTGTACCTGCAGCATGAAATGTAGGTCCTCCTTAAGGAACGTCAGTACGAGATAATGTACTAAATATGTAAGGAAAGAAATACTATATATGAAATAACAGCTCAAATGAAACTATGCACTGGTATAGGATAAGAGACCACCTTCAGTTGTACTATGGGATCATGTACTTTATGTTCTTTTTATTACTTTAATTTTATTGTATAATCTGTGCACAACATATAATACAAATGACCAGCTGATCAGTGGTAAAACTATATAGGGATCATCCCTAGATAGTTTCTTCCTTAACCCCTCAGGCTACCACCCGTGATAGGATCGTCCCTGGCTCGGTGATTCTTCGACCCCTCAGGCTACCACCCATCAATAAACAATATACTTTACTTTTGAATTACCTTTGAGATGATTCTTTCGGTGGTCATAATATTGGAGATGTAGGACTATAGGTAGAATATGTGACATGTAAATAATCACAAAAGATAACACCTAGTGAAAGGAGTAAGTTACAGAAATAATAAAATGCATAGGAGGTAGAACAAACATGAACTTTATTTAGTAGAACGAACTCATGTATGAGAGCATATGAGCATGTGAAAGAGTTGAGATATGGATGTTTGTTATGCCGGAGTAGATAAGAGCCTCTATGCACCAAGGAAGAACCTAGGCTTCATGCCAAGTAAATACAAAATAAAGTAGCCTTACATACCTTGTTGTATGACCTCGTTACTACCTTGAGATAACCTTACCTTCCTCCAAATATTTATCTGCAACATAATAGGTGATAAAACTAGAATTAGTAGCAAATAGATACACCTTGGCAGCCCAATCACATAAAAGACAACACACGGGCAACAAGAGGGTATTTATAAACCCAAGCGTATTCTTTTAACCTGTCCACTCCTAATCATATTTTCTAATAAAAATTCGCATGTACACATCATGGTCAGCCTTTTTAGTGTGGTAACAGTCTTACAACAGCCCACAAAGCACAACACACAACAATTCTACACAACCGACAAATAGACAGCATAATGTTCCGTCCCTTTGCTATATTATAACGTCAAAAATTCCAAACCCATTCCAACTTTAACCAAACTATTCTCAACAAATCTATACATAAAAACATCCTTGAACCAGTCTTAGAATAGTAACAAATCAGTCATCAAGGACGTGAGGCAATAGCCTTCTATCCAACAGCCTATAAGTTCATACTAAGAACACAATTGCAATATCATATAAGGACTCACTTTTGTAGACTATAAAAGTGGTGAATCAGACTAGTTAAATTACTATAAAACCAACCTTTGTTAAATACATAAGTATTACTTCATAATATATCCTACCAAGAAGAGAAAAGCCTCTTGAACAACAAGAAAAATTCAGAACAATCCTTAGGACACATGCTGTCTAGAATTTTCAGCATATACTTAATCAACATAGTCTCTTGTTTTTCATGACGAAACCTTATTAAACACTCAACTATAATTACTTACCTTTACCTTCATGGTTGATGGCCTTCTTAAGAACCCTAAAAGCTTTGTTTGGCTGCTTTACAAAGTCAAGAACAGTTGAGAGAAAACTTGGAGCATTATCTAATATTTCTGTGTTGGTCAAGTTGAAAATGACTTATGGGAGCTGCTTTAAACCCTTTTTAAAGGGGAGCTTTGCTGACTTACTAAGGCATTTTTAGCCTTACATTACCAAGCTAGTGATGCATCTCCTTACCCCTTTCACTTGGGCCTTAAGGGGCTCCAAATTGATGCTTTTGCTGCAAATTTTTCAGATTTCTTCCTAATTAGTTTGGGCCTAATTTATCAAAGGCATTGTGATGTCTTTGGGACCTTTTTAATATCCTCCTTGGGCTGAACATATAGTCCATTGATGATGCTAAAACTTGGGCTAAAGTTACACCCTTAACAAGGATTTTATTCATAGTCGAACTTGGACAAATCCTCGGGCCTCGTCTCCATTTAGTTAGCAAATTTAAGCTAAGTAAGTAGGTGACTCACCTGCAAGCTTCGTAAGTCCTACAAGCACCTCAATTCTCTTACTTTGTTTAGGGCCGTGATCTCCTCAATTTGACACCAAACAAGTATACACTCGATCCTCTTAAGCGCTAGATGCACACATCGCCCATTAACATGAGATTCAAGCACTTTTAAAAATTAGCGCTAATTTGATCAAATCATACGATGCTTCAATTGCATAGTACTAGTACATGTATAATGTGGGGTGTTACATCCTCCCCCTCTTAATAACATTCATCCTCAAATGTTAGCATAATTACATAGCGTAACTAAGTTCAACGCAACAAACGTTCAAACATATGTACCTATTAAGGCTACCAATTCTAGATGTTGGACTTCCTCTTTAGATTCAAATAAGTAAGGGTATTTTGATTTCATCGCATCCTCGGCCTCCCATGTTATTTCTTTGGCTTGCTCGTTTCTCTAAAATACTTTTACTAAAGCTATTTCTTTATTCCTTAGCTTCTTAACTTGAAGATCTAGAATAGCAACAAGTACCTCTCCATAGGTGAGATCTTCTGTAACATGCACATCCTCAATAGTAGTGATACAGGATGGGTCACCTATGCATTTTCGAAGCATTAAGACATGAAAAATTGGATGAACCATTGAAAGCTCTTGGGGTAACCTATGCAACCTGCTCGAACCTCTTAATAATATGATATGGTCCTATGTAACGTGGGCTCAATTTTCCTTTCTTACCAAATCTCATAACCCCTTTCATTGGAGACACACTTAAAAATACCCAATCCCCTACTGAGGATTCCAGTCCTCTCCTTCTAACATCTGCATATGATTTATGACAACTTTGGGATGTTTCTAGCCGCTGTTGTATTACCTTAACTTTTTCCATGGCTTGTTCTACTAGATTTGGCCCAAGCAAGGGAGTTTCACCCACTTCAAACCATCCAATTGGCGATCTATATTTCCTTCATACAAACCTTCATAAGGTGCCATATTGATACTTGAGTGGTAGCTATTATTATAGGCAAATTCAATAAGTGGCAAATGGTTAACCCAACTAACTTTAAAGTCTAATGCACAAGCTCACAACATATATCTTTAAGTGTTTGAATAGTTCATTCTACTTGACTCTCTGTTTGAGGGTGGAAAGTTGTACTCAAATTCACTTGTGTCCCTAAACTTCTTTGGAAGAACTTCTAAAACATTATAGTGAATTAAGGTCCTTGGTCAGATATAATGGAGATTGGAACTCCATGTAGCCTGACTATCTCTTTAAGGTATAGCTTGGCGTACTCTTCAGTTGTATAATCACTCCTAACTGGCAAGAAGTGTGCTGACCTTGTGAGTCTGTCAACTATTACCCATATGGAGTCAAACTTCTGAAATAAGAGAGGCAACCTAGTAACAAAATCTATATTGATCATATCCTACTTCCATGTTGGAATCTCTATACACTGCATAAAACCTCTTGGCTTTTGGTGTTCTACTTTCACTTATTGGCAATTTGGACATTGAGCCATAAACTCTGCAAAGTCCTTTTTCATGCCTTCCCACCAAAATATTCCCTTCAGGTCATGGTACATCTTAGTTGATCTCGGATGGATGGAATATCGGGAATGATGGGCTTCTTCCATTATCCTTTTTCTTAATCCATTAATATTAGGCACACATAACGTATTTTGGCAGTAAAGTACTCCATTTTGTGTAATGTCAAGGTCTTTTGTCATACCATGACTCACCTTATCCTTAAGCCGTCGTAGAACAGGATCCTCGAACTACTTTTCTTTCACCTCCATTATTAATGAAGACATTACTGCATTATGTACAATAACCCCTTCCGTTGGAGTTTCAAGAAGGCAAACTCCCAAACTGGCTAGCTGGCATAGATCCTTAGCCACTCCTCAACTTACCATAGCTTGATCACCAGTATTCATGATTGCCTTACGACTCCGAGCATCGACTACCACATTTGACTTCCTATAGTGGTAAAGTATATCAACATCATAATGATTTATTAGCTCTAGCCATCTCTGTTGTATTAAGTTTAGGTCTTTCTACTTAAAGATGTATTGCAGACTCTTATGATCAGTATATATGTCAACGTGAATCCCATACAAATAGTGGTGCCATATTTTCAGAGTAAATACAACCCCTGCTAGCTCAAGATCATGAGTTGGGTAGTTTTTCTCATGTGGTCATAGCTATCTAGATGCATAGGCAATTACCCTACCATGTTGTGTCAGTACTCACTCTAAGCCAACTCCTGAAGCATCGCAATACACTGCATACCCCTTGGTGCCTTTTGGAAGTACTAGCACAAGTGCAAAAGTTAGCATATTTTTCAACTCCTGGAAGCTCGTTCACATGCATCATTCCATTGGAACTGGGTCGCCTTATGTGTCAACTTTGTTAGAGGTGTAGAAGTAGAAGAAAAATCTTTAACAAACCTCCTGTAATAACCAACCAAACCTAGGAAGCTTTGAACTTCCATAGGTGTTGTTGGTCTTGGCCAATCTTTCACAGCCTCTATCTTTCGTGAATCAACACTTATTCCTTCATTAGACACAATATGACCCAAGAATGCCATTGATTTTAGCCAAAATTCACATTTAGAAAACTTGCCATACAATTGTCGAGCACAGAGAACCTATAACACTTGTCGTATATGATTTGCGTGGTCCTCTTCTGATCTTGAATATACCAAAATATCATCTATAAATACTATCATTAGCACATCCAAGAACAGCTTAAATACCCTATTCATAGGATCCGTAAAAACTGCTGGTGTATTTATTATCTTAAATGACATTATGAGAAATAATGACCATAGCATGTTCTAAAAGCAGACTTAGGCATATCTTTCTCCTTCACCCTCACATGGTGATACTCGAATATCAAATCAATTTTTAAAAAACATTTGGCACCCTATAAGTGATCAAATAATCATCAATCTTGGCGATTGAAGAGTTGGCGATTCTGCCTCCAAATCTCTCAATCTAACAAAATGACATATGTACCCCTTAGATATCATCTTTCTGGCCTTAAAATAAGAGATAAACTTCCTCTTTGGTGCCCCAACATTGTGTTCCCATTCAAGAACTGACTCATTTGGAAAGTGGAAGTACACTCTCTTAGTTCGGCAATCCACGGTGGCATAGCAAGAAGCTAACCAATCTATACTAATTATAACATCAAATTCCACCATTTCTAGCTCAATACGGTGTAACATCCTATATTTTATATGTATTAATACTATGCAAATGAAACATGATATGTCTTCTCAAATTAGCACCAATTTTTAAAAGTACTTGAATCTCGTGTTAATGGGCGATATGTGCGTCTAACACTTAAGAGGTTCGAGGGTATATATGTTTTGTGTAAAATTGAGGAGTTCACTATCCTAAACAAAGTAAAAGAATTGAGATGCTTGTATTACTTAATAATCTAGTAGGTGAGTCTCCTATTTGCTTAGCTTAAATTTGCTATCTAAACAGAGATGAGGCCCGACGTCAAATTTGTCCAAGTTCGATTGTGAATAAGGTTCATGTTAAGGGGGTAAATTTATACCATGTTTTAGCATCATAAATGGAACTTATTTTTAGTCCAATAAGAATGCAAAAATGGCCTAAGTATAACACAATACACTTGACTACTTGCGCCAAAATTCTAATTAAGAAGAAGCTACAAAATGGGCAGCCAAGGTCCATCAAATTTGAGACCCATTTAGGCCTAAGTGTGAGTTCCAAGCTGCTGCATCACAAGTGTATTGATAGGTGGCAATATATGGTCAAAAGGGAAAGATAAATCTGGCCAAAAGGTTCTTTAAAAATGGCTCAAAAGTAGCTCTCAAGTCATTCCCAATTGAAACAATTTTTCAGTTTTCTAAAAGACTCTTATCTTTTCTTTACTTCATTTAACCAAGCAGCTATTGCAACCTTCTAAGCTTATTGAAGGAAACCCTAATCTTGAAGAAAAAGTTAAGTAATCATAATTGTGTATTTAGTATGGTTTCTTTATGGAAAATAAGAAGTATATGCTAGTATGTTGTGCTGGAAATTCTGGACTGCTTGTGTCCTAAGGATTGTTGTGAATTTTCATGTTGTTCAATAGTGTTTTCTCTTCTTGGTTAGCTGAATTATAAAGTTATACTGATGTAGTTAACAAGGGATTATTTGTTAGTCATGTCATTAAGCTGCTTCACTACTTTTACAGCCTACAAAGATGAATTACTATACGTCATAATTGTACTCTTAAAAGAAACTTGTGAGTTGATAATTGCAATATGTTGTTCCACGACCTTCCCCTACTTTGGGACTACTTGTGGACTATTTTAAGACTGGGGTTTACGTGGTAAAAATGTTGGAAACAATTTAGGCAATGTTAAAATAGATATGGGATTGTTGACGTCAAAGTATGGAGAAAGGATGTAACGTTATGCCGCTTGTTTGTATGTTGTGAAGAATTGTTATGTGTTTGTCTTGTGCACTATTGTAAGATTGTTAGGGGTATGAAAAAAGATGTACATGACACGTACATACGAATGGTTGTTAGAAAATATGATTATAAGTGAAAAGGGTGAAGAAATTTCTCTGCATTGCTAATTAAACATTTGTTGCCCGGATGTTAGTTTTTATGGTATTGGGTAGCTAAGAATTGTTTCCTCACTGCTAATACTAGTCTTATTGCCTAATGTAATATAGATAAGTATTTGGGAGAAATGTAGCCACTACAAGGTAGTACCGAGGTCATACAACGAGGTATGTAACACTACTTAATTTAAAATTATTTGGCATGAAACATAGATCCCTCCTTGGTACATAAAGGCATTTACCAACTCTGACACAACTATTAACCGTGTCTCCACTCTTTTAAATGTACATATGCTTCCAACATAATCGCCTTCAAATCTATATACATACGTGGATACAAAATTATATGAGTTCTTGTTGCTAAATAAAGTTCACGAGTTGTTTCATCTCATATGTATTTCATTATTTATGTAACATACTACCTTTATTGCCATATTGTGTTGTATGATTATCTACAAAGCATATGTTGTATATACACCCCTAAAGCTCCAATATTGTGACCACTAAAAGAATCATCTTAAAAGTAATTAAAAGATAAAGTATATTATTTATTGATGGGTGGTAGACCAAGGGATGGAAGAATCACCTAGCCAGGGACAATCGTATCACAGGTGGTAGCCCGAGGGGTTAAGGAAGAACCTAGCCAAGGATGATCCTGATATCGATTTACCACTGATTAGTTGGTCATTTGTGTTATAGTTGTTAACTGATTCTAAAGTAAAGGTAAAGTAATATAAAGAGCATAAAGTACATGATTCCAAAGTATAACCAAAGGTGGTCTCTTATCCTACACCAGTGCATAGTTTCATTTGTGTTGTTATGTCACATATAGTATTTCCTTCCTTATATATTCAGTACATTATCTTGTACTGACGTCCCTTATGGAGGACCTGCATTTCATGCTGCAGGCACAGGTTCTAGTAGATCTCCTCAGTAGAGTACAGGATATCCAGCTGCTATTACCAAGCTCTACGTTGCTTCGGAGCTTTGTGTGTGTGTCTAGAGCTTATACGTTTGTATTGTACAGTAGTTGAGGCGGGACTTTTCTTGACTCTTATAATTTACTTCTCCTTAACTAGAGGCTTTGTACACTATGTAAATTAAAGTGTGGTCATGTCTTAAACCTTAGACATTGTGTCCCCAATGGCCTAACCATATGCATTTTTTTTGGCTTGTTATTACCGTTTTCTTTCTTAAAGGCATAATGAAAGTAGAAATTCCTTATAATATGTCTAAAAAGTGCACAGATATAGGTTGGTTATCCCGAGCCTTATGGGCAACGGGTGCCGATCTACCTTATGGGACTTTGGGACGTAACAGAAGTGGTATCAGAGTGGGTCATCTTAGGGAGTCTACAAAAGTCGTGTCTATGTTTAGTGCTGTTCATCAATATGTTGTGCACGATATTTATAAGTAGGCAGCTACGTTGCATTTAGGAGTTGTTAGTTTTGTTTCATTCTTTAGATTGTGCTATAGAGCTAAGCGTAACAGGTGGATTGTGTCTAACTTCTTAATTGTTTTGTACAACAATCAAGTACGCCAGAAAATAGGAAGAAAAAAGGTAAAAGGAAGGTAGTAGAAGTGGTGGCTAGTACACCCAGTCTTGTGTTACAACGAAATGAGGCTCAATATGAGTCTCTATCACAGGCATCTCTAACCCCTCCAACTCCTGATCAACCCAGAAGTAGTGAAATTGCCCCAGAACCACCTATTGATGCTAATGTATAGGATCTGAGAAATGCAGTCCAACTATTGACTTGTATAATAGCTAGCCAAGGTCAAAGACAGGAAGGTCCAATTATAGGTATAGGTGGTGTAAATAGGGCAGCTGGCACAAGGACATGTGACTTCCTTAATTTGGACCGTCCAGCCTTCACTGGGTCTGATCCTAATGAAGATTCCCAAGACTTTATTGATCATATTCAGCTAAAAGCACTCTAGATGTTATACATGTGAATGGTACAGAACCTGTCGAGTTAGCGACATATAGGTTGAAGGGTGTGGCTATATTGTGGTATGAAGCTTGGAAGAAATCCAAAGATATAGATGCTCCCCCAACCACTTGGAAGGAGTTCAAAGAGGCCTTTCTTGACTATTACTTTCCATTAGATATCCGAGAGGCGTGTGCAGATCAATTCTTGAATCTCCACTAGGGGAATATGAGCGTGAGGGAGTATAGCCTCCAATTTAATTCCCTGTCCAGGTATGCTCCTAATGTAGTTACTACTATGGCAGATAGAGTTCATCGATATGTGGATAGATTGGATACGTATCTGGTCAGAGACTATACCATTACTTCATTAAATAAAGATATGGATATAGCAAGGATGCAAACTTTTGCGCAAAAACTAGAGGATTAGAGACAAAGAAGAAGGACACAAGAGTTAGAAAGGGCGCAATCCAAGAGGGCCAGATCTTTAAAGCAGTTTGCACTGTCCTAAGGTGATATTAGGCCTCCATTTTCTAATAGACCGCCTAGGCCGTCATCCTCCTATTCTGCAGCCACTGCTCCACCTCAACTTCAAGGGTCTAGATGTAATCAGTTTGGTTGACGAGGTGAGGGACAAGGTATGCAGAAAATAGGATATTCGGTAGGCCAGCCAATGACTCTTAGGCAACCTTTTAAACAATATGGAATAATTCATCTGGGTATATGCCATGTTGGGACAGATGTTTGTCATTGGTGTGGTGCGCCAGAGCATATAATAAAAGATTATCCGATGAGGCATATGGGTGATATAGCACAATCTACTAGTTAGTTGTTGCATCATCATCATTAGTTCCTTCATTAGGTAGGGGTCAACAAGCACCTATCAATTGTGGTAGAGGTTTTAGAGGAGCAACTAGCTCTAGCAGGGTCCAGAATTGCACTTATGCTCTGGGGAATTGATAAAATTTGGAAGCTTCCCTTGATGTTGTCATAGGTACATTGTCCATCTTTTCACATAATGTATATGCATTAATTGAAACTGGTTCTACATTATCATACATTATCCCATTAGTTGCTAGGAAGCTTAAGAGAACAAACAAATTACTGAACAAACCATTGGAAGTGTCTACACCAACTGGTGAATCAATTATGGCTAGATAGGTTTATTATGACTGTGTAGTAACTGTTTGTGACCGTGACATATTGGATGACCTTATTGAGCTAGCAATAGTGGAATTTGATGTTATAATGGGTATGGATTGGTTAGCTTCTTGCTATGCCACCGTCGATTGCCAAACTAAGAGAGTGCACTTCCACTTCCTAAATGAGGCAGTTCTTGAATAGGAAGGCAATGTTGGGGCACCAAAGGTAAAGTTTGTCTCTTACTTTAAGGCCAGATAGATGATATCTAAGGGGTATATATGTTATTTAGTTAGAGTAAGGGATATGAAGGTAGAATTGCCAACTCTTCAATCAGTTCAAGTAGTGAATGAATTTGTTGATGTATTCCCTAAAGAACTTCCAGGCTTACCTCTAGAACGAGAGGTAGATTTTGGTATTGACTTACTTTCAGGCACTCAATTTTTTTCTATCCCTCCATATAGAATAGCCCCAGTAGAATTGCGTGAATTAAAAGAGCTGCTACAAGACCTATTAGAGAAGGGTTTTATAAGACCTATTGTGTCCCCTTGGGTTTGCACCAATGTTATTTGTACACAAATAGAATGGCACCTTGAGAATGTTATCGACTATCTATAATTGAATAGGATGACAATTAAGAATAAGTACCCTCTCCCAAGGATTGGTGACTTATTTGATTAGTTTCAGGGTGCCAAATGCTTTTCAAAAATTAATTTGAGATCGGGGTATCACCAAGTAAGAGTGAAGGAGATAGATATACCCAAGACTGCTTTTAGAATATACTATGGTCGCTTTGAATTTCTTGTTATGTCATTTAGAATAACAAATGCACCAACAGGTTTTATGGATCTGATGAATAGGATATTCAAGACATTCTTAGATGTGTTTATGATAGTATTTATAGATGACATTTTGGTATACTCAAGATCAAAAGAGGAACATGCAAAGCACTTACGACAATTGTTGTAGGTTCTTCGTGATCAACAATTGTATGCCAAGTTTTCGAAATGTAAATTTTGTCTAAAATTAGTTGCATTCTTGGGTCATATTATATTTGAGGAAGGAAAAAGGGTTGATTCACAAAAGATAGAGTTTGTGAAAGATTGGCCAAGACCAATGACACCCATGGAAGATCTAAGCTTCTTAGGTTTGGCAGGTTATTATAGACTTTTATTGAAGATTTTTCTTCTATTTCTACACCTCTAACAAAGTTGACATATAAGGAACCAAGTTCTAATGGAATGATGCATGTGAAAGGAGCTTCCAGGAACTAAAAAATAAGTTAACTTTTGCACTTGTGTGCTTCCAGAAGTATCTGAGGGGTATGCAGTGTATTGTGATACTTCAAGAGTTAGCTTAGGGTGTGTACTAACACACCATGGTAGGGTAATTTCTTATGCATCTAGACAACTACGACCACATGAGAAAAATTACCCAACTCTTGATCTTGAGCTAGCTACGGTTATATTTGCCTTGAAAATATGGCGCCACTAATTGTATAGGGTTCACATTGACATATATACTGATCATAAAAGCCTGCAATACATCTTTAAGTAGAAAGACCTAAACTTAAGACAAAAGAGATGGCTAGAGCTAATAAAGGATTATGATGTTGATATACTATACTATTCAGGGAAGGCAAATGTGATAGCCGATGCTTTAAGGCATAAGGCAAACGTGAATACTAGGGAATAGGCCATGGTGAGTCAAGGAGTGGTTAAGAATCTATGACAACTAGCTTATTTGGGAGTTCACCTTCTTGAAACTCCAAAGGAAAGAGTTATTGTACATAATGTAGCTGCGTCTTCATTGGTAATGGAGGTGAAAGCAAAATAATTCAAGGACCCTATTTTATGATGACTTAAGGACATGGTGAGTCAGGGTATGATAAAGGGCTTTGATCTTACACAAATTGGAGTATTTTACTATCAAAATAGATTATGTGTGCCTGATATTAATGGACTAAGGAAGAGGATAATGGACGAAGCCCCTCATTCTCGATATTCCATCCATCCAGGATCAACTAAGATGTATCATGACCTAAAGGGAATGTTTTGGTAGGGAGGCATGAAAAAGGACCTTGCAGAATTTGTTGATCAACGTCCAAATTGTCAACAAGTGAAAGAAGAACAACAAAAACCAGCACAATATGAATTTTGTTACTAGGTTGCCTCGCTCATTTCAGAAGTTTGACTCAAAATAGGTAATAGTTGATAGACTCACAAAGTTAGCAAACTTCTTACCTTTTAGGAGTGATTACACAACTGAAGAGTATACCAAGCTATACCGCAAAGCGATATTCAGGCTACATGGAGTCCTAATCTGCATTATCTTTGACCGAGGAGCTCAATTCTCTGCAAAGTTTCCAAAGTCCTTCCAAAAGAGCTTAGGGACACACGTGACTTTGAGTACAGCTTTCCACCCTCAAATAGACGGTCAAGCAGAACGCATCATTTAGGCACTTGAAGATATGTTGTGAGCTTGTGCATTGGACTTTAAAGGTAGCTGAGTGGATCACTTGACACTTATTGAATTTGCCTATAATAATAGCTACCACTAAAGTATCAAAATGGCACCTTATAGTCTGCAATTGGATGGATTGAAGTGTGTGAAACCACCTTCCTTGGGCTAGATCTATCACAACAAGCAATGGAAAAAGTTAAGGTAATACAGTAGCTACTACAAATAGTCTAAAGTCATCACAAATCATATGCGGATGCTAGAAGGAGAGGACTGGAATTCTCAGTAGGAGATTGGGTATTTCTAAAAGTGTCTTCAATGAAAGGGGTTATGAGGTTTGGTAAGAAAGGAAAACTGAGCCTACGTTACATAGGGCCATATAAAATTATTAAGAAGTTCAGGCAGGTTGCATATAAACTAGAGCTACCCCAAGAGCTTTCAATAGTTCATCTAGTTTTTGATGTCATAATGCTTTAAAATGCATAGGTGACCCATCCCGTATCACTCTTATTGAGGATGTGCAGGTTACAGAAGATCTAACCTAAGAAGAGGTACCTATTGCTATTTTAGATCATCAAGTTAAGAAGCTAAGGAATAAAGAAATAGCTTCAATAAAGGTACTTTAGAGAAACCAGCAAGCAGAAAAAATAACATAGGAGGCCGAGGATGTGATGAGATCAAAATACACTTACTTATTTAAAGCTAAAGAGGAAGTCCAACATGCAAAACTAGAACACTAATAGGTACGTGTGATTGAATACTTAGTGTGTTGTTAAAAGTTTGTGTAAATAAAGGTTTTAACTTGGTTAAGCAATCCACTTGTGCTAACATTCGAGGACGAATGTTCATAAGAGGGGAGGATGTAACACCGCACATTTTACATGTATTAATACTATGCAAATAAAATATGATATGGCTTCTCAAATTAGCGCCAATTTTTAAAAGTACTTGAATCTCGTATTAATGGGCGATATGTGTGTCTAATGCTTAAGAGGTACATATGGTTTGTGTTCAGTTGAGGAGTTCACTACCCTTAAGAAAGTAAAAGAATTGAGGTACTTGTATGACTTAATAATCTAGTATGTGAGTCAACTATTTGCTTAGCTTAGATTTGCTAGCTAAACGGAGACGAGGCCTGATGTCGAATTTATACAAGTTTGATTATGAATAAAGTTCATGTTAAGGGGATAAATTTACCCCATGTTTTATCATCATAAATGGAACTAATTTTCAATCCAAGAAAAATGTAAAAAGCACCCAAGTGTATCACAACCCACTTGACTACTTGGGCCTAAAATCTAATTAAGAAGAAAGCTGGAAAATGGGCAGCCAAGGTCCATCAAATTTGAGACCCATTTAGACCCAAGTATGATTGCCAACTGCTGCATCACAAGTGTATTGATATATGGCAATATATGTTCAAAAGTGAAAGAGAAAGTTGTCCAAAAGGTTCTTTAAAAATGGCTCAAAAGCAGATCTCAAGTCATTCCCAATTGAAACAATTTTTCATTTTTCCAAAAGACTCTTATCTTCTCTTTACTTCATTTTACCAAGCAGCTATTGCAACCTTCTAAGGTTCTTAAAGGAAACCATAATCTTGAATGAAAAGGTAAGTAATCATAGTTGTGTATTTAGTATGGTTTCTTCATGCAAAACAAGAAGTATATGCTGGTATGTCGTGCTGGAAATTCTGGACAGCTTGTGTCCTAAGGATTGTTGTGAATTTTTTATGTTGTTCAACAGGCTTTTCTCTTATTGGATGGCTGAATAATGAAGTAATATTGATGTTATTAAGAAGGGATAGTTTGTTAGTCATATAATTAAGCTGCTGCACTACTTTTACAGCTTGCAAATATGAATTACTGTACGACGTTGTAGTTGTACTCTTAAAAGAAACTTGTGAGTTGATAATTGCAATATGTTGTTCCAGGACCTTCCCCTACTTTGGGACTATTTGTGGACTATTTTAAGGTATCATTTTATGTGGTAAAATTGTTGGAAACAATTTAGGCAAGACTAAAATATATTTGGGATTATTGACGTTGAAGTGTGGAGAAAGGATGTAACATTGTGCCGCTTGTTTGTATGTTGTGAAGAATTATTATGTGTTGTGGTCTATGGGCTGTAAGACATTTAAGGGTTCGAAATAATATGTACATGACATGTACACAAGAATGGTTGTTAGGAAGTACGATTATAAGTGAAAAGGGTGAAGAAATGTCTTCGCGTAGCTAATTAAATGTTTGCTGCCCGGATGTTAATTTTTTTGGTATTGGGATGCTAAGAATTATTTTCTCACTTCTAATACTAGTCTTATTGTCTAATATATTGTAGATAAATATTTGGGGGGAAACGCAGCCACTCCAAGGTAGTAACGAGGTTATACAATGAGGTATGTAAGGCTACTTGATTTAAAATTGTTTGGCATGAAACGTAGATTCCTCCTTGGTTCATAAAGGCATTTACCAACTCTGAGACAACTATTAACTGTGTCTCCACTCTTTCATATGTTCATATGCTTCCATGCATAATCACCTTCTACATACATACGTGGGTACCAAGTTACATGATTTTTTGTTGCTAAATAAAGTTCACGAGTTGTGTCATCTCATGCGCATTTCATTATTTATGTAACATACCTTTTATTGCCATATTTTCTTGTATGATTATCTACATGCCATATGTTGTATATACAGCCCTAAAGCTCCAATGTTGTGACCACCAAAAGAATTATCTCAAAAGTAATTGAAACATAAAGTATATTATTTATTGATGGGTGGTAGCCCGAGGGGTGGAAGAATCACCTAGCCATGGACAATCCTATCACATGTGGTAGCCCGAGGGGTTAAGGAAGAACCTAGCCAGGGACGATCACGATATAGATTTACCACTGATCAGTTGGTCATTTGTATTACAGCTGTACATAGATTATATAGTAAAGGTAAAGTAATATAAAGAACATAAAGTACATGATTCCAAATTAAACCAAAGGTGGTCTCTTATCCTACACCAGTACATAGTTTCATTTGAGTTGTTATGTCATATATAGTATTTCCTGCCTTATATATTTAGTATATTATCTTATACTAACCTCACTTACGGGGGACCTGCATTTCATGCTGCAGGTACAAGTGCTAGTAGATCTCCTCAGTAGAGTATAGGATATCCAGCTGCTATTACCAAGCTCTAGGTTGCTTTGGAGCTTTGTGTGTATCTAGAGCTTATATATTTGTATTGTACAGTAGTCGAGGCGGGGCCTATCCCTACCCTTATCAGATACTTTTCCTTATCTAGAGGCTTTGTAGACTATGTGAATTAAAGTGTGGTCATATCTCAAACCTTAGACATGATGGCCCCAACGGCCCGACCATATTCATTTTCTTTTGGCTGTTATTAGCCTTTACTTTCTTAAAGGCACAATAAAAGTAGAAATCCCTTATAATATGTCCAGAAAGTGCATAGATATAGATTGGTTCTCTCGAGCCTTATAGTCAACGGGTGCCGGTCCATCTTAACGGGACTTTGGGGCATGACATAAGGTCAGCCAATCTGTCAAAGTCACAAACAGTTACTACATAGTCATAATAAACCCTTCTAGAAATAATAGATTCACCGGTTAGTGTAGACACTTCAAATGGTTTATCCAATAATTTGGTTTGCCTCTTAAGCTTCCCAGCAACTAGTAGGGTAATATATGATAGTGTAGAACCAGGGTCAATTAATGCATATACATTATGTCAAAAGAGGACAATAGACCTGTGCCCACATTAGGTGAAGCTTCTAAATTTTCCCGACTCCCCAATGAATAAGTGTGATTCTGCACTCCGCTAGAACTAGATGCCCCTCTGACACCTATACCATGAACCATAGGTGTCTGTTGACCCCTAGCTATTAGATGAAATGATAATGATGATGCAATAGATGCTCCAGTAGATTGTGTTATATCACCCATGTGCCTCCTCGGGCAATCTCTTATCATTTGCCCTAGCGCACCACATTAATAACAAGAGTCTATCCCAACATGACATATACCTGAATGACTTCTTCCACACTATTTACAAGGTTTCCTAGGAGTCATTTGCCGACCTGCTGAATATCCTGTTGTCCGTGTACCTTGTCCCTCACTTCACCGACCAAATTGACTACATTTATACCCTTGAAGTTATGAGGGAGCACTGGCCGCAGAGTAGGAGGATAATAGCCTAGTTGGTCTATTAGAAAATCGAGGCCTAAGCTCACCTTAGGATGGTGTAAATAGCCCTGTAGATTTGGCTTTTTTGGCCCGCCCCCTTTCCAACTCATGTGTCCTTCTTCTTTTCCTCTGATCTTCCAATTTCTGTGCAAAAGCTTGCCTTCTCACTATATCCATATCTTTGTTCAGGGAAGCAATGGTATAGTCTCTAATCTATCCATATATCGATGAACTCCATCTGCCATAGTAGCAACTACATTAGGAGCATACCTGGCAAGGGAATTAAATTGAAGGTTATACTCCCTCATGCTCATATTCCCTTAGTAGAGGTTTAAGAACTAATTTACACGAGCCTCTCGGATCTCCAATGGCAAGTAATGGTCAAGAAAGGCCTCTTTGAACTCCTTCTAGGTATTTGGAGAAGCATCTATATCTTTGGATTGCTTCAAAGCTTCATACCACAATATAGCCACACCTTTCAACCTATATGTCACTAACTCGATAGCTTTTGTATCATTCACATGCATAACATCTAAAGTGCATTGAATCTGATCAATAAAGTCCTAGGAATCTTCATTAGGATCTGACCATGAAGGATGGGGGGTCCAAATTAAGAAAATCATGTATCCTTGTGCCAGTTGCCCTATTCGTACCACCTGTACCTATAACTAAACCTTCCTTCCTTTGACCTTGGCCAGCAACTATACGAGTCAATAGTTGGACCACATTTATCAGATCCTGTATGGTAGCATTAATAGGTGGTTGTGGGGGAATTTCACTACTTTTGAGTTCGTCAGGAGGTGGAGGATTTTGAGATGATTATGGTAAATACTCCTCTTGAACCTCATTTCATTGTCTCACCTGACTGGGTATACTAAGCACCACTACTACTCCCCTCCCTTTAACTTTGTTTTGCCTAGTTTTTGGCATACTTGCTATACAAAACAATTTAGGGGTTAGACATAATCTACCTATTACACTTAGCTCTATGGCACGATCTAAAGAATAAAAAGAAAGTAACAACTCCTAAATGCCACATAGCCTCCTGCTTATAAATGTGGTGCAAAAAACATCAATAAACAAAACTCTACATAGACACAGTTCTGTAGACTCCCTAGGATGACCCACTCTGATACCACTTTTGTCTTGCACCAAGTTTCTTTAGGGCTGACTGGCACCCTTGTCGATAATTCCTGGAAGAACCAACCTGTATCTATGCATTTTCTATATATATTATAAGGGATTCCTATGTTCAACATGACTTTTTAGAAGGTAAACAATGATAACAAGCCAAAAGGAGATACATATTGCTAGGCCATTGGGGCCACGGTGTTTAAAGTATGAAACATGACCACAATTTACTTTACATAGTCTACAAAGCCTCTAGATAAGGGAAAGTATTTGATAAGGGTCAGAACAGGCCCCGCCTCGACTAAATATACAATATAAATATATAAGTTCTAGACACAAAGTTCCGAAGCAACCTGGATCTTGGTAATAGCAGCTGGATATCTTGTACTCCTACTTGGGAGATATACTAGCATCTGTACCTGCAGCATGAAATGCAGGTGCCGCATAAGGGACATCAAATATGAGATGATGTACTGAATATGTAAAGCACAAAATACTGTATATGAAGTAACAACTCAAATGAAACTATGTATTAGTATAGGATAAGAGACCACCTTTAGTTATACTATGGGATCATGTACTTTATGTTCTGTATATTACTTTACATCTACATGTAATATAAATGACTAGCTGATTAGTGGTAAAACTGTATCAGGATCATCCCTGGCTAGGTTCTTCCATAACCCCTCGATCTACCACCCGTGATAGGATCGTCCCTGTCTAGGTGATTCTTCCACCCCTCAAGCTACCACCCATCAATAAACAATATACTTTACATTTCAATTTACCTTTGAGATGATTCTTTTGGTGGTCATAATATTGAAGCTGTAGGACTATAGGTACAACATATGGCATTTAAAAAATCACAAAAGACAACACCACAATGAAATGAGTAAGTTACACAAATAATAAAATGCATAGGAGGTAGAACAACACATGAACTTTATTTAGTAGAATGAACTCATGTATCTTGGTATCCAAGTATGTATGAAGATTTGAAGGTGACTATGTATGGGAGCATATGAACATGTGAAAGAGTGGAGACATGGCTTTTTGTTATGTTAGAGTAGATAAGAGCCTCTATGTACCAAGGAAAAACCTAGGTTTCATGCCAAGTAATACGAAATCAAGTAGCCTTACATACATCATTGTATAACCTCATTACTACCTCGAAATAACCTTTACTTCCTCCAAATATTTATCTAAAACATAGTAGGTGACAAAACTAGCATTAGTAGCCAATAGATACACCTTGGCAGCCTAATCACATAAAAGAAACAACACACGGCAACAAGCAACTATTTATAAACCCGAGCGTATTCTTTCAATCTTTTGCCCCTAATGGTATTTGCTAATACACATTCGAATGTACACATTATGTGCAGCTTTTTTAAGTGCCATAACAGTCTTACAATAACCCACAAAGTACAACACAATAATTCTACACAACCTATAAATGGACAGCATAACATTACGTCCCTTTGCTACATTACGATGTCAACAATTCCAAACCCATTCCAACTTTAACCAAACTATTCTCAACACATATATATGTAAAAACAGCCTTGAACCAATCTTCAAATAGTAACAAATCAGTCATCAAGGATGTGAGGCAATAGGCTTCCATCCAACAGCCCACAAGTTCATACTACGAACACAATTGTGATATTATATAAGGACTCACTTTTATGGACTATAAAAGTGGTAAATCAGCCTGGTTATATTACTATAAAAGCAAACTTTGTTAAATACATAACTATTACTTCATAACACAGACAACCAAGAAGAGAAAAGCCTCTTGAACAACAAGAAAAATTCACAACAATCCGTAGGACACATGCTGTCCAGAATTTTCAGCATATACTTAATCAACATAGTCTCTTGTTTTGCATGAAGAAACCTTATAAAACACTCAACTATAATCACTTACCTTTACCTTCAAGGTTGAGTACCTCCTTAAGAACCCTAAAAGATTCATTTGGCTGCTTTACAAAGTCAAGAACAGATGAGAGAAAACTTGGAGCATAATCTAATTTTTCTGTGTTGGTCAAGTTGAAAATGACTTATGGAAGCTGCTTTAAACACTTTTTCAAAGGGAGCTTTGGCCGAATTACTAAGGCATTTTTAGCCTTACATTACCAAGCTGGTGATGCAGCTCCTTGCCCCTTTCACTTGGGCCTTAAAGGGCTCCAAATTGATGGGCCTTTGCTACCCATTTTTCAGCTTTCTTCCTAATTAGTTTGGGACTAATTTATCGAGGACATTGTGATTTATTTGGCCCCTTTTAATATCGTCCTTGGTCTAAACATATAGTTTATTTATCATGCTAAAACTTGGGCTAAAGTTACACCCTTAACAAGGACTTTATTCATAATCTGACTTGGACAAATTTGATGTTAGGCCTCATCTCCGTTTAGTTAGCAAATTTAAGCTAAGCAAGTAGGTGACTCACCTGCTAACTTTTTAAGTTCTACAAGCACCTCAATTCTCTCACATTGTTTAGGGCCATGACTCCTCAATTTGATAGCAAACATGTATACACTCGACCCTATTAAGCGTTAGATGCACATATTGCTCATTAACATAAGATTCAAGCATTTTTAAAAATTGGCACTAATTTGATCAAACCATATCATGTTTTATTTGCATAGTACTACTACATGTAAAATGTGGGGTGTTACAAACTAATCGTAAGTGTCCAAGGTGCAGAAAGTAACATGGTTGGCCATGTTTGAGGAAGACCAGTGCTTGTTATAGTTGTAGAGAGGAGGGTCACAAGATAATAGATTGTCCTCATAGGTGCAAAAAGGGTAGAAGTGGTAAGGTTGGTCAAGGGGATACTCAAAGACGTAATCGGTTCTATGCTCTTCAAAGAAGGTAAGAAGTAGATAGTGCACCCGATTTACTACCAGTATGTTGAAATTTTCTTGAGTTTGATGTGTGTGCATTATTAGGACCAGTGTTCCATTATTTCTTTCTTTATTCTTTTGATGGCAAGAAAGTCCATAAGTGTTGACCCATGTTCATATTGCATTAGGTTTTATCTTGTAGCTTGTTGGAGTTGGTATGGTGGTTTTGATGTTATACTTGGGATGGGATAATTTTCTTGCATGTTGTGTCTTCATGGATGGTAGAACCCGTAGAGTTAGATTCTGACTCCCAATGAACCTGTCTTGAGTGGGAGGGTGTCAAGTGGTAGCAATAGAGGTAGGTCCATTCTTGTCTTAAGGTTCAATTGGTCTC
This sequence comes from Solanum sejunctum, assembly GCA_025642045.1. Taxonomy (NCBI): domain Eukaryota; kingdom Viridiplantae; phylum Streptophyta; class Magnoliopsida; order Solanales; family Solanaceae; genus Solanum; species Solanum sejunctum. Next base: position 10,365,262 of record JAOTQJ010000011.1, on the reverse strand, counting down.
TAAGGGTTGCCCATGTTCTAATTGCATAGAAGAAGTCTTGCCTTGTGATCTTTGTTGAATTTAGCTTGATGTGTTAGATATGTCTTGGGCTAGTTTGGGATACTTACAGAGCATGTTCCAATGAGTGTAGAACTCGTAAGGTTGTAATATGATAGTTGAGGATGGTCAATCTATTTGGTCAACTACAATGGATTAGGCGCTTTACTAAGATTGATCTTGGTTTGAGCTTTGTACCTAAGTAAGCATTATTAGTATTGGTGGAGTTGTTTGGCAGAATGATGCATTCGCTATGTTTATGGGTTTCATAAATAGGATATTTAGTCCCTGCCTTGTTATGTTTATGGTGGTCTTAGTGTTGAAGTATGGATTTAAGTAGGCTTGTGAATCCTTTTGGGGGTAGTGTGCAAGTCTTGGATGATAGGAGGTTATTTGCTAAATATGATAGACATGAAGGAAGGATAATAAGAAAGTGGATAGAATTCTTTAAGTGTCATGATATAGATGTGCATAATTTTCTCGGTAAGGCTAATGTTGTGGTCGGTGCCCTAGGTGGCCTAGCATCTTTTGATGAAGATTCCAAAGAGGAGACTAGTGGCGTGCATCAGGTGGTTAGATTGGAAGTTAGGTTGAGAAAAGTTGAGAATGGTAGTATAGTTTCTTGGTGGTTACGAAGCTTCTTTGGTTGAGGAGGTCTACATTAGGCAAGGCCTTGGTTCTGCCCTATTAGAGTTGGAAGTTTTGGGAGAGAAGATAATAGAGTGGATGTTGTCTCGCAAGGGGGAGATGGTAGTTTATGGTACCAAGTGGGTTAGGTGTGTTTAAGGTAAACAATTGAGTTATGGTTGTAAGTCCTTATAGGGTGAAGAGGGAAGTTGGTAAGGTTGCATAAGTTTGGGGAATGCCTTTGGAGATGGGTTTGGTTAGTCTGGTTCTTCATGCTTCTATGTTGAGGGGATGTGTTGGTAACTCTAGTGTTATAGAACACTTTGAGGTTGTGGGTGTTATGAGGGTAAATTGTCTTAAGAGAAGTTCCCGGTGGAGGTGTTGGATTGATAATGATGTAGTGTTCTTCAAGGCACTTTGGAAGAGTTATCTATTCGTATGTGTCTCTCGGGGAACCAGAGCGAGCATGGAGGAGCAATATCCATGTCTCTTTCATTGTATTCAAGCTTATGATAACACGCCAAGCGATTTTCTATAATTCTAAGCCTTGTATTTCAGCCCCTATGTCATTCACATGCTTTCATGTTTAAGTTGGCAAATTCATGATGATTTTACACTTATATTGAGATCCTAAAATTGGTGTTGGAATTGTAAAAATGCATTCTTATTGGGGCTGATTTGGTTATAATCAATCTTGTCTTGTACGTCTCTTTTACATTCGGGGACGAATGTTCCCAAGGGGGACATATTGAAACTACCCTAAAAGTGCCCAAAAACGTGCCTCAGAATGTCAAGAATTTTAAATTCCTTATTTCTCAAAATATATTTGTTTTTTTGAAAATCCGACTTTATATCCTTGTTGAAGGGGTCAAAATTATTTGAAAAAAGGTCTAACCTCAATTTTAGAGCAAACGATTCACAATTTCAATTTTCAAAGTGGCGATTCCTAGTTTCTTCTCTACATCATCATCACAACGTGCACCTTCTTTAAAATGGTGCAAGTTTTTATTTTGGACCAAGATTTTTAAGTCTTAGGCCTAAGTGTTCCCATGAGTGAAAATACCTATAATTAACCTTATATCACACTCATATTACCCAAAACATTTCCCCAATACTCACTTACATACTTAGCCAAATATTTACTCCCAAATTCAAGTCCCAAAACCCTCATCCGAATCTAAGAAATTCCTTCAAGCTTCAAGTCTACATTAAAGTATTCTTCAAGAAATTCTTCAAGGTCAATGTATGTAGGTTTCTTTCACCCATGATACCCAAGCTCTCTTTACTCAAAAATTGTATAATTTAAAGTTGATTTATTCATGGGTCTCATATATTATGAAAAACACTGCACACTATGTTAGGATTTATGATATTGTGACTGTTTCGCCATGTTTTGAGCTATAAATCTTGAATCTATAGCAAGATTGGAGGAGGGGATTTGATCTATATTGCTTGAGAGTGTTTCAAGGTAACGTTTATGGTTTTATAATGGATTTTCTTGAATAATTTTACTCTTTAATTGCATGGTGTTACACTAGCACTACACATCCGCCAAGTGTTTGATAAAATGTTTGTCTATGGTTTTTTGAGGAATTGAAGGTCCAATGTATGTCTTATGAGTTAAATAGTGTTATGATGATTATATGATGATGAAACAATGATGGCATGCTAATGAATCAATGGTATGCATATGATTATAAGGTTGAGAGGAAATGTAGGTATATGATGACCTTGTGATGATGAAAGTATGTTATATATGTGTTGAATTTCTGAAAAGTATCTATGATGTTGCAAGTCAATCACCTTGTTGAGGGGTTTCCAAGCCACAATCACCTTGTTGAGAGTGTGTCAAGACTCAATCACCTTGTTGAGAGGGTGCCAAGTCTCAATCACCTTGTTGAGAGGATGCCAAGTCTCAATCACCTTGACGAGCGGGTGCTAAGCCTAGATTACCTTGTTGAGGGAATATCAAGCCTCAATCACTGTTCAAGAAATGTCATGCCTTGGAGCTGGAAAGTACCTCACTTAGTCTATGATGATGGTCTATTACTATGCATGTTCTAATTCTATATAAGCATATGATTCACTAATATGTTTTACCTCAAGCATCATTCATACATGTCATATTGATAGTATGCTATCCATTGTCTATGTTTATGCACTTTGCCTATGATATCTATCTCTTGTTGTATTGTATTCCACATACTTAGTACATTCAAACATATTAAAGCATATTCTATGCCTACATAATGTTACTATGTAGGAACCGGAGTTCCATCTAGTCATCCTCCTCCTCCATGTGGCTAGTGATATCCAATAAAGCTAGTTGGTGAGTCCTCATGTCCGAGGGCAATATCTATGTTCTTATGCTATGTATTTAAGACTATCTTTCTTTCTTTTGGTATAGTTGACTATTTTTGTGAGCCCAGTTGCTTGTCGTGGCCCTCGCTAAGTTCTATGTTAGAGATGTTATTGGACAAAATATGTGTTATGTTTGAGCTTTGACTCACTTATGATATCCAAGATATTTAATATGATTCTATCTCCCTTAGTCTTAATTTCCCTTGTTTATATTTCTTATGCCGTCTTACATGCCTCCGTGACCAAGGATGTGTGATGATATGCAATAAGGCTTGTTTGGGGGGGTTTTGGGTTCCCCATTCATCGAGCATGTCTAGGCCCTAGGCTTGCATCGTGATAGTCTATCATTGAATATGTGAACCTTGATTGAGGCAAAAAACCTAAGTTGAGAGTGGCTATCGAAGGTGGCCCTGGTTTAGGGAATGAATGTTGTGTACTTTACCTCAAGCTTAAAGCCTAAGTTGAAGGTGTCCTATGTTGTGGTAAAGTAACAAAAATGAGGTGATTAGTACGGGAAGAAAGAAAGAAGAGAAAATCATGTGCCCAGAGAGAGGAAAAGGAAGAAAAGGTGCCTTGAAATAAAAAGAATTGGAAAATGAGTTCAAAAATAAGGCACAACTGAAAAAGATAAAGAAAGCACCAGGAGAAGCTTAAAAAATGATAATGAAGGAGGTCAAAATGAAAATGGCTAAGTTGTTAAGGTAAAAGTGCTGAAAAATATAGTTGAAGCATGGCTTTTAGCCACTAATTTTCCAAAGTACCTTACCAAAGCCCCATGAGCCTACGTTACAAGCCTGTAAAGTCCTAGAGTAATCCTAATCCAACAAGTGAGGATGCTTGCACAATCCCTGATCTTTGAATGCTTTTTGAGTAAAATGGAGGGACTTCTTTTCTGTGAGGGAATTTGCATGACATAATTGACATATGACTTGCTTAGTGATTGTGAATAGTTGGTACTCCTTCGCTTGTCATAGTTGGATTGTCAGATGTACCATTATGTCTTGGTTTGGTTGATAGCTATTCAATTACGTTTTAAAAATGAGAGTTGGGTACCATAGTTGGAATTAAGTAATGTATATTCCATTATGATAGTTGATATGTATTTCTTATTGTCTACTTAGATCGAGTCATCACTTGAGGACAAGCAACAATTCTAAGCTAAGGGTTTTGATCTGCTGTTAAATTACAACATATTTGATACCTAATACTTAGGATTTTTCATGTTCTTAAGCGACGTTTTATGGTTTTTTATGTTTTTGTGTTGTTCTTGCAGAAAATACTGGTTGGAATGATTTTGGAAGAAAATTGTAGATTTTGATGATGTTCAGGACATATGAGCTACCCTCATGGCTAGAAACAATGTTCAAAAATTAGGAATTTGCAAAGTGAAGGTCGGATATAGGAGACTAACCTACGAGTCATAGGTCTCACTACAACTCGTAGGAGGGGGCCTCGCAGCCAGGAACAGTGTTGCCAAAATTTGGACAAGAAATGCAACTAAAGACTATGAGAAGACACTACGAGCCATAGAGCACACGCTGACTCATAGCAATAGATCATAGCAGCCAAGCCCAAGATGCCAAGTGCTAACCATGAAAGCCCGATTAAGTATCGTAGGTCACCCTATGAGTCGCAGTTGTGAACCATATCAGCTGCTAACCATATTTTCTATTTTGTTTTTAAGGTATTTTTGTAAAAAGTATAAATAGTTAATGGTAGGATTTTTGAAAGAAGAATGGACACTTCTATAGATTCTATATTTTTGAATATTCGTATAGAGCATTTTTCTAAGGGTTTAGGGTAGATTTTAGTATTTAAATTTTGAAAACCCATTTTAAGGGATTTGAAATTGCTTGTACTCAAACTCCATTGTTGCAAGCTTGTTGTTTCAATATCAAGGTATTTTTGTTCTTCATTGTTCTTAGGTAATTTCTAAACCATGTTTATTATACTTATTATTTGTGATTTTTCCCTAGCCATGAGTGGCTAATCAAACACAACTTAGTATTGCGAGAACCAAGAGGAGTTAACTTTAAATAACCCAAATTCTATGCATTTCTTTCATTGATGTATTTGCATGTATTGTGTATTTCCATTCTTTTCGAATATTGTTGGGTGGTGGCCAACACCAAACTCAGCCTACTATCATGATCCTAGCCAAGGTAGTGATGAATAGGAAAAGGGAAGTAGATGACAGAATTTAGTTGATGTGTTCTAATCTAATCAAGCAAACCTGACCAAGAGGAGGTTAACTAGGATAATGCGTAATAGTTAGTTGGCACACCATGGTTGCCGACCAAGTGCCACGGTGAAATTCAACCTTCACCTTCACAAGAGGGCTAGAAGAACCTATGTTACCATTAGCATGCAATGTCTCAATTAGAGTTATATTATCTAGGGTATTTGAATTAACGAATCATGGGAAACACAATTCCAAAGTTGTCCCTCAATTTGATTATCTCTTTACATTAGTAGTGTAGTGTTTTTATTTTTATTCATTTCAAATTGCAATCCTCCCATTCTAGAGAAAGTTGTTGATTTTGAAATAATTGTTAGCCAGTCAACACGGTCAACCCTATATTCTCTATGGATTCGACCCTAACCTCCAGTTATATTTATACTGTAACAACCCCAAAAATTACCAAAAAATATACCTCGAAAGTACCTAAAATCATAATTTTTATATATCTCAAAATCTATGTGTGATATCGAAACTCCAACTTCATTTTCTAGATTGGGGGGGGTCATTTAGAGTTGAGAATGAGTCTAACACTGATTGCAATTTTGGTTATCTAGTGTCTGTCTGCGATGGTACTGTAAAACACCTCCATCACTGACATGTGTAATGCATTCTCCACGACAGGTCCTCATTATGGACCAGATGCAGACCTGAGTAAATTCTTCCTAGTCATTTTTCTTGCGGTCCAAGGCTTTTAAGTCTTGGGCCGACGTGTCTCCAAATGTGAATATACCTGTAGTTAGTTATTTTTTACCCATATATCATTCTAAACATTTCCCAATACTCATTCAAACACTTAGACAAAATATCTAGTACTAAATTCAAGTCTCAAAACCCTCTTTGGATCTAAGAATTTCCTCTTAAGCTTCAAGTCTCCATCTTCAATCATCATCAAGCTCATCTCCAAAGCTAAACTATATGGGTTTCAATCATTGGTAGTTTCACCCATGGTGGTCATCCTCCCTTTTCACATAAATTGCAAGATTTAAAGATGAATTACTAATGGGTCTTATTTATTAAGAAAATCACTGCACACTATATTAGAATTTATGAAATTGTGACTATTTGCTATGTCTTGGGCTGTGAAGCTAAGGTATATTGCGAGATTTGATGAAGAATTTTGATGTGTGTTGCTTGAAGGTGTTACCAAGTATCTATTGATTGTTTTACATTTAATTTTCTAGCATGATTGCACTCTTGAATTGCATGATTTTACACTAGCACTACACACCCTCTAAGTGTTGGATAAAATATCAGGTTATGCTTTCTTGAGGAATTAAAGATCCAATGCATGTGTTATGAATTGAATGACTAAATGAAGATCAAATAATGATGATGAAAGTGATGTATATATATGATGACAATATGATGATGATAGAAATATTTATATGAGTTGCTTTCATTAAGAAGTACCTATGGTGTTGCAAATGGATTGTTGGGTTTTCCATGTTTGTTGTACTCTTGAGAAAACGGAGGTCTTGCCTTGTTGATTAAATGTAATGTTGTGATGAGCTAGTTTGATGATCCCTACCGAAAAGCCATGCCATAAGGTAGACAGACTAATGATCCCTACCGAAAATATCATATCATAAAGTATGCACACCCTATAGAAAAAGCCATACCGTAAGGTAGAAAGTCTAATGGTTTCCATCGAAAAGATCATATCGTAAGGTGTGGACATTCTATCGAAAAGGCCATGTCATAAGGTAGAATGAATCATGGATCCTACCTAAAATATTATATCATAAAGTAGGGGACGTCTTATATTACCTATCAAAAAGACTATGTCGTACGACAACAGTATTGGTAACACTCTCCAAAAAGGTTATACTGTAAGGTGAGTGGGGGTCACTTGGCCATATCATGAAGGTTGGTAAGAAGGGTTTGAGTATATATTCTAAATTGAGCTTACACTCCTTGATCATGATTTATAAGTACGTTTTATCTTAAGCATTGATCATGCATGTCATATTGATGTTACACCTATCCTTTGCTTAAAATGATACATATTGTCTTTGTTGCCTATCTCTTATTGCATTGCATCCTTCATATTTAGTGCATTCAAATGTACTACTGCATACTCTATGCTTATGTAACACCCCCTTACATGTAGTCCTATATACATGAGACATGATATGGATTTGTCAACTATTAGCACCTATTTTTTAAAAAGTGCTTAAATCTCAAATTAGAGGGTGATATGTACGTCTAACACTTAAGAGGGTTGAGTGTACACAAGTTTTAAATTAAAATGAGGAGATCACGGCCTTAAATAAAGTGAGAGAAGTGAGGTGCTTATAGGACTTAGGAAGCTAGCAGGTGAGTCACCTACTTTCTTAGCTTAAATATGCTAGCTAGAGGGAGACGAGGCCTAACATCGAATCTGTCCAAGTCCTATTATAGATAAAGTCTGTGTTAAGGGTGTAACTTTAGCATATGCTTTAGCAACACAGATAGACTATATTTCAGCCCAAGAAGAATATAAAAAGCGCCCAATTATATCACAACCCACTTGACTATTTGGGCCCAAACTAAGTAAAGAGAAATTAGGAAAATGAGCAGCCAAAGCCCATTAACTTTGAAACCCATTTTGGCTCAAGTGAAAGGGCCATGATGTAGCATCTCCACCTTGATAATATGAGTATCAAACCACACAAAATATCAGGCCAAAGACTCCTTTAAAAATATCTTACAAGTAGCACCTTCAAATCATTCTTAACTTGGAAAAAAAATCAACTTTCACAAGCTTTCTCTCTATACATTCTTAACTTTGCAAAGAAGCCACAAGGAGACTTTTAGGGTTCTTGGAGAAGTCCTACACCTTGAGGGTAAAGTTAAGTAATAATACATATGTGTTTAGCATGGTTTTCTTAAGAAAAACAAGAGATTGTGTTGGTTATGTTTATGCTAAAATTTTTGGACAACATATGTCCTAAGAATTGTTCTGTACTTTTCTTGTTGATTAAGAGGCTTTTCTCTTCTTGGTTGGATGGATTATGAAATAAATTTTATTTCTTTAAAATGGTTTAGTTTGGTAGTGATATCACAAGGATGATGCACCATTTTTACAGTCCACAAAAATGAGTTGTTATATGATATCGTAATTGTGCTCTAAATAGAAACTTGTGGGCTGATAATTAGAGATTGTTGTTTCACATTCTCCATATACTTTAAAACTATTTTTGAAGTATTTTAGGTCTATTTTTATGTGTACACATGGTGGGAACTATTTGGTTAAAGTTGGACCAGGTTTGGAATTGGCGACGTCGAAATGTAGCGAAGGGATGTAATGTTATGCCGCTTATTTCTATGTTGTGTAGAATTGTTATGTGTTATGCTTTATGGGTTGTTATAAGATAGTTGTGGAAATAAAATAGGTTGAACATGATACGTATATGAGAATGTGTATTAGAAAATACGATTAGAGGCAAAATGGTTGAAAGAATATGCTCGGGTTTATAATTATACGCGTGCTGCCCGTGTGTTATTTTTTTTACGATATTAGGCTACCAAGATATATTCTATTGGCTGCTAATGCTAGTTTTATCACCTACTATATTGTATATAAATAATTGGAGGAAGTAAAGGTTATATCGAGGTACTAGCGAGGTCATACAACAAGGTATGTAAGGCTACTTGATTTCATATTATTTGGCATGAAACATAGATGCCTCCTTGACACATAAAGTCACTTACTAACTCCGACACAACTATTGACCATGTATCCACACTTCACATGTTCATATGCTCCCATACTCTACCTTCAACTCTTCATACATACATGGATACCAAGTCACATGTGTTCTTGTTGCTAAATAAAGTTCACGAGTTGTTTCATCTCATACGCATTTCATTATTTGTGTAACATACTCTTTTCATTGTCTATTTATCTTGTATGATTATTTACATTTCACATGCTACATCTACAGTTCTATAGCTTCAATATTATGACAACCAAAAGAATTATCTCAAAGGTAATTAAAAGATAAAGTAACATATATTACTTATTAATGGGTGGTAACCCGAGGGGTGGAAGAATTACCTAGCCAGGGTCGATCCCATTACGTTGGGTAGCCTTAGGGGTGGAAGGAAAAGACTAGCAGGGGCTAATCCTGGTATAGATTTACCACTAATCAGTTGGTCATTTCAGTGCACAAATTATACAGTAAAGGAAAAGTAATAAAAAGAACATAAAGTACATGATTCCATAGTATGACTAAAGGTGGTCTCTTATCCTTATACCAGTGCATAGTTTCATTTAATTTGTTACTTCATATACAGTATTTCCTACCTTACATATTTCGTACATGATCTCATACTAACATCCATTACGGGGGACCTGCATTTCATGCTGAAGGTACAGGTGCTAGTAGCTCTCCCCAGTAGGAGTACAGGATATCCAATTGTTGTTATCAAACTCTAGGTTACTTCAGAGCTTTGTGTGTCTAGAGATTATATTTTTGTATTTTATAGTTGGTTGAGGCAGGGCTTATACCGACCCTTATCAGATACTTTTTCTTATTTAGAGACTTTGTAGACCATGTAAATTAAATTGTGATTATATCTCATACTTTAGGCATTGTGGCTCCAACGGCCTAGTCATATGCATTTTCTTTTGGCTTGTTATTACTATTTACTTTTTTGAATGTATGTTTAATGTAGATATCCCTTATAATATGTATAGAAAGTGCATGGATTAGTTTTCCCAAGCCTTATCGACAACAGGTGCCAGTCTTCCTTAACGGGGCTTTAGCGTGATAAAAGTGATATTAGAGAAGGTCATTCTAGGGAGTCTACAAAGCTGTGTCTATGTAGAGTCTTTTTGATCGATGTGTTGTGCACCACATTTATAAGTAGGAGGCTACATGGCATTTGGAAGTTGTTACTTTCTTTTCGTTCTTTAGATTGTGCCATAGAGTCAAGTGTAATAGGTGGATTGTGTTTGACCTCTACATTGTTTTATACAACAAGTATGCTAGAAACCAGGAAAAACAAAGGTAAAGGAAAAGAATAAGAAGTAGTGGTTGGTATACCTAGACAAGTGAGACAATGAAATGAGGCTCAAGATGAGTCTCTATCAAATACATCTCCAACTCCTCCAGCTCGTAATGAACCAAGAATTAGTGAAATTCCCCCACAACCACCTATTGATGCTACCGTGCAGGATCTGAGAAATGCAGTTCAACTATTGACTCGTAAGTTGCTAGCCAAGGTCAAAGATAGGAAGGCCTAGCTATAGGTGCAGGTGGTGCGAATAAGGAAGCTAGGACGAGGATATGTGATTTCGTTAATTTGGACCCTCCATCCTTCACTGGGTCAAATCCTAATAAAGATCTCCAAGACTTTACTGATAAGATTCAATGCACTATAGGTGTTATGCATGTGAGTGGTATAAAAGTTGTTGAGCTAGCAGAGTATAGATTAAAGGGTGTGGCTATATTGTGGTATGAATCTTGGAAGAAATCCAAGGATATAGATGCACCTCTAACTACCTAGAAGGAGTTCAAAGAGGTATTTATTGACAATTACTTGCCATTAGAGATCTAAGAGACCTGTGTAGATTAGTTCTTGAACCTCCACCAAGGGAATATGAGCGTGAGCGAGCATTACCTTCAATTTAATTCCCTGTCCAGGTATACTCCTAATGTAGTTGCTACTATGACAAATAGAGTTCATCGATACGTGGATGGATTGAATTTGTATCTGGTTAGAGACTGTACCATTGGTTCCTTGAATAAAGACATGGATATAGCGAGGATGCAAGCTTTTGCACAAAAATTGGAGGTTAGAGAAGGGCACAATAGTTAGAAAGGGCACAGTCTAAGAAGGCCAGGTCTATAGGGTAGTTTAAACTACCACAAGGTGAGCTTAGGCCTCAGTTTTCTATTAGACTGCCTAGGAAATCATCCTTCTACAGTGCAGCCAGTGGTCCACCACAACTTCAGGGGTCCAGAAGTAATCAGTTTGATCCAAGAAGTAAAGGGCAAGGTGCATGGACAACAAGATATTCAGCAGTCCAGCAAATGACTCCTAGGTAGCCTTGTAAACACTGTGGAAGAACTCATTCATGTATATGTTATGTTGGGACAGATGCTTGTTATTGGTGTGGTATGCTAAGGCATATGATGAGAGTTTGCCCAAGGATGCGTATGGGTGATATATCACAATTTACTAGCTCAGCTATTGCATCATCATCATTAATTACTCCATTAGGTAGGGGTCAAATAGCACCTATAGTTCATGGTAGAGGTGTAAGAGCTAGCTCTAGTAGATTCCAGAATCGCCATATGCTCTGGCGAGTCAGCAAATTTAGAAGCTTTACCCAATGTGATCACAGGTACATTATTCATCATTTCACGTAATGCATATGCATTAATTGAACCTGGTTCTATACTATCATACATCAATCCACTAGTTGCTGGGAAGCTTAAGAGAACACCCAAATTATTGAATAAACCATCTGAAGTATCTACACTAATCGGTGAATCTATTATGGCTAGAAGAGTTTATTATGATTGTGTAATAATTATTTGTGACCATGACACATTGGTTGACCTTATTGAGATAGAAATGGTGGAATTCGATGTTATAATGGGTATGGATTGGATGGCTTCTTGCTATGCCACCGTGGATTGCCGAACTAAGAGAGTGTACTTTCACTTTCCAAATGACGCAGTTCTTGAATGGGAAGGCAATTTTGATTCACCAAAGGGGAAGCTTATTTCTTATTTTTTAGGCAAGAAAGATGATCTCTAAGGGATACATACGTCATTTAGTTAGAGTAAGGCATATGGAGGTAGAATCACCAATTCTTCAATCAGTTCCAGTAGTGAATGAATTTGTTGATGTCTTTCCTGAAGATCTTCCAAGCTTACCTCCAGAATAAGAAGTAGATTTTGGTATTGACTAACTTCTAGGCATTCAGTATATTTCCATCCCTCCATATAGAATGGCCCCGATAGATTTATGTAAATATTAAAGGAGCAGTTAAAACACTTATTGGAGAAGGATTTTATAAGACCTAGTATGTCCTCTTATGGTGCACCAATGGCACCTTGAGAATGTGTATCGACTATCGACAATTGAACAGGGTGACAATTAAGAACAAACATCCCCTCCCTAGGATTGATAATTTATTTGATCAATTACAATGTGTCAAATGCTTTTCAAAAATTGATTTGAGATCAGGTTATCACCAAGTGAGGGTGAAGGAGAAAGATATACCCCAAACAGCTTTCATAACATGCTATGGTCACTTTGAATTTCCTGTTATGTCATTTAGGCTAACAAATACACTAGCAATTTTTATGGATCTAATGAATAGGGTAATCAAGCAATTCTTGGATGTGTTCATGATAGTATTTATAGATGATAGTTTGGTATATTCAAGATAGAAGAGGACCACGCAAATCACTTACGACAAGTATTACAAGTTCTTTGTGATAGATAGTTGTATGCCAAATTTTCTAAACGTGATTTGTGGATAACATTAGTGGCATTCTTGGGTCATATTGTGTTTGATGATGGAATAAGGGTTGATTCACAAAAGATAGAATCTGTGAAAGATTGGCCAAGGCCAATGACACCCATGGAAGTTCGGAGCTTACCAGGGTTGGTAGGTTATTACAGAAGGTCCATTGAAGGTTTTTCTTTTATTTTTGTACCTCTAACAAAATTGACACATAAGGCAACCAAATTCCAATGGAATAATACATGTGAAAGGATCTTCCAGGAGCTAAAAAATAAGCTAACTTCTGCATCTGTGCTAGTACTTCCAGAAGGCACCGAGAGGTATACATTATATTGTGATGCTTTTGAAGTTGGCTTAGGGTATGTGCTGACACAACATAGTAGGATAATTGCTTATGCATCTAGACAGCTACGACCACATGAGAAAAACTACCCAATACATTATCTTGAGCTAGCAACGGTTGTGTTTTCTCTGAACATTTGGTGCCACTATTTGTATGGGATTCACGTTGACACATATACTGATCATAAGAGCCTGCAATACATCTTTAAGCAGAAAGACCTAAAATTAAGGCAGCGGAGATGTCTAGAGCTAATAAAGGATTATAACATTGATATACTTTACCATGCAAGGAAGGCAAATGTGGCAGGCAATCATGAATATTGGTAATCATGTTGTGGTAAGCCAAGCGGGGGCTAAGAATCTATGACAACTAGATAATTTGGGAGTTCGCCTTCTTGAAATTCCAAAGGAAGGGGTTATTATACATAATGCAGAAGTGTCTTCATTGGTGATGGAGGTGAAACAAAACTAGCTCAAGGATCTTTTTTTACAATGACTTAAAGGCAACATAAGTAGGTACAATAAAAGGCTTTGACCTTACACAAAATAGAGTACTTTATTACCAAAATAGATTATATATGCCTGATATTAATGGACTAATGAAGAGGATAATGGAAGAAGCCCATCATTCCAGATATTCCATCCATCCAGGATCAAATAAGATGTATCGTGACTTAAAGGGAATGTTTTGGCGGGAAGGCATGAAAAAGGACCTTGCAGACTTTATGGCTCAATGTCCAAATTGCCAACAAGTAAAAGTCGAACACCAAAAGCTAGGAGGTTATATGCAATGTATAGAGAATCCAACATGAAAGTGGGATATGATCAATATAGATTTTGTTATCGGGTTGCCTCACTCAGTTCAGAAGTTTGAATCCATATGGGTAATAGTTGATAGACTCACAAGTCAGCATACTTCTTGCCAGTCATGAGTGATTATACGACTGAAAAGTATATGAAGCTATACCTCAAAAAGATAGTCAGGCTACATGGAGTTCCAATATCCATATATGTAATCGAGGAGCTCAATACACTGCAAAGTTTTGTAAATCCTTCCAAAGTAATTTAGGGACACAAGTGAATTTGAGTGCATATTTCCACCCTTAAGTAGACATTCAAGCAGAATGCACTATTCAAACACTTGAAGATATGTTACAAGCTTGTGCATTAGACATTAAATGTAGCTGGGTGGAGCATTTTCCACTTATTGAATTTTCCTGTAATAAAGTATCACGATGACACCTTATAAGCTTTATATGGAAGGAAATATAGGTCACCAATTGGATGGTTTGAAGTGGGTGAAACTACCTTGCATGGGCCAAATCTTGTACAACAAGCCATGAAAAAAGTTAGGGTAATACAATAATGGCTAGAAATAGGCCAAAGTCATCACAAATCATATGCGGATGCTAGGAGGAGAGAACTGGAATTCTCAGTAGAGGATTGGGTATTTTTAAAGGTGTCTAATAAAAGGGGATATGAGATTTGGTAAGAAAGAAAAACTGAGCCCGCGTTACACAAGGCCATATAAGATTATTAAGAGCTTCGGGCAGGTTGAATATGAACTAGAGCTACCCTAAGAGCTTTTAATGGTTCATCTAGTCATTCATGTCTCAGTGCTTCGAAAATGCATAGGTGACCCATCCCATATCACTCCTATTGAAGATATACAGGTTACAGAAGATCTCACCTATGAAGAGGTACCTATTACTGTTCTAGATCATCAAGCTAAGAAGCTAAGGAATAAAGAAATAACTTCAATAAAAGTACTGTCGAAAAACCAACAAGCAGGAGAGATAACATGGGCGGCTAAGGATGCGATGAAATCAAAATACTCTTACTTATTTGAATCTAAAGTGGAAGTGCAACATGTAGAATTGGGGCCTTACTAGGTACGTATGTTTGAATGATTATTGTGTTGAACATATTTAAGCTATCTAATTATGCTAACATTCGAGGACGAATGTTCCTAAGGAGGGGAGGATGTAACACCCTACACCTTACATGTACTTGTTCTATGCATATGAAACATGATATGGCTTTGTCAAATTAGCGCCTATTTTTGAAAGTGCTTGAAGCTCATATTAGAGGGCGATATGTATGTCTAATGCTTAAGAGGGTCGAATGTATACAAGTTTTAAGTCAAACTGGAGATCACGGGTCCTTAAACAAAGTGAGAGAATTTAGGTGCTTGCAGGACATAGGAAGCTAGTAGGTGAGTCACCTATTTGCTTAGCTTAAATTTGCTAGCTAGACGGAGACAAGGCCTGACGTCTATTCTGTCTAAGTCTAATTATAAATAAAATATGTGTTAAGGGTGTAACTTTAGCCCATGTTTTAGCATTATAAATGGACTATAAGTTCAGCCCAAGCAAAAAAACAAAAAGGTTCCAAGCCCATTACAATTAATTTAATGATTAAGGCCCAACTAACTAAAGAGAAAGGGGAAAATGGGCAGGAAAGGCCCATCAATTTGCAACCCATTAAGGCCCAAGTTAAAGGGAAAAAATGGTACATTACTCACTTGATAAAATAAGTCTTAAAATCCAAGAGAAATTTAGCCAAAATTATCTCTTTAAAAGGGTTTACAAGAAGTTCCTTCAATTCATTTAACTCAGACAAAAAAATTAGCTTTCCAAAGCTCTCTCTACACCTTCTTAGCCTTGCAAAGCAGCCATAAGTAGTCTTTTAGGGTTATTGGAGAAGCCCTACACCTTGAAGGTAAAGGTAAGCAAGAATACTTATGTTTTTAGTATTGTTTTCTCATGAAAAATAAGAGATTAAGCTGATTAAACCTTTGCTGAAATTGTTGGATAGTATGTGTTCCAAAGGTTGTTGTACATTTTTTCTTATTTATTTGGAAGCTTTTCTTTCTTTAGTTAGATTATTTATGAAGGAAGGCTACTATTATAATGAGTCTTGGTTCTATAATGATGTATGAAGGTTGCTATACCATTTTTACAATCCACAAAAGTGAGTTCTTATATGATCTCGTAATTGTGCTCTTAATAGGAACTTGTGGGCTGATAATCAGAGATTGTTGTTTCACATTCTCCATATAATTTTGATGTATTTTCACACAGTTTTAGGACTGGTTTTATGAGTATGTATAGTGGGGACTGTTTGGCTAAAGTAGAATAAGTTTGGAATTGTCGATATCGAAATGTAGTGAAGGAATGTAAGGTTATGCCGCTTATTTGTATGTTGTGTAGAGTTGTTATGTGTTGTGCTTTATGAACTATTGTAAGGCTGTTATGGCACTAAAACAGGATTCACATGATATGTATATGATAATGTGCATTAGAAAATATGATTAGAGGCAGATAGGTTGAAAGAATACGCTCGGGTTTATAATTATACGCTTGTTGCCCGTGTGTTGGTTTTTTTATGACATTGGGCTACCGAGAAGTATCTATTGGCTGCTAATGCTAATTTTATCACCTACTTTATTTTAGATAAATATATGAAGTAAGGGAAGGTTATCTCAAGGTAATAACGAGGTCATACATCGAGGTAGGTAAGGCTACTCAATTTTGTTATGCTTGCCATGAAATCTAGATTTTTCCTTGGTACGTGATGCTTTTACCTACTCCAACGTAATAAATATCTATGTATCCATTCTTTAAGATGTTTATATGCTCCCATACATAGTCACTTGCAAACCTGCATACATACTTGGATTCTAAGATACACTTGTTCGTTCTACTAAATAAAGTTCATGTGTGGTTCTACCTCCTATCTTCATTATTTGTGTAATCTACTCCTTTCGTTATGGTGTTGTCTTTTGTGATTATTTACATGTCATAGGTTGTATCTACAGTCTTATGGTTCCAATATCTCAAAAATAATTGAAAGATAAAGTATATTGCCTATTGATGGGTGGTAACCCAAGGGGTGGAAGAATCTCCTAGCTAGGGTCGATCCTATCATGGGGGGTAGCCAAAGGGGTGAGAGGAAAATCCTAGCCAGGGTCTATCCTGATATAGATTTACCACTGATCCACTAGTCATTTGTATAACAAAAAGAACATAAAGTACAGGATCCCACAGTATAAGTAAAGGTGGTCTCTTATCCTACACTAGTGCATAGTTTCATTTGAGTTGTTACTTCATATACAGTATTTTCTACCTTACATATTCAGTACATTATCTCGTATTAATGTCCCTTATAGGGGACCTGCATTTCATGCTGCAGATACAGGTGCTAGTAGATCCCCCTAATAGAAGTACAGGATACCAGCTGCTGTTACCAAGCTCCAAGTTGCATCGGAGTCTAGAGCTTATATTTTTGTATTGTATAAGTACATGAGGCAGGGCATGTCCTGACCCTTATCAGATACTTTTCCTTATCTAGAGGCTTTGTCGACTATGTAAATTAAGTGTGGTCATGTCTCATACTTTAGACAACGTGGCCCTAATGGCCTAGCCATATGTATTTCCTTTTGGCTTGTTATTACTGTTTATGTTTTTAAAGGCATGTTGAATGAAGAAATCTCTTATAATATGTATAAAAAGTGCATGGATACAGGTTAGTTCTATCGAGCCTTATCATCAATGGGCTAGTCCACCTTAAAGGGACTTTGGGCATGATAGGAAATTAGGCCTGAATAGCATACGGTGGATGGTGGTCTCCGAGATGTCCACCTGCTAGCCCCTCACTCTAGTATGCATCAGTCTGGGCTGAGTGAGGGGATTCTTCTTCTTAGGAAGAGTGATGAGGATTGTGGTTGCGTATGATGCATAAAACTTTCGTACCATAGTTGGGAAGTACCTCCCTAGTGCTTTGGTCAACCACTAGAGCCCGTGTCTGCTGATAGTGTCCTAGAATTGGGGACACTTTCTAATCCAAAAGAGATGATATAGGGCTCCTCATAAATAGAGTGGGTTAGTCTTCCCCACTCATTACTCTACACGCGCTCTATATAGATGTCCCATATGCCCCCGCAATACACTACCAACTGGTGAGAACATTGAGGGTGATGGTGATGTTTGTAGTGGTGTGACAGAGGACTCTGTCTCTGAATCATTGTCAGATCTTGACTCTGAGTCTGACTTCTTGATGATGTTCACACTCCAATAAGAAAGCGATAGAACAAAGTAAAATAAACACAATACTACAATGTGAGAAAACACTCAATTTTAGGGACAACTTAGGAATTGAATTCCCTATGGTTCGTTGACTCGATTAACCTAGATAACATAACTACAATTAGAGATTCGCATGCAGGACAATAACTTCAGTTCTTCCAGCCCTCTTGTGGAGTTGAAGGTTGAATTTCACCATGCTGCTTGGTCGAAAAACATGGCATGCCAACTGATCTTTATCTATTGTCCTAGTCAACTCTCTTTGGTCAGGTTGGATTGATTAGACGAGAACACATCAACCAAATTCTGTCATATGTTTCACTTTTCCTATTCGTCATGTCCCGCCCCAAAGTCCCTTTAGAACGGACTGGCACCCATTGGTGATAAGGCTCGGGAGAACCAACCTATATCTATAAGCTTTCTACATATATTATAAGAGATTTCTACCTTTGACATGCCTTAAAGCAGATAAATAGTGATAACAAGTCAAAAGGAACTGTATATGACTAGGCCATTGGGGCCATGATATTTAAAGTACGAGACATGACCATACTTTACTTTACATAGTCTACAAAGCCTCTAAATAAAGAAAAATATCTGATAAAGGTCAGGACAAGCCCCGCCTCAACAAACTATGCAATAAAAATACGTAAGCGCTAGACATATACAAATTCCCGAAGCAACCTGGACCTTAGTAACAGCCGCTGAATGTCTTGTACACCTACTGGGGAGATCTACTAGCACCTGTACCTGCAGCATGAAATGCAAGTCCCCCGTAAGGGCCATTAGTATGAGATAATATATTGAGTATATAAGGTAGGATATACTATATATAAAGTAACAACTCAAATGAAACCATGCACCGACATAAGATTTGGAACCACCTTTGGTCATACTATGGAATCATATACTTTATGTTCTTTATATTACTTTACCTTTATTGTATAATCTGTAGACAATTGTAAAATAATTGACCAACTGATCAGCGGTGAAACTGTATCGGGTTCGTCCCTGGATAGGTTATACTCAACCCATCGGGCTACCCCCCATTGATAGGATCGTCGCTGGCTAGGTGCTATCTCCACCCCTCGGGCTACCACCTACCAAAAACTGTATACTTTATCTTTCAATTACCTTTGAG
>JAOTQJ010000011.1:10262065-10345861 GCA_025642045.1 Solanum sejunctum | reverse complement strand
GGAAGGAAAGGTTATCTCGAGGTAATAGCAAAGTCATACAGCGAGGTATGTAAGGCTACTTGATTTCGTATTATTTGGCATGAAACATAGATCCCTCTTTGGAACATAAAGGAACGTACCAACTCCAACGCAACTACTAACCATGTCTCCACTCTTTCATATGTTCGTACGCTTCAATAAATAGTTACTTTCAAATCTGCATATATACTTGGATACTAAGTTACATGGGTTCTTGTTGCTAAATAAAGTTCACGAGTTATTTCATCTCATACGTATTTTATTATTTGTGTAACGTACTCTTTTCATTTTCATATTGTCTTGTATGATTATCTACATGTCACATACTACATACACATCCCTATAGCTCCAATATTGTGACCAACAAAAGAATCATCACAAAGGTCATTGAAAAGTAAAGTATATTGCTTATTGATGGGTAGTAGCCCGAGGGGTGGAAAGCATCACCTAGCCAAGGTCGATCTTATCACGGGGGATAGCCCGAGGGGCAAAAGGAAAAGCCTAGCCAAGGCTAATCCTGATATAAATTTACCATTGATCAGTTGGTCATTTGTATGACGAATTGTGCACAGATTATATAATAAATGTAAAGTAATAAAAAGAACATAAAGTATATAATCTGACAGTATAACTAAAGGTGGTCTCTTATCTGTACCAGTGCATAATTTCATTTGAGTTGTTACTTCGTATATAGTGCCTTACATATTCAGTACATTATCTCATACTGATGTCATGTTGAAGGTATAGATACTAGTAGATCTTCCCAGTAAGAGTACAGAATATCCAGCTACTGTTACCAAGATCCAGGTTGCTTCGGAGCTTTGCGTGTGTCTAGAGATCATATTTTTGTATTATACAATTAGTCGAGGAGGGGTCTGTCCCGACCCTTATCAGATACTTTTTCTTATCTAGAGGCTTTGTAGACTTTGTAAATTAAAGTGTGGTCATGTCTCATACTCTAAACACTGTGGCCCCAATGGCTTAGCCATATGCATTTCCTTTTGGCTTGTTATCACTGTTTATTTTCTTAAAGGCATGTCAAATGTAGAAATCACTTATAATATGTATAGAAAACGTATAGATATAGGTTAGTTCTCGTGAGCCTCATCGGCAATGGGTGCCAGTCCGCCCTAACGGGACTTTGGGCGTGACAAATGATTAGTGGTGAAATATTATAATCAAGCCCTATACTCCCTATGGATTCAATCCTAACCTTGGTTAGGTTAATTGTTGACAATGATCGCGTTCTTATAAGGGCATGAACATCATCAAAAATTATGGAGCCATTGCTGGGGAATACAGCTAGGTTTTGATTTAATTTCACTATTAGTTAATTCTAGTGTTGATTTCTAGAGTCTCTTGTACTTTACTTTTATTTTTATTTTTGTTGTATACTAAGTTGTATGCCTAACATGAGCAGCCAAGGCAATCCCTTAGATCCACTCAATTTGGAGATCCATTGACTTCCAAGAAGAATGGCTTAAGCGAATGGGGATATTGAGGTTGAGGAGGATATGCAGCGAATGATGATATTGAGGCTGAGGAGGATATGCATATGAATAAGGATATGGAAAGAGAGGAGAATCCACCACAAAAGGGTAATAGGCCATAGCTCAGGGACTTCAATGAAAATGCTTAGGGATGGATCAATATGGATTAAACCCTATGGCTATGGATGTTGTCGGTGCTATAGTACTGCCTCCTCTATCGGTAAATACTAAGTTCATAGTATTGAATGGATTACTCCAAATGCTCTAAAACCGCAGTCTATTCACAGGGCTACCTTTGGAGGATCCCCACTGCCATCTTCAAAATGTGGTATTATTTTGCAAAAGTGTCATGGGGACACAAAACCTTTCTCTTGATGCTGTGGGTTTGAGAGTGTTTCCACTATCATTGACTGGCAATGCATCTGTATGGTTGTCTAAGCTTCCTCCTGGCACAATCAAAAGTTGGCTGAACTTCAGAGAGTATTCCTTGAAAGATACTTCCCAAGATCTAAGAAGTTAAATGTCAAGGACCAAATCAACAACTTTGAGCAATCTCCTGGTGATTCTATTAGCACAACATAGGAAAGGTTTACTAAATGCTTGAGGATGGTCCCTCATAACAAGATTATGGATGATACCTTGGTTATAAACCACTTTAGGAATTTTCATTAGACAAAACCCCTTTTATGGATCATAAACCACTTTAGGAATTATAGAGGGGTGTTGTAGAGTTGAAAATCCAAATTTCTGGCAACTGAGTACGAGACCCAATTACAGGTCGTGGAATGAAATATGGCTCGTAAGACACCTTTCGTATAGCGTGCAGACCACTTTTCCTATTTTGTTTAGGACTTATATTTTAAATACTATAAATAGGTTTTTGGTTATTTTTCAGATATTTTTACCTAGTACTCAGAGAACTCAATATTTTGAGAGAGAAAATTGTAAGATCATATTACAGAGTCTTTGAGAACACTTGTGATTTAATTTTACTTCAAAGCTTGTGATTCTTGTTGAAGTTGGATTGCTTGTTCTTTATTCTATTGTGTAACGTTTTAGTTATGTCCTCTCAATTCATAATTCCCACATCTACACATAGCATGAGTAGCTAAAACGTCAACTAGGGTTATGGGACCCATAAAGAACTAATAAAGTAAAATTGGATAATTCATTATTCTTGGAAGATGTATATGCATGTATTAATTAACTCTTTTCATTTTGCATGTTTTCTAGTGGTGGCCAACATTAGAACTCATCTAGTGTTACTGACTGGACCAAGGTAGCAATGAATAGGAAAAGAGATTAATTAACATGATTTGATTGATGTGTTCTCATCTAATCAACCAAACTGGTCCAATGAGAGGTTGTACTGGGACTAATCGATAATGATTAGTAATGCACACTATGGAGATGGGTCAAGTCACACAGTGAAATTGATATCTCACCTTTGACCAAAGGGCTTGGTGAACATATATTACTATCCTGCATGCTATACACTAGAAAAGAATTAGGTTATTCTGTGATACTGAGTTATGGAATCATGGCGAACACAATACCATAGTTTCTCTCTATTATTGACTTCTTGTCATAGTTAGTTTAGTTTTATTTCTTATTGATTATTGCAAAAAAAAAAATCCTTTTGGGGAAGTAAGTTGGTTAATCATTCGGATTGCAAATTGGTGAATTCTCTTGAGTCTAAGTATTCCCTGTGGGTTCGACCCTAACCTATGTTAGGTTATATATCTTGATAACAACTGTTTTATCCTCTAAAAATAGGGTGTAACTTGGGTGATATAAATAGGAGCTAGGTGCTTTAGTCCATACCAACTATGATAATTCAAGGCAAGATAAGGTCACGATCTTGGCATGGCAGTCAAAACTAGCATGACTAGGCGATAACTAATCCATACCTAATATCACAACAAAGTCAATTATATCTAGTTATCTCAAGTCAACAATAGTATCTCTCTCCATAAAATCACAACACAAACCTGATCACCTAATTCACCACTATTGATTCACCTATCGGGGTGGAAACATAAATAGGCTCGGCAAGCGGCTCACACATAATATCAAGATCAAAGCAAAATAGGCTGACATATAAGACTAAGTAGAGCCTAGATCAAATAAAACTGAAGCTGAACAATGGAACACTGGAACCTTACCTATGATAACCACATCAGAAGCCTCTGCCTCGGCTTTATCGCGTAGACTCTAAGCCTACCACTAGATGCAGGCCTCCACAGGCTCCACCTCTCACTATGCCATGACCTCCCCTAGTACCTCCCCTCATGCCACGATGGATATATCTAGCTATAGGTTTTGGGACTATGAAATGCCCTAAAAAGGCCCCGAAAAAGTACTTTGAAAATACCCATAATTATAATTTCAATATATCCCAAAATTCATGTGTGATATCAAAAATCCAACTTCATATTCTCGATCAAGGAAAAAATTGAGTTCGAAATAGGTATAACCCCAATTCAAGAGGACCCATAGTGAAAAATAATTTTTTCTAATTTTTGAATTTCAATGGTCATCCGCGCCCTGGTCGCGACACACCAGGGGCACAAATTAGTGTTGGAGGAAATTTCGCATCTGGTCCACATCAAGCCAAGGGCACAGACTAGTGTATTATTTTTCTTAGTTTTACATTTTGGCCCAACGGCCTTGGGATCATATTCCCATGCCCATTTATGCGTGAAAACACCTATACTTAGAATTTTTTAACTCTATATCACTCAAAACCCTCTCTAAGAATTAACCAAATATTTTATCCAAATTTAAGTGTCCCAAGCTTAATTCCGGATCTCAAGAACTCTATTCAAGCTTCAAGTCTCCTTCAAGTCTACATCAAAAATCCCCAAATTTAGGTATGTGGGTTTTATCCATTTGATCCTTTTACCTAAAGAGCCCAACTTTCCTATTTTATAAAAATTGTATGATTTCAAGATGTATTACTTATGGGGTATCTTTTATTACAAAATATGAGCATGATTGATATTGGGGTTTTATGAAAGGTTGATGGATTATGCATTATTATCTATTTCAAGCTTATACCATGAATTGGTTTTATCTACTGAGACTATGCATGCTTTGAATTAGTTTTATCTACAGAGACTATGTATTTTTGAACTATGAAACTATTATATATTATGAGATTTGATGATGGATTTTAAAGTACCCTACATGAGGGTTTTGCAATATGTTGGCGGGTTGATTTGCATTGAGTTTTCTCACATGATTTCACTCTTGAATTGTAGGATCTTGAACTAAAATCATGAACCCACCAAGTATTTGATAAAATGTCAGGTTAAGTATTCTCAAGCTATTGATGATCTCATAAATGATTTACATGACAAGTGACTATATGATGATTAAAGGCTTTTGATTATGCATTGAATTTATGAAAAGTATCTATGATGATACAAGTATCAAGTTAAGCCCTATTTTAAAGATTTACCTCTTGTGAGCCATTCATGTTAAAGCAAGGGTTCATGTATGATTATGATATATTCTCATGTTTCAAATTAGGCTCTCCATTACAGGTCAAGTATGTTTAAGAGCTACTCATATCATGGTTCCATGTTTATTACAAGTTATTAAAGTTATGATTATTGCAAGTATTCCATGGGATTAGACTTAGCACCAATGGTTTAGATGTCGGCGTGGACTATCTTCAAGGGTCCATACTCCTTTCCTTAAACTATGTGCCAACATAGGATTGTGTTATACCCTTGCTATACTAGTTAATCCATTTAGTTCACTTTATCATGAAATCCCCCCTAAATGGGATGGGTTCCCGTAAGTGGGGTTACATCTCCGGAATGGGATGGGATCCCATAAGATTTACCATGGCAAGTATACTAACTTTTTACTGATGAGGGGTAAATATCAAGATTCCAAGTTGTAGCTTTCTTGGTCTTTTTCTTTGTCAGTTGAGGTTTCTTCCCATATGGGTCATGTTCTATACGAGTTGGCTGATTCATAAACATGTTTTTCTTCAAGCATTGATCATGTATATTGCCTATTACTATGTATTTTAACTATATTGGCTTATTTATTATTGCATTGCATCCTACACACTTATTACATTTAAATGTACTAACGTATACTGTATGCTACATGATATTACCATGTAGGGACCAGAGCTCCTCTTGATCATCCTCCACGTGGCTAGTGAGATTATTCAAAGATAAGCTTGGTGAGTCCTCATCTTTGGGGAAACTATCTACTTTCTTTTGCTATTTCTAAGACTTCTTAATGTTGAACATTTGATACTATGAGGGTGAGCCTGGAGAGTGTGTTGGCCCCTGCTCCATTCTATATTTAGAGGTGTTGTTGGAATATTATGATGTATTTATACCATAAGCTTAACTCTTTATGTTTTTATGACTATCAAAGGCTTCCCTTAGTCCCACTTCCCTTTTACACTCTCTCTTATTATTGTTTACTTTGCTTTCCTGACCAAAGATATGTGATTGATATGCTAAGAGACTTGTTTGGGTCCCTTCGAGTTCCCATTCGTCGTGTTATATCTAGGACCTAGTCTTGGGTCATGACAAACTTGGTATTAGAGTACTAGGTTGTTAATGGTCCTCAGAATCCAATACACCGCATCGATTAGAGTCTTATTCGTGGTTGTAAAGTATGCCACAACTATGAATGGGAGGCTATGAGGCATTTTAGGAAATACTTCACTTTTCATGATCTATGATATGTGGTAGAGCTAAGTCCTCTAAGGCTTATTACTGATCCTTAACCATTACGTTTTTGAATATGTCTCAAGCTACATAGAATGGTGGGCAAGGCAATGACCGTATCTTACTTGGGGGTCAACCTCCTAATAGTGATATGTTGAATGTAGAGGTTCATAATGCTCTATGGCTATTGGCCACGGCTGTAACTGCTCAACTCAACCATGAAGTGGGTGCTCTCAAGACTTAAAGTGATAAGAGAAAGGAGAATGAGGCTAAGAGGGCCCGAGTTGGTGTTGCCTCATCTTCAACTAGTCTACTGGTTCCCAAGTATGAGAAGAAAAGGATCCCTTTTTCACTTATCAAGGGTGTGGCAAGGAACACCAAGGGAGGTGTTTGGTAGAAGTTGAGGGTCATTTCAACTGTGGAAGTGTTGGGCATAAGATGAGAGATTTGCCCGGTGCCTCAAACGAAGGGAGAAGGAGGGTCCAAGTTGAAGGTGGCAATGGTGGGATGACTTACCCTAGGTGCCCAAAGTGTAGGAAACATCATAGCGGCACTTGTTGGAGGAACATGGGTACATTTTTTAGGTGTGTCAAGATGGGCCAAAAGATTCCTAGTTGTCCATATGCTCAAAGGAAAGGCAAGGGTATTGGTTTTCAAGCTTCTCCTTCGTGCTACAAGTGTGGAAGGTACTATTTGGGGAATTGTTTAGCCAGTTTGAGTACGTGTTTTGAGCAAGGCACAAAGGATCATGAGTTGAGACATTGTCTATGGGTTACTACGAGTTATGAAGATGTCTGTAAACATTCTTACCCATACCCCTCTAGGGGTCACTAGACTTGGAGTAATGCTTCACAGGTACATTAAAGGTTTAGATTTTGATTTGTGTATATTAATAAATCTGAATAACAATCTTTATTTTATTACTCCTTTTATTGCCAAAAAGATTCACATTCGTCCCAAATTGTTATGTAAACCTTATGAAGTGGCTACCCCCGTTGCTGAGTCCATTATCACTAGGGGAGTCTATAGAAATTATCCCGTGTTCATATTGCATAAAGTCTTGCCTTGTCATTTTGTTAAATTAGGTATGTGGATTTTGATGCCATTCTTAGGGCGGATTGGTGGTGCGCATATTATGCTTCTATTAAATGTAGAACCTCTAGAGTTAAATTCTAATTCCCTAATGAGCCCGTCCTTGAGTGGTAAAGTCATGATGTGATGGTCAAGGGTATATTCATTTCTTGTCTTCAAGCCCAAAAGTTGATTTCTAAAGGTTGTCTCTATCATTTTGTAAGGGTTAGGGATGTTGAATCCAAAGTCTTTCATATCGAGTTGATTTTGGTGGTTAATGAGTTTCTTGATATTTTTCCTAATAAACTTCTCAGTGTTACTCCCAAAAGGGAAATAAATTTTGGTATAGCCCTCCTTCTCTATACTCAACCTATTTCTATTTCCCCTTACCATATGGCCCCAACTGAGTGGGGGACTTGAAGGAGTAATTGAGCAATTTGTTAGAGAAGGGTTTTATAAGGCCTAGTAAGCCACCTTGGGGTGCATTCGTGTTTCATGGTAACACGTTTATGGTATCTATGATTTTAATCTTAAGTTTTAGCCCTCATGTCACTTTGCACGCATTCGTGTTCATGGTAACACGTTTATGGTATTTTTGATATTCATGTTGAGATTCTTGAAAATAATATTTAAATATAATTGTTGCATTCATGTTGGGCCGAAATCTTCATAACTACTTCTATTATGCATATTTCTTTGACATTCGGGGGACTAATGTTCCTAAGGGGGAGATATTGAAATCCCTTGAAAATGTGCTTTGGAAATGCTCATAATCGTAATTTTCTTATATTTCAAAATACATGCATGATATCGAATATTCGACTTCATATTCTCAATTAGGGGGCAAAATTGAGTGGGAAATGGGTATAACCCCAATTTTAGAGGACCCACAGCAAAAAATAATTTTTAATAATTTTCAATTTCAAGTGGCCATCTGCGCCTTGGCCGCAATGTGCCAGGGGCATGGATTAGTGTCAAAGGGAATTTCACGTCTAGTCTGCATCACGCTAAGGGAGCATACTAGTATATTGTTTTCCTTGGTTTTTCATTTCTTCCCAAGGACGTTGGAGTCATAGTCATATGCCCGTTTATGCGTGAATACCTATACTCAGCTATTTTTTAACTCTATATCACTCAAGACCCTCCCAAAACCCTATCTAAGACTTACAAAATATTTCATCTAAACTCAAGTGTCCCAAACTTAATTTTGGATCTCAAGAACTCTATTCAAGCTTCAAGTATGCTTCAAGTCTAACATCAAGGAATCCCCAAATTTAGGTATGTGGGTTTCATCCATTGGGTCCTTTCACCCATAGAGCCCAACCTTCTTATTTTATGAAAATTGTATAATTTCAAGATATATTACTTATGGGTATCTCTTATTATGAAATATGATCATGATTTATGTTGGAGTTTTATGAAATTTTGACGGACTATGCATTATTATCTATTTCAAGCTTATATCATGAATTGGTTTTATCTACTGAGATTATGCATGCTTTGAACTATGAAACTATTATCTATTATGAGATTTGACAATGGATTTCAAGGTACCCTACATGAGGGTTTTGCAATATGTTGGCGGGTTGATTTGCATTGAGTTTTCTCACATGATTTCACTCTTGAATTGTAGGATCTTGAACTAAAATCATGAACCCACCAAGTATTTGATAAAATGTCAAGTTAAGGATTCTCAAACTATTGATAATCTACTACATGATTTACATGTCAAGTGACTATATGATGATTAAAGGCTTTTGATTATGCATCGAATTCATGAAAGTATCTATGATATTACAAGTATCAAGTTAAGCCCTATTTTAAAGATTTACCTCTTGTGAGCCATTCATGTTAAAGTAAGGGTTCATGTATGATTATGATCTATTCTCATATTTCAAGTTAGGCTCTCTATTAGAGGTCAAGTATATATAAGAGCTACTCATGTCATGATTCCATGTTTATTACAAGTTATTAAAGTTATGATTATTTCAAGTATTCCATGTGATTAGACTTAGCACTGACGGATTAGATGTCAGCGTGGACTATCTTCAAGGGTTCATACTCCTTTCCTCAAACTATGTGCCAACATAGGATTATGTTATACCCTTGCTATTCTAGTGGGTCCATTTAGTGGACTTTATCATGAAGTCTACCCCGAAATAGGATGGGTTCCCGTAAGGGGGTTTACTTCTCCAAAATAGGATAGGCTCCTGTAAGGTGAAACATGGTTTACCTTGGCAAGTAGACCACCTCTTTATCGATGAGGGGTAATCATCGGGATTCCAGTTGCAGCTCCCTTGGTCTTGTTGTTTTATGGTTGAGGTCTCTTCCCATATATGTGTCATGTTCTATGCAAGTTGAATGATTTATAAACATGTTTTACTTCAAGCATTGATCATGCATGGTATATTGAGATTATGCTTATCTATTGCCTATTACTATGTATTTTGGCTATATTGGCTTATGTCTTATTGCATATCATCCTACATATTTAGTATATTCAAATGTGCTAACGCATGTTTATGCCTACATGAAATTACCATGTAGGGATCGGAGCTCCTCTTGATCATCCTGTATGTGGTTAGTGAGATTATTCGAAGATAAGCTTGGTGAGTCCTCAAGTTCGGTGACACTATCTACTTTCTCTTTATATTTCTCAGACTTCTTGATGTCGAACATTTGACATTATGAGGGTGAGCCCAGAGAGTGTCTTGCCCCCACTCCATTCTATGTATAGAGGTGTTGTTGGAATGTTATGATGTATTTATGCTATAATCTTGACTCTTTATGTTTTTATGATTATCAAAGACTTCCCTTAGTCCCACTTCCCTTTTATATTATCTCTTTTTTTTGTTTACTTTGCTTCCGCGACCAAGGATGTGTGATTGATATGTTTAGAGGCTTGTTTGGGTCCCCTCGAGTTTCCATCCATCATGTCACATTTAGGCCCTAGTCTTGGGTCATGACAGACTAGATGAGCTCAATGAGACCCTGAAGCTTGGGCTACAGGTTTACAGTGTGGACAATGGTTGGCGAAGTGCCCAACCTTTTCAAAAACATAAATAGCCCTGGGGTCTCGTCCTTGAGGCAGTTGTGCCGAACAATTACAATGCCTGGCTGCACTAAGGAATATATCATGACCTGCCTGAGTAGGCCTAGATTTTTCCAAACTGTAACACATAGGGATGGCTATGTGAAACTGCCCAGCCCTGATGACCTTGCCTCTAGAACTCTCTATCTCACGTCAAGGGTTCACTAAACTAGTTGTGCTGATGGAACCTCTTACCGCCACCTTATTTGTTATGTCTGATACGCTTTATCATATAAACGTGATCTACTACACTCTGAAATATGCCTTCAGATATAACTAAGGAATTTATAGCCTCTTGAATACAACCCACCATTCCCTTAGTGAATCGTCGAATCCTCTCGAACTCCAAGGGATACTAGACAATGTATAGATTCTGGCCTCATAGTCCAATACTGATATAGAATCCTACTGAAATCTATCGAACTTATCCCGGCAATTGTCCTAAAGGCTATATGGTATGAATCTATCCAAGAATACCTTCATAAACTGCTCCCATGTCATGACTGGAGATCCAGCAAGTCGGAGAACCAAAACTGACCTTAACCACTCCTTAGCTAGGCTGGTGAATTGATAGGAGGTATAGGCAAATCCATGTGACTGGGGTGCCCAAATTACATAATCGGTCCTAACACTCTAATAAGAAGCATAAGCTCGATCACCTAGGGTGTCATCAAACCTCCAGGGAGCCAATCGTACAAACCGCTCAAAGCTTTTCTACTCAATTGTGGAAATAGCAAGACTAACAAAAGATGGATGCATCCAAAATTAGGGCAGTGCAATAGACAGTGCAATAGCCAATCACTGAAGCTACAAACTAGAAGTCGAAATGTCTGAGATGAAATCATAAAAGTTATAGGAGGATCTGCTGGGACTAAGGAAGGACCAACATGGGTCATGGCTGGCTCAACTAGAGCTGTAAAAAGGCCAACTAGCACCGTAGAAGTTGATACATCAATAATAACAGGGGTTGGAGGACCTCCTTTCATTCTAGACAGGACCTGCAATAGTAACTCTTGAACTGAGGCTATAGATTCTAGGGTCGAAGATGGTGGAATAGGGTCTACAAGTCCATCTGGCTCATAAGCAAGCTCTGGAGAAGTCAATCTAGTCTGTCCTCTGAGTGGAGCTGGTCCTCTAGCATATCCACGACCCCTAGCCCTACTATGAACTTTGTCTTGACCTCAAGTGGGAGCCACATCAGCTAACTTTACCTAATCATTGGGATCTAGTAATCGGTATCTACACAGAAGGAGTAGATTAGACACTTTAAAAGCATGTGATGTGAAGAAACGCACAAATAGAAGCAAGATATGAAGGCTTTTCCTATCAAGTGTCCCATAGCATCCCGAAGATGGGTATGGATGTCTACATACTAATCCTTGAGACTCTACTAGATATCTCTCACTTAACTCACGATCCTAATGAACCTAGAGCTCTGATACCAAACTGTCACGTCCCAAAATTAGATTGCAACTAAAGAGAATAAAGTAAATTAAAAGCAACCACATATTTACTATGAAATCAAAAAACCTTAGTGATAAGTACAAGAGCATCTAAAGTAGTGTGAAAAAGCCAATACATTTGTCTCGGATGAAAATACAACTTTGATAATGTCTAATACAAAGTCTGAGATAGAAAGCAATCAAGGAAATCTCAAAAGATCCTCGACGACTCGAAGTATGAGCCTCACCACTAAGATCTAGATAGATAGAGAATAACTCTATTAGAATTAATCAACTACCCTATATGGGTACCTGTGCTCGATCTGCAAGGAGGAAACAAAATAGGAGTGAGTACACCAAATTGTACCCAGTAGGTCCAACTGATTGGGTAAGCAAAATCGAATAAGTATGTAATATCTAAGTCTCTTACACTTGAATCACAAGATTAGTACGTAATATATATATATATATACATACATACATACATACATACATATATATATATATATATATTCCTATCCATATAGTTAATAATGCAATGCATTGGGGGTCTTTCAGACCATGTACCAAATATGTCTCAACCTTGCCACCTACCTATGGTCAAGAGGTGTCGTAATAGCTTAACCTTACCACCTGCCTATGGTCAAGAAGAATCACAATATCTCTCTACCTTGCCACCTGCCCGTGGTCAAGGGTTTTGAAAAGTGGAACATCTCACCCTTGCCTCCTACCCAAGTCAAGGAGTTGTATAAAAGTGGTACAACTCAAAAGTAGAGCATCCTACCCATGCCTCCTACCCGGTTCAAGGGATGATACAACGCGATATAGATTACATGCATGGCAATGATACAAATCAAGTTATCGATAATGGCATCATAGTAAGAATACTGACACATAACCCTCATATAATCATGGAGGATAACATCAAGTGCCATAACTGGTGCCACAACCTATCATTACATCTTAGATTATCACAATTATATCAGTAGTTAAATGTACTAATAATACCAAACCTCACTCGTCCAAAATATATATATGATTCTCAAAAGTATCTCAAAAGCCATCAATTACCACTAACTATCCAAATAGTATTACGACTCCCCTATTATCACAATAGTATCTAAAAATATTCTAGTCTCATGATTTCATCTCAATTTAGTAATAGGGTCACATTTTATCCGATTTTCGGCATATCCGGTACTACATTTCTAACAAAAACTCGTAGCACATCAGCCCATTTACTCAAGAATCAATCTAGATCTAACAATTATCACATGAACATATCTGATAACTCAAATTTAGTCCCTATAAGGCTAGCTGAACCTACCTCAATGTCGATATCACACTCGGACAAGCTTTCAATTAGCAGAAGCCTCCAAGCGATCAATGGAGTGATCAAGCGCTATCAAAATAATACTACACATCAAGAGATGAATTTTGACACTCATATTGGCACGAATTAGACTTACGGGCAAAATGATCAAAACTAGAGCTAAAATTCAAAGTTCTTGAATTTAGAATTGACTTGAAATTATGAATACATGTAAGAAAAGGAGTTCATGGGTGAAAATTTCACTAAATTCAAGTTCAAATTGAAGGAGAAATCACCAAGTCAAGTTTCCAATTCTGGACTAAAAATTCCCAATTTTATATATCTAAAACCATGAAATTAAGGCAAAATCAAGATAAAAGTCATGAAAATTAATCAAAATGATGTTAGAAACACTTACCCAAAAGAATCCTTCAAAAACCTTCATCAAAAGTAGACCCAAAAGCTTGAAATGTTTGAAAATGGAGTAGCAATGGTGTGTTTCGAATTTAATGCAGTGCAGGTGAATAATACACTCCTCGAACGCAGAGGCCAACACTTATTATTACTCTGCGAACATGGGCCCACGTACATGAATGCGGAGCACTAGGTCAAAGCCTACCATAAATGCGGACTATACCTCCATGAATATGGAGGTCAAGGGACTTGACCCTCCATAAACGCGGAACAACAAGCACGAACACGAAAAAGGTAAGTGACTGCACCAAAATCCTTTTGCACCAGCAATACACAACTAATACCAAACTCATGATGGACCCTTGAACTTATTCGAAATCAGAATTATATAAACCAAATATGTGTCCATAATAGAAATAATGATTTAGACTCAATGGAATAATTAGAAACCGATTTTGAGGCCTCCTCGACACAATTGCTAATGTAACTCAATTAAACTAGTTTAGAACTCAAAATACCAAAACTGCCCTCAACAACTCCAAAAATTATGATGGGACTATTTCAAGCATTAATATCACCATCTGAAACTACTGGAACTGTCAAAATTTTGATCCGAGATTTCATACTACAAATGATAACCAAAGTAAAACCTTGGCTCCAAAAATAACTAGAAATGCAACTTTGGATCTAAAAACTTCATTTTAACTCTGTATTCTGTTCTGTGATTTTTCATAGACCAGATATGATATTCCGTAGCTAATGAAATTGACAGATTTTTGATTTGACACCCAAAACTCAGAATGGTACAAAAACTCACTTTTTCAACAACTTAATCTTCCACAAATGCCAAAACCCCACATTTTTTCACTTTTGAAACTTAGAATTTCAATTCCAACAATATAGATAGTTCAAAATATGTCCAAAGCAACTTACAAAAAAGGAAAAATAGTAATTTTTATAGATAAAATCAAAATGACCTATAAGGTCATTAAATGGTGCTCATGATTTCAACAACATCTAGTAAATGAGCCAAATAAGCCTACACTAAATAGATACCAAGTGTAGTACAACATCAACAATGACTCCAAGGTTAAGTGGCACACCACTAGATAGTTAGTACAGAGCATCAATCAACTTAACATAACACCCCTCGAACCGAGACACCTCTCCAGTATGAAGAGGAAGGAAATTCTTAGGCTAATAGGAGCAAGAGCATCAAGTTTACAAAGTTTGGATCGAGGATCAAAATGCAAATTTAGACATAGTTTATTTGGAGTCACAATGAGCTGTTGTAACATAAATAAATTAGAGGATAGGTAGTGTGTCCCTGGTATGCATGGCATATTTATTTGATACATTACCAAATAAACAAGAGGCATGCCTATATGAAGTATATTTGAAGAGTTTGAGATCTAGATTGAGGACCTAGTTATCAGTCTAGATATTCAAGAGACATTTATGTAGTACATATTTGACTGGATGTCTACACCACTTGGGAGATATAGTCTTAACTTAGTCCAAGAGTTATATGCCTTCTTTACAATAATTATAGCGTAGTTTACTTCGAGGCATGCCTCTAACATTGACTAGATATTGCTTACATTACTTTGTTAAAAGAACTGACTGTCAGTATTTTAGAGAGTACTATTAAGAGATTATTGTTTGGGCCAGAGATAGAGATACCGGCCAGCACAACAGAGTTCGATTACTGAATGAAAATGTTGACCAACAAAAATAAGATATGTTATCTTGATAAAAAATCTACAGCTTTGAGATGGGTTTTTACATACCCAAGTAAGATCAGGATGCTAATTAGGTCACAGGTACATCAACCATAAAGAAGGCATTGTTTATCTTTGTAGGTAAATTTTAGTGAGCGATGGTTTACTTTAGTCTTTGTTCGACTATAATGGTCAACACCTTGACACTGGACAAGGTAATCCTTGTGGCATCTATTATGGTAGGGTATGACATCAACATCTTATTGTATATTATTTTAGAGATCTATGAGAGGGCTTTCAAATAAGTACTAGCATCACATTCTCATCCTTGATAAATAGACTTGGAAGAGATTCCAAGGTCCACACACTACATGGGATTGAGGTGAGTAGGACACAAGATGTTTGGATAATCAAAGAGAACACAAACTCGATATCTATATGATGAGAAATACAGCCCAAGGTATCATTGCCATAGTTCTTCCCCACTCCAGCTGTAGAGCCTATTATAGAGGGAACTACTATGTATACTGCTAGCACTACAGAAGGGTCACAGAGGCCACCACCACATTAAATGTTCTATTATTCACCATTCCTTTATGACATCATTCTGCAAACCTAGTCACTATATCAACTGAATTTTTCCATGATTTAGTATAGTGCTAGACAGGGATAGAGACTCAGATAACTCAGTTGCTTTAGCAGTTAAAGCAATGAGTTTGCACAGTGATTGCATATGCTGAGGAGCAAAGAACCGCAAATATATATGCCTACATTGATATAACATCCTTAAAGTTGCATCGGTGCATTTGATAATGGAATGACTACACGCCTCTGTGATATCTAGAACCCAGATTTGAGGGCATTGCAGGCTGAGGTGGCCCAGCTTACAACAGATGTCACTTTATTGGCCACCATACTAGCCATTATAGTCATATATTTCTCAAATCTATTGCTTGGGCCTCCTCTGATCATATCTAATTTATTTGCTGAAGAATACCTAGTGCTCGAGTGTGGAAAGCATGTGCTTTCTGAGGATAATTTTGTCGATGCGGATGAGATGTCTACAAAAAGAGAGTGGCAGGTGATGCAAGCACTCAATGCTCTACTAAGTACAAGCAGATATGAGAGGAAAAAGAGTGTTCGTAAGTTGTTGGTACTTTGAGCTCAATCATAAAGACTAACAATTCCTATACAAACATACCACAGGACACTGGTGCTTAGGCGCCATTAGTATACCTATTGATTTCTTACCTTAATTGTATACTTTTAGTGCATTCATGGCAATACATAATCTTTTGTGATGGGATGGGGGCAGTTATGGGCCTTGTGAAGTTTGTGTAATAAGACCCCTACCTACATATCTTTTTAGTCCTTTGGGTTTTCTTGCCTATGTATTTTCTCAAGGATCTTTATTTTCTGTTGAACTAACATGTTTAGGTTGTAAAGTAGTAAAAGCATTATACTTGACTAAAATCCACGACATGTTTGAGATTTAAAGAAAAAAATTAGATCCCTCCATTTTTTTGATATGTTATATGATACTTTAGATAGTAACTGTGTAGCAACTTTAAATGACATTATGGATATTGATAGGATAAGGCTAACTCAAGCTAAGCATTAATTAGATTACTAGGTTGATAGTGTAATTCTGTGCCATGAGAATTTGAGCCAATTGTATTGTTGTGTGTCAATGTAGAACTTTCCCTAGTAGTTTGTACTTAATTTGTAGGATAGTCGATTAGAAAAAGAACATACACCATTTTTCAAATTACTCCACTTAGCCTAAACAACCATCAAAATGAAGTAAATTGCCCTTGATCTCAAGTTTAAGCATAAAGTAGATATTTTAATTATATTACTCAAATTTGTCTTCCCCATTGCCTCTATAATCCTCACTTTCCCTAGTCCCTCCTTAGACATCTTATATCACAACTTCTGTAAAATACCTTAGTTGAGAGTGGCTACCATAAGTAGCTCTGGTTCATAGTAGGACATAGTGCACCTCAATGGTGAGTGTATAATGTACACTGATTTCTTGCTCTTTTCTTATGATTTTTTGTTGTTAATCTTATGCTTTAAGACTAATTATGTTATGAATCGTGTATGTTTCAGGCACATATAGATTAGATTTTGCTCTGCTAGAAAGAATCAAAGTTGAAGTTGAATTGCAGCAAAAAGCAGCTGAAAATGCAAAGAAGTGTACCTGGCAACAAACACACTTCACGAACACGGCCTTCTGGCATGCAAACATGGAGTTATGGACCTAGAAAGGGTACAAACTTGCTCAGCACTAGCACATAGGTAGAGTAGCATGACATAAATATCCGTGATCGCAGAACGCTAAGACGTGACCACAAAAGTATTCACTTAAGTTGATCTCGACAAACACGGAGAACTTCGGCAACTAGTATCAGGGCAATTTAGGAATTTTACCATTTTAGCCCCAAGAATCACATATACACGCACTCCTAACCCTTGTTGAATAAGAGAGGACTGATTATTCATCTATTCATTCAACATAGAACTCCCCTTCATACACTTTTGAAGGAAGAAAACACACTTAGTGTAGACTGTATCTTAGGATAAGGATTTAAAGCAAGTTTTCTACAAATCCTTGAGTGGATTGAAGAGTGTTAGCTTCACTCATATTTATCTTTCACTCACTCTTTCTTTACATGTTCTTAAATGCATAATTTTTAAATTTAATTGAGTTTGGATATTAATTTGTTTATGGGTCTTAATTATTTCTCTCTTCATGCTTAGTTGATGATTTACTTGCAAAATCAAGTGGGTTCCACCCAAATCACTTTGATTGAATAAACTGATTTATGGGGTCATACCTACCTTTATGTTTAACTTATTATTTGATGTCATGAACTTGAATCGAGCTTAGATCTTCAATTATTGCTTAAAATAGAGTAGTTGAAGTGGAGGGTTTACATGATAATCATGGGTTAATATGTTGAGGTCCTCAAATAGGACTGAACAGCTAAAGCTTTGAGAGTTTTTCTTACAACTGCTCAAGCCAAGGATATCTTTGAGTAGCTCACTTGAGACACCGTAATAGGCTCTTGCGAAACACCACATTGACGTAATAAGTTGTAGCACAAGAAACCTAGCCTATCTATAGAGTTAATTTGATGACAAGTGTAATGGAATGATTGAGCTTTGATTGATTCTAATATCCCTATGATTGATCCCTTTCTCAATCAATCCTCGCCCTATTTTCCTAAAATGACCTACAAAAAGTTCCCAAAAATATGCCTTGAAAGTGCCTATAATCATAATTTCTATAAATCTCAAAATCCATGTGTGATATCAAAAATTTGACTTCATATTCTTGATCGGGGGATAAAATTGAGTGGAAAATGGGTCTAACCCTAATGTTAGAGCAACTGTATCAAAATTTTATTTTCCATAATTTACAAATTCCAGTGATGATTCGCGCCCCTAGCGCGACGCGGCCAGGGTGCAGATCAGTGTTATTTTTGGCCTGTTATTTCTTATTTGCTCCAAGACCTTTGGGTCTTTGTCCTAATTCTTCTCATGCATAAAAACACTTATACTTAGCCATATTTCACCTTCATATCATATAGGACATTCCTCAAAATCTTATCAAACACTTAGACAAATATTTCACTCAAAATTAAGTGTCTAAACTCATTTCCAGATTTAAGAAATCCAATCAATCTTCAAGTTCTCATCTCAATCTTCACCAAGGAATTCTCAAAAGTTGAAGTATGTAGGTTTGAACCATGGGTTATTTCAAAATGGTGTCCAAGCTTCCTTTTTACATAAATTGCATATTTCTAAGTTTATTTACTTATGGGTCTTCCTATTATGAATTTGACTATAAACTATGTTGGGGTTTTGTAAGAATGTGATTGTTTAAGAAATTTTTGAGCTATGAATCTATGATCTACTTTGAGATTTGATGAGGGGTTTTAATGTATGTTGCAAGGTGATATTACCAAGTGTTAGTGGATTGATTTACTTCAAGTTTTCTTGCATGATTTCTCTCTTAAATTCCATGGTTTTACATTAACATTACACACCCACTAAATGTTTGACAAAATGTTCGGGTTAAGGTTCTTGAGCTATTGATTATCCATTACATAACCTATGACTTGAACGACTTTATGATGATGAAAGAAAGGTATATATGTGCTGAATTCATGAAAAGTATCTATAGTGTTGCAAGTGACCATACCATAGATGAGGAGTATATACCTTATCCACCTTGTCGGGTGGTGGCAATCCAGTACTACCATAGATGGGGGGTATATACCTCATCCACCTTATTGGGTGATGGCAATCCCTAACTACCATATATGAGGGTATATACCCCATCCATCTTGTTGGGTGGTGGCGATCCCGTACTACCAAAGATGGGGGGAAGATACCTCATCCACCTTCCATGCGGGTGGCAGGCCTTGGATTCCAAGTACTAAGTTTCTTAGTCTATGATGATGGTCTCTTCCTACACATGTAATATGTCCTATATAAGCATGTTTTACTTCAACCATTGTTCATGTATGCCATGTTGCTAATATATTGTCTCTTGCTTATGATTATGCATTTCTATTATGTTGTCTATCTCTTGTTATATTGCATCTTACATATTTAGTACATTCAAATGTACCAATGCATAATCTATGCCTACATGATGTTACCATGTAGGAATTAGAGATCCTCACAATTATCCCCATCCTCTCTGTGGCTAGTACTATCTTCTAAAGCAAGTTTGGTGAGTCCTCAACTTTGGGGATTATATCTCTTGTTCTTATATTATGTAAAGACTTTCATCATCTATTTGTATGCTTTTGACTATGAATGTGAGCCCGAAAAATTGATTCTAAGTTTAGAGGTGTTGTTGGACAAGTTATGTAATGATGCTATGAGCTTTGACTCTTTGATTCTTTTGAAGTTTTATGATATGAATGACTTCCCTTAGCCCCTTATCTTTGCTTTATGCTCTTGTTATTATTCAAATGCTTCAGGGACCAAGGATGTGTAATGATATGTTAAGAGGCTTGTTTGGGGTTCTTTTGGGTTCTCCATTCGCCT
Source organism: Solanum sejunctum (assembly GCA_025642045.1). Lineage (NCBI taxonomy): Eukaryota > Viridiplantae > Streptophyta > Magnoliopsida > Solanales > Solanaceae > Solanum > Solanum sejunctum. The sequence continues at coordinate 10,325,532 of JAOTQJ010000011.1, read as the reverse complement.
TGTCACGTCTAGGCCCTAGGCTTGGGTAGTCACAAACTTGGTGTCAGAACACTAGGTTGTTAGTGGTTCTCGGCGTCCAACACACTGCATCAATTAGAGTCTTGTTCATGGTTGTCAAGTGCACCATAACTATGAGCAAGAGGCTATGAGATATTTTAGGAAATGTTTCCCTTCTTATTACTCTATTTCATTGATACGCCCAAATTTACACTCCAAATGGAATAGTAAAGTGACCATTGATCAAATATAGAACACAACCAGAGTTGAGGTCGATCCCATAGGGAATACATAAAAATATATCTATTAGCACCATTTTCAGATTTAATATCTAATCCAAAAAAAATGCATAAAGTAATTATGGGGGTTTTGGTTTTTTCAAACTAACTTAATAAAGTTAAATAATAAATGAGTGCAAGAACAACTAGATTTCAAACAATTTATGCGAAGCTAGGATTGTGTTCCCTATGACATCTAATGTGAAAGCAGAATATAGTGGTAAATTCGTTCATGATTATATATATAAGATCTAACAAGTTATGTAATATCTGATTCACCTATCAGTCCATCTTAAATGCATATCATTTATCACCTTTCGTTCTCAGAATGTCTATATATTAACCCTTGTTGTTATCCCAGAATACTCTCACCTTTCGGTCTCAAGTACTTAGACTAGGTTAAAAACCTCGAATTTCCTTCGTAGAATTCTTTTCCTAATCAAAATGTCCCTTTTGGGCACACAAAGAATAAAGGCTTACCCTAATGCATCGACTCATCAAGGAAGAAACTATAACAAAGATTACTATGATATATACGCTAATCAATCTCGAGACTTACCCCATATTCGCCTAATCTTATTGATTTTTGCTTCCCACAACCCTAGTTGTGGGTTTACCCTAACATGTTCAAGGAATAAAACTCACAATGATACAAGGTATTCATAATAGAATAATTACTATTGAAGAATTGATGAATCCACAGGTTACAAGTTTGAATTTGATATGCAAAATCCCAAAATCTTGTGAAATCTCCAAGAAAATAATATTTTTCAATGATTTCCAGTCTAGCCGTCCAAGACTAACTAAAAATGAAATAAAATAACCATTTATATATAAAGAAAACTTAATCCTAATTAAAATAGAAAAAATTCGTCGGCATGGACATGGGTCACTAAATGGCCTATGACACTCCCAAAGGCCTGTGAGGCATGCCATCTCGTGCCCCTTGGCCAAAATCTTTCACCTTTCAATGGTAATGCCTTCATGTTTTGACGATTGTTGCATGACCTTGTCACTCTCAACGGTCCATTTGTCATGCCATTTAGCCTTCTTTTGTCATTTCGCGCTGCCACACCATCAAGTGTGAGGCCACGATAGGCCTCACGGACCGTGTCACAGTGCACAAACTGTGTAGGCCTCCGTATGCCCAAACTTAACTCCCATTTTTCTCTTTTTCATCCTTTTTCTGTAAGTTCGCCCTTTTCTCCATGCCTTGACAATTTTTCCTGAAAAGCAACAAAACCAAACATCAAAATAACATGTTTGCTTGAGAACTTGCAAAAATCCTTTGTTGAAAGCGTTGTAAAATTTGTATTTCTACGACTTATCAACACCCCTCAACTTAGAATGATTGCTTGTCCTCAAGCAACAACAACTCAACCAAACAATGCATAAACACAAATGCTCACTCAGACTATGGATCACCCCACAATTTTTCAATGCATATGCCCCACTAACAAGTTCAAGAATGTGCTCACACCCCAAATGGACCCACAAAGATTAAGGCAAACATTATGCATGCATGGTCAGTCCATATATGATCAGGAATAAATAGACCCTAGTTAAGTTAGCAATCAATTAATGCAAAAGATAGTGCCCTCACCACAAAGAAGTCTCAGACTAAACGTAAGCATGTAGAATAGAGACTGGAATGTAGTACTCAATCTCATAACTGACTTTCAGTGGACACACATGCCTCAATCATGAACTTGCCCTTATTTTCACCACCTTAACTCCTGAATGGCCTTTTTAGGATCACATTAGGACTTTTTCGTATTTTAGCATACGCTCGAGCTCAGGCTTGGTATATTTAGGATTAAAGTGACTAGTGGCCTCTCCTAAATACTTACTTTGACTCAGCCATTTGCCTTTTTGGTCACCAACTTTTCTTGCCCCTATTTTTCCCACTTGCTATAGTACAAGAAGTGATTTTCATGCTTATTCACTCATTTTTATTCTTTTTCTTCTTTTTTCTCATTACTTTACTCACGGTCACAACCCATTTGTTTTTCTCTTTTTATCACTTTATTCTTTTCCACACTCATTTTTCTGCTCTCCCTGCACTAGCCACCCTCAACTTAATGCTTTGGCGTGGGTCAAGGTTCACAATTTCTTTCTAAAGGACCAGGGCCAACATAAGCCACCCTCAATTAAGGCTTTTGCCCTAGGCGGAGGTTCACAATGTCCTTGGAGAGACCAGGGCTAAAACAGAGATTAACAGATAGATTGGGGAGGTAAATTTGGGTGATTACAAAGAAAAGGTCCATTTAGGCTCAACTTTTGGTTCTAAGGGACAATTTCATTTGGTTGGTCAATTTTTCTTGGCTAAGTGACTATTCAACAACAACGGCCTAAGATTCCCCTCCTAATCTAGTCATTCAAGTACTTCAGTGGGACTAACTAGGCAAGTTCTATCTCACAAGTGCGTTGAATAGAATTATGCAATTAGCTCACACACATGACATATCATTTACACTAGTTCGTACTAAGTCATATAGGCCTACTTCATTCATCAAAATACCAAACATACACATATAATACTTACCACAATCATGCAAGTTAGTCAGGATAAGATGCAAACACATATATACTTAGCATTATTAACATGGAATATTACAAAGATCAACACAAGGGCTACCCTAGACTTCTGAGAAACTTTTATTTACACAAACAATACGACCTAAACATGCCTGTTCTACTAGATAATACACTTGAGAGAAAAGAAACATGGCAAGAGAAACTCTCAAGTTACAGGATGCCCTACCCCCTCCAAAAAGACAGTGTAGTGTCCTTACTACACCATAACACACTTAAAAGAACAGATAGGAGGATAAAATATACCTGGGACACCCTAGGCATCAGCAGTATCTGTGGGACTTAACCTCTCTAGGGTATTATCATCAGCATATGTAGCACCTGATCCAAAGGAGCTAACGAAGACTCCTGCCCGTGCCACCTTTGCAGCCAGCCACTACTATTTTACCCGTTCAACTGATGCTTGGCATTGGGCCCTGGTGCCCTTTTGCATCTGTCGGTCTTCTTCCCTCTGTCGATCACCGGGAGGACTCTTTTGGTGACCCTGACATTTACCCTTATCCTTTCTCTTAGGCTGCTTAGAGGGTGGTACGGGTGCCTCTGATGGGGCTGGTGGAACACCCCATATCTCATCCAAAGCTGGCACTGTAGGGATATTGAATAGGTTTATCCATGACTCTGGAGGCAGGGCCGATGCAAGTGCCTGGCACTATCAATCAACATAGCAATTTGAGCCTTCATACCATTCACTATCTATACTAAATCCTTTATTTCATTACCAATCATACTCCTGAACATGCTGTGGAAGTATCCCTTCAATGTGCTAACTTGGCTATGCAGGGTGGTGATTTAGCTCCTAAGGGCAGCATCACATTGGTCCACCACCGCTGGGAATGTGATTGGAAGATGTGGGGAATCCGATCTGCTATCTGATCAACAATGGCTCGTGTTTGTCGCTGGTCTGCCACTAATTTGGCCAAAAATGCGTAAGGCACCTATCGTACCCTTGCTACACTAGAGGAGTTGCACCACTACCCTTAGGATACTCAAAAGTTGTGCCTGATGGTGGGGCGATGGTGTAGTCCTCAAATGGCAAGTATTGGTATGGAGGTGCAGATAGAAAGTTCGTTTGCCCCCTAGAGAATATGTTCTACTCTTCATGAGCGGGTTTTAGACATTCTTTTATCAAGGCAATGTTGGCTATTCCCTTGGGGGCTACCCTATTATCCAAAAATGAGTAGTGGGAACACCAACCTATTTGCATAGGGCACGAACCAGGAATGGGAAGGGCATGCCAGCTCTCTCACATAAAGCTCGGTCCTGTATCTCAAAGGGGATGATTCATCCCACATTGACTTCGTACCTGGATATGCGGTATGCAATTAGAGTGGTATGTGAAGGTTAGAGTGTATTATCATTTCCCATGGGTCTAAGCCTAGTTGCACCACTGACCACTAAAATTTTGCAGCGAATGTCAATGATTCTTTGGCGATAGGACACTTGGGGTCTATAACCCAAGGCACCTTCGCCCCCTAAATGGTTATTCGCTCTGCGATCCAACCCAACAGTATAGCCCTTGATGACGAGTCAGACATCCATGTCGCATCCATAATATGCATGTGTCTATCCATAAACTAGGCAACTGGGGGAGCTTGGTAGTCTGACCCATATAATAATCAGTTGATGGTGGTTTTTAATATATCCACTCATGTACCACGCACTGTTACATGTGACCTCAGGGACCTAGTGAGGGCGACCTGTCACTTCACCTTTCTGAATTGGGTACCCTCCATCGAGTTCAAGAGGCTAGTGGCATAGTTGGAATAGAACTCTTTAACAATGCCCGACCTATAGTACCCCGGTAGTTGAGCCAAGCCATCCAGTTGAACTTATGTGAGTGAACAGTATCTCTAATTTCCAAGACTCTGTCAAGTTGGTCAGTGATTACCTGAACCTTCGAAAGGACCGGCTGCTGTTTGAACCTCCCTGGAACCTTTAGTAAGTTCATTAGTGTAGATATCTTTAGCATTTGGGATTGTCCATCATCCCCTCAGAAAGATAATAAGTGCCTGAGCTATTTTAGGGTCTGTCATTCGGGAGACCGCAAAATGAATGGCCTCGTCATCACTGCCCCAAAGTTTGACCTCATGCACATATTCTTAAGTATCATGACCCTCAACCTTTAGAGCTTTCCCCTACTTATCCGGTCTGAAGTGTTCTCCTATTCTGAGGCAGCTACCTCCTCCTCAGCTCTCGTGGAAGGGGCCCTCTCTTCAGACTGAGAAGCTCTATAATGGCCTGATGTATGGGACCATGTAGCATGAGGAGAGTAGGGGGAGACATTGCATCTATAGCGAACTTCGGACCCACTAGAGGAGTCATCACCTGAGTCACTCCTAGCCTTATTGCTAGATAATACAGTTGGGGAGTCATGAAGGCATGACACAGGCTCATCCTTATCATTGCGTCTGACTAAGATACATCATGGACTCACAGTACTTGCACATGCCACAAAGGAATACATGTTGCTAGAGATTTTTACACACGCAAGTTGATGCACTACTGGGTACTCAAACTTCCCCTATGCCATAAAAGTGATCGTAACCCTTAAAAATAGTGTCACCCGGTCTATCATAGTGCCAGTGCACTAAAGAACACATATAATTTAAAAAATAAAAGCAGCTTATGTAAGATAATACAGGTGGAACAGGGTACATAGGACCCTACACGGCTCGTGTAATGAGACACGATCCGTGAAAGGACCCATCAAATTAGACTCGATCATGAGGCGTGACGGACTATGCGACATAGGCTATTGCATGATCAGTGAAATGTACCACATGTCGTGTAAGCGGCCATCTGACCCCGTTGGACCAATTTTTGGCTTTTCATGTTCATACACACAAGTCGATGCAATTTCACCCCACTTGACCATGATTCAAGCAACACAATAGCTTATATAAATCAATTTCCCAAAAAATCATGTCAAAAAGCAACAAAAATCCTCACTTTTCAAGGTGTAAACCTTAAGAACTCAATAATGGTGGTTTTCACCACTATGTGCATGCCTAACATCAACAATGTAAGTTATGATGCTTTAAATCAAGAAAGAACTAATCTTTGACTAAGATCTATACATACAGGCACCAAAATTAACATTAGAAGAAACAATATTTAGGTTCTTACTTAGTAAATAGCAAAGAAAAAAAGGAATTGCTTGAAAAACTTGATACCCACACTTAGTTTAAGCTATGAATCATGTGATTAACTCACGAATCATCACAAATAAGATAGGAAAGTGTTGGTATTTAAAGAGAAAAAATGAGAAAAAGGGGAGGGGGAACCGTGAGAATGATGAGAGAGAGTGGAGGAGTGAAAAGTGAAGTGTTGACAATAAGTGGGGTTATTTAAAATAATCTTGGTCAACTAAGTTGATCAGTCAAACCCCTTAAACGGACGGCCACATGGCCCATTACACGTGGCACGGTATGTTTGGACTATCTGTCCCTCCACACTTGGAACAAATAGGCACTTACCTGGTCCCTCCATGGTCGATGTCACCCCCTACAGATGGCTTATGGTACAAGCATCACGATCTATTTGGTCGACCATTGACCAATACTTGGCACTTTTGGTGACTGTCTGGGTGACATTGCTTAGTCCACATGTGTGAACGCCCGACATCTCTTCTCATGAGTCGTGACATATTAGACAGTCCATGTGGATCATCCATGTCACTTCACTTGGCCACTTTTTGAGATTCTACAATCCCATACCATGTAAGCCTGCCTGACTACTGACCATATGGGTCGTGTGAGTGTGGACAGGTCATGTAACAGCCCATGTGGTTACATTTTGCCAACTTTCAGCTGTTGTGATGTTTGGTTCCCCGTGTGCGCTTCCGTCCTCCAAAATAGCACCTATATTCTCCTGAAAATATGAAAAAAATAAGAAAATTGTCTGACCTATTTTTATTATTATTTTTATACTATTACAATGCATGGATTACCTCCCACAGAGAGCATGATTTAACATCGCGGCACAATGCATTGTCTTGACTACTCAGACTTCGTCAAGGAGTAAGACCTTTATTTCTGAGGCCTCTTCTGCTGCATTGACATATTGCTTCACTCGCTGGCCATTTACCCTGAATCAATCCCCATTTTCTGCTTCTAGCTCAATTGCACCATGGGGAAATACCTTGGTAATCAAGTACGGGCCAGACCACCTTGACTTCAGCTTACCTGGGAAGAGTCTCAACTTGGAGTTGTACAGTAAGACCTTGTCACCAACACCAAAGCTCTATTGGGCAATATGTTTATCATGTTGGACCTTCATCCTCTATTTGTACAGTGTTGTACTCTCATATGCATAGAGCCAAAACTCATCCAACTCATTGAGTTTGTCCAGTCTATAGTCAGCAGCCTCCCCCCACTTTATGTTGAGCTTATTTAAAGCCCAGAGTGCCTTGTGCTCTAAATCCATGGGCAAATGACAGGCTTTAGCAAACACAAACTAATATGGATACACACCAATGGGTGTCTTGTAAGCTGTCCTATAGGCCCAAAGTGCAATAACCAACGAATGGCAAGTGTTTTTCTCGTCCAGATAGCATTCACAAACTTGGTCAAGATTTCCTTGATCTCTCTGTTTGACACTTCAACCTGCCCACTAGTCTGCGGGTGATAAGGTGTGGCAACCTTGTATTGTAATACTCAATATTTTGCTAGCAATGCATGGAAAAGCTTATTATAGAAGTGAGAACCCCCGTCACTAATGATAGTTTCGGGTGTCCCAAATCTGGAAAAGATATTCCGCCTCAGAAATTAGACAACACGCTTGCTCTCAGTTTTTGGTAATGCCACTGCCTTTACCAATTTGGAGATGTAGTCCACCGCCACCTAGATGTACTTCATTCCATAAGAACCCACAAATGGTCCCATGAAATCAATGTCCCAGACATCAAAAATCTCTACCTCAAGAATAGGGGTCATGGGTAGCTCTTGGCACTTGGAGATGTTACCCTGTCACTAGCACTGATTACACCCAAGCACCAAGTTGTGGACATCTTTATAGATGGTGGGCTAGTAATACCTATATTGGAGAATTTTCTTCGTCGTTCTGGCCCCACTATGATGACCCCTACTGCGGATGAGTGACAAGCCTCCATTATACTCAGCATCTCCGCTTCTGGAATGCACCGCCTAATAACCCCATCAGTACATGTTCTAAACAAGTACGAGTCATCCCAAAAGTACCTGCATACATCAAAAAGAAACTTTTTTGTCGGGTGAGGGTTAAGGCCCTCTGGCATAATATCTCTCACCAGAAAGTTAGCAAAATCAGCAAACTAAGGAATGAGATCAACAAAAGCTACCAATACCTACTCATCGAGAAAGGAATCATCGACGTTCAACCAATCCTTTAGTCTTGACTCATCCTCCAATCTAGATAAGTGGCTTGCTAATTGGTTCTCAGATCTTTTTCTATCTAGGACCTTGGTGTCAAACTCTTGGAGTAGGAGAACCTACCTGATCAACCGCAGCTTAGCATCTTTCTTTGCCATGAGGTATTATAAAGTAGCATGGTTGGTGTGTACTATTGATTTGGTTCCCAAATAAATATGCCCGGAACTTGTCAAACGTATATAGCACAGACAACAATTCTTGGTCAGTCACTGTACAATTCTTTTGAGCATTATTAAGGGTCTTGCAGGTGTAGCATATAGGGTGAAAAATCTTATTGCGCTTCTATCCTACCACAACACCCATAGCAATTCTTCTTGTATCATACATCACCTTAAACGAGGCAGTCCAATTAGGTGCAATCACTACAGGAGCGGAAATTTACTTTTGCTTTAGAGTCTCAAAGTCATGCTTGCAACTATTATCAATGTGGAACTTTACGTCCTTCTCCAACAGTTTGCATAAAAAGTGTGAGATCTTGGATAAGTCTTTGATAAATCATCGATAGAAACATGCATACTTAAGGAAACTCCAACCTCCTTCAAAGATATAGGAGGCGGCAGTTTCTGAATCCCCTCGATCTTCACTTTATCCACTTCTATGCCCTTCTCAGAGAATCTTATGGCCATGAATTATCCCCTTTTTGATGATGAAGTGGCATTTCTCCCAATTTAGCACCAAATTAGCCTTCTCACAATGTTGTAGTGCCCTGATAAGATTCAACAGACATGTATCAAAAGAATTACCTACTATAAAGAAGTCATCCATAAATACCTCGAGGGTGTCTTCAACTATGTCAGAAAAGATCCATATCATACAGCATTAGAAGGTGGCTAGGGCATTGCACAGCCCAAAGGGCACCTTTCTAAAAGCAAAAGTCCCATATAGGCAAGTGAAAGTGGTCTTCTCCTGATAACTCTAGGGCTATGGATATCTGATTATAGCCTGAGTAACCGTCCAAGAAGCAGTACCACCCTCTACCTGCCAACCTATCTAACATCTAGTCCATGAAGGGCTTGGGAAAATGGTCCTTCAAGGTCTATTTATTCATCTTTTGGTAGTCCATGCACACTCACTATCTAGTCATAGGTCTCGATAGAACTAGCTCATTTTTGTAGTTGGGAACCACTGTCATGCCCCCTTTCTTCGGGACACACTTGCTGTCAGAAATAGGGTAGATCACCCCAATATCTAGCCACTTGATGATTTACTTTTTTATTGTCTTGCGTAGGTAGGTTTAGCCTACGTTGATGCTTAATACTGGGCATGCAAGTATCCTCCAATTTAATCTTATGCGTGCATATCCCTAGGGGAATCCATATGATATCTACAATGGTCCAACCAATAGCTTGCTTGAACTTTTGGAGGACCCCCAGTAATGCCTCCACCTGGCTTTCATGAAGTTCTATAGCTATAATCACAGGAAGAGTGTTGTAAGTGCCTTAAAATATATACCTGAGGTGTTGGGGCAGTTCCTTGAGCTCCATAGTTGCAGGCTCCTCGATGGATTGTTTAGTGGGTAGTGTAGACCTGTTTTTCAGATCTAAGTCCAACTGTCTAAGGACAAATGGACTGGTTTCCCTACTTTGCAGTGCATTCACTGTGTCGACATAGCTGGTAATACCATCATCTGGGAAGTTCCTCAACCCTACTACTAGTGTGTCTACACTCATTATTTCCTCAAACGGAAAATCATATTCAACATCTAGGATAGACATCACTGCCACCTTTTAAGGTTGCTTCAATGCAGCACATATATTGAACTTCACCTTTTCTGTGTTGAGTCTAAAAGTCAGTGCTCCTTGCTCCAAATCTACTAACGCCTTGTCGGTAGCCAAAAATAGTCTCCCAAAGATGATGTAAACCTTAAAATCCACCTGACAGTCCAGAATAACAAAGTCTACCGAAAAAATAAACCAATGCACATGAACTAGAACATCACAGAGAATCCCCACAGGCCACTTTACCAATCTATCTGCCATGAGTAGCTGCATTGTAGTGGATGTGGGGGATCTTAAGGCCAGCTGCCTGTAAATCGCCAGCAGCATCAAGTTGATGTTGGCACCCAAATCACAGAGAGCTCTTGCAAAATCAAATACACCAATGGTACATGGGATAGTGAAAGCTCCCAGATCTTCCTTCTTTTCTACAATAGACCTTGTGGCGATGACACTACAGTGGTGGAGATTGTTTACCAACTCGATCATGGTTGTCCTCTTCTTAGTCACTAACTCTATTATGAACTTAGCGTAGCCCAGCATCTGCTCAAGTGGCTCTACTAGAGTAATGTTCACTAAAATCTCTTTTAGCATGGACAAGAAATTCTGAAACTTGCCATTGTCAACCTTTTATACAACCTCTGTGGGAATGGTGGTGGTGGCTAGGAATGGCTGGTAGAGGTTAGGTCATTGTTGGTATCATCTCAGGCTCTTTAGTACCTTCAGATTCTGCTGGTGTTACCTCTGCCTCTTCATTCAAGTCATTAACATACTCCTCCATAGGGTTAGGCATCTTGCCTGTAGCTTTATCCAAACCTGTATTACTAGGCACAACAGGGTCAGAGAGTACCTTACAGCTCCTCATGGTTACAGCCATGTAATGACCATCATTCTTTAGGTTCTGAATAGTATCTCTCGGCAGTAATCCAACTTTTCTCTAGTTTATGGCTGCTAACAATTGACCCATCTGCTACTCTAATTGCTTGATTGAGGGGGAATGCGAGTTGACCAACTATCAAACATTGGACATCTCCCTTTTTATATCTCGCATCCCTCCCACCATGGACTCAACCTTATTAAGTACCTTTGCCATCATTTATTCTAACTTTGAATTTTGCCACTATCGTTCTGACGCTCACAGTTCCTATAACCGTCTCTATTCTGCCAGTTTCCTTGATAGTTTTGATCATAACCATAGTTTTGATCTTGATTACCAGCATTGAATGGCTGGTTACCTTCCTGGCTACCTAAGAAGTTTGCCTCTTCATTAAAGTTGTAGCCTTGATCATTGTACCTAGGTATTGTGTCTGCAGCTTTTACCTTTTCTGCGCCTCCTAAGAATCATTTTGCCAACAATTCTAGTTGGGTCTTCATGTGTGCCATGTTTTGATCCCTTTCCTCCTCCTTTCATCGTTGCTCCTTTGTCATCTCAAAAATGAACTCCGAACAGTCTCCATCTCTAGTGTACCATGCTTTATTATTCTTGGCTACCTGATCTAAGATTACCATGATGTATGGGAAAGTCCTACACATATATGACCTCCCACAAGATACATCAATGATTGGCTTTGTCACAAAATTACAGGACCTATAGAAGACTTTCTTCAAATACTCATCTGTGAGGAAATGATCGGGCACTGCTTAAGCTTCTACCTAAATCTCTCCCAAGTCTTATATAGTGTTTCATTCAGCAATTGCTTATGATAGCCAATGTCATCTGTGATCTTGAGCTATTTTGATGCAGGGAAGAACGTCTCCAAGAATGCTTCCTTTAACTCTCCCCAAGTGTGGACAAAATCATGTGGAAGCTTATTCAACCACTTAGTTGTTACACCAGAAAGAGATAATGGGAATAATCGCAACCTAATTGCTTGTTGACTAACCCCAAGAATCTCAAATGATTCGTATGTTGCCAAAAAGTTGAGGATATGCTGATTTGCATCCTCAGTTGCTGCTCCGCTGAACAGCCCTTTCAACTACAGCAACTGCAGCAGAGTGCTACTGATAGTGAACTTAACACCCGTAAATAGTGGGGAAGTACAATCGCCCCAGTGGTCCCAGCACCCTCATCATCATCATTCACTACTTGGAGCGACTGAGGCATATGGAGTCTCTCACTGAGCAGCGGCACCTGTCGGTGTTACCAGTGGTACCTTATTCCCAGCATTTTCACCATCACCTAGACCATTGTTTCACCTACCTACAAGGTACACCGCCAATTCTATCTACTAGCTGCTTCACATTCCTAGGCATTTATTCTGCGAATTGATTTTGCAAGCTCGGGGTCATAGGGAACAAGTGCTTCACCCTTGTTTCGAGTGTTTGGTATGCAAAGTTGGCTCCCTACAAAGAAACAAAAACAAGAAACAAAAGTAAAATTAGGGACTAGTATTATAAACTGAAAATACAAAATAAATAGACTATTACTTCGCCATACTCCCCAGCAATGGCGCCAAAATTTGAAACGCCTAAATTTTACACACCAAACAAAATAGTAAAGCAGTCATTGATCAAATATAAAACTCAACCAGAATTGAGTCAATCCCACAGGGAATGTGTGAGAATATATGTATTAGCATTATTTTTAGATTTAATATTTGTTCCCGAAATTAAAGTGCATAAAGTAAATATGGAGGTTTTTGTTTTTTTAAACTAACTTACTAAAATTAAAGCAATAAAAGAGTGTAAGAACGACTAGATTTGAAACAATTTATGCGAAGCTAGGATTGTGTTCCTCATGATATCTAATGCGATAGCTAAATATTGTGGTAAATTTGTTCATGATTACACATATATGATCTAAGAAGTTATGTAATATCTAATTCACCTCTCGATCCCTCTTAAATACATATCATTCATCACCTCTCAGTCTCAGAACGTCTACTTATTAACCCTTGTTGTTTATCCCGGAATACTATCAGCTTTCGGTCTCAAGTACTTAGACTAGGTTGAAAACCTTAAATTTCTAGCATAGAACTCTTTTCCTAATCAAAACATCCCTTTCATGCATGCAAAAGTTAAAGGCTTGCCCTAATGTGGTCTATCATGAAGGAAGAAATTATAACAAAGATTACTATAATATATACGCTAATTAATCTCAAGACTTACCCCATATTCGCCTATCTTATTGATTTTTCATGGTCTCCATAACCTTAGTTGTGGGTTTAGCCTAACATATTCAAGGAATAAAACTAACATGATACAAGGAATTCATAATAGAAGACTTACTATTGAAGAATCGATGAATCCATAAGTTACAAGCTCGAATTTAACATGCAAAATTCCAAAATCTTGTGAAATCTCCAAGAAAATAATATTTTATAGTGTTTTCTAGCTCTAGCCATCCAATACAAACGAAAAACAAAATAAATAACCATTTATATATAAAGAAAACCTAATCCTAATTAAAATAGGAAAAATTTATCGGCATGGACACAGGTTACTAAATGGCATGTGAGACGTTGGACAAACTGTGTAACAGTCCGTCTGGTCACACTTGGCTCCAACAAGTCCATTGCTGCTCCATGTGCCACTGAACGGGTTGTGTGACTTTGAACGGTTTGTGAAATGGACCATATGATATGCCTTGGTCAATTTTCTCACTCACATCTTCTACACGGCTCAATGTCATGGACCATGATTGATCACATGATCCGTGTAACCTTTGCCCGAATCCACTTAGAACTTTTTCTTCTTGTTCTTCGATGGTATCCACCTCATGTCACTTAGACAGGACTTGGGATAATCTGTGATGCTCCCAAAGGCCAGTGAGGCGTGCCGTCTCATGCCTCTTGGCCAAAATCTTTCAACTTTCAATGATAATGCCTTCACGTCACTTTGATGGTTGGTTGCACAACCCGTTCCACTCTCAATGGTCCATTTGTCATGCCATATGGCCTTCCTTTGTCATTTTACGCTACCATACCATCAAATATGCGGCCACGATGGGCCTCACAGATCATGTCATAGTGCATGAACCGTGTAGGCCTCCATGTGCTCACATTTGACTCCCATTTTGCTTATTTTCAACCTTTTTCTATAAGTTTGTCCATTTCTCCATGATTTAATAATTTTTCCTGAAAAGCAAATAAAACAAATATCAAAATAACATATTTGCTTGAGAACTTGCAAAAATCCTTTATTTAAAGCATTATAAAAGTCATATTTCTATGACTCATAAGCCATGCAATAGAAGTTAAGGTAAGGCTTTACCCTAACAAATGTTCTTTGTTATGCTAGACCATGCCTATCCCAAGAGCAAGAAGAGCCCACATACCTGAAGAACAACTGACTCATGAAGAGTTCTGGGATGCTATTGTCATGCTAGCTCAAGCCATGACCAATCAAATCAACCAAGGGGCCGAAGCCCCTTATGCTCCTATTCTGGCATCTAAGGTAAGGAATTTCATGAGGATGAACCCATCAGAGTTCAATGGATCTAAAGTGAATGAAGACCCTTCAGAATTTATTAATAAGGTGTATAAGGTGTTATTCGTTATGGATGTTAGATCGAAAAAGAAGGTAGGGTTGGTTATAACTCAAGGGAGTAGCCCAAATATGGTATACTTAATGTAAAGAGGAGAAGGAGAACAACAATGTGATCCTGTGGGAGCAGTTTAAGGCGGCTTTCCTCAACCAGCTCTTCCCTCTTGTGATTAAAGAAGCCAAAATAATAGAGTTCATGAATTTGAAGTAAGAATCAATGAGTGTGAGGGAGTATGCCCTCAAGTTCAATCAATTCTCTAAATATGCTCCAAACTTGGTTGCCGACCCAATGTCTAGAATGAATAAGTTTGTGATTGGCATATTGGATTTGGTGAATGAGGAGTGTTGTGTCGCTATAATGATTGGTGATATGGACCTATCCCACCTCATGACTTATATCGAATAATTGGAGGGGGAAAACTTGAGAAAAAGGAGAAGTGGTGAGGCTAAAAGGGCCCATTTTGATGGTAGGTTCCAAAGTCCCAAACGTGGCCGTCTTTATCAAGGCCAAGGGTCCTCACATGCTCCTAATATAAGGTTTGCCAATGACTACCCAAGGGCCCAAGGTGATGGTGGTGTGGTGCTTAATGCTATGTATACAAAATGTGGTAAGAATCATGGTGGCCTATGTTTGAGGGATACCAATGCTTGTTTTGGTTGTGGAGAAGTAGGCCACAAGATGATTGATTGTCTGCACAACCGTAACAAAGTTAAGGATGTTTGTCCATAAGGCCGGGGTGCAAATGAAGCTCCTATGGGAAAAGGAGGCCAACAAAGTGGTGCCCTAAGGCACAATTGGTTTTATACTCTTCAAGGGAGGCAAAGGGTAGATGAGGTGCCTGATGTCATCACCAGTATGTTAAAAGTCTTGATTTCGATGTGTATGCATTGATAGACCCGGGTGCCACTCTCTCTTTTATTACTCCTTTTATTGCCAAAAAGTTTCATGTGGAGCCCGAATTATTATGTAAGTCTTACGAGGTGTCTACTCCCATTGATGCATCTATTATTGCTAGAAAGGTTTATAGAAATTATCTCATTAGCATTTTGCATAAAATATTGCCTTGTGATCTTGTTGAGTTGGACATGGTGGACTTTGATGTCATTCTTTGGATGGATTGGTTGCATGCAAATTATGCCTCTATTGATTTTACAACCTGTAGGGCCAAATTCAAATTCCCAAATAAACATGTCCTTGAGTAGGAGAGTCATGATATGGTGCTAAAAGGTAGGTTTATCTCTTGTATTAAAGCTCAAAAGTTGATCTCTAAGGAGTGTCTCTATCATCTTATGAGGGTTAAGGATGTTGAGTCCAAAGTCCTTCCTATAGAGTCGGTTTCGGTGATAAGTGAATTCTTGATGTATTTCCTAATGACCATCTCGGTATTCCTCCTGAAAATGAAATAGACTTTGGTAAAGACCTCCTCCCTGATACTCAATCCATTTCTATTCCCCCTTACCATATGGTGCTGGCGGAGTAAAAGAAGTTGAAGGAACAATTGAGGGACTTGTTGGAAAAGAGTTTTATTAGGCCTAGCACATCACCTTGGGGTGCACTGATTTTGTTTGTGAAGAAGAAGGATTATTTCCTTAGAATATGTATTGACTACTAGCAACTTAATATAATTACCATAAAGAATAAGTACCTCTACCAAGGATTGATGATCTATTTGACCAACTTCAAGGGACTATTCACTTCTCTAAGATCGATCTTCGGTCTGGGTATAACCAAGTGAAAGTGAGGGAGTGTGATATGCCTAAGATGACCTTCTGGACTAGATATGGGCATTATGAATTTGTGGTTATGTCTTTTGGGTTGACCAATATACCGGCTATCTTTATGGATCTTATGAATAGGGTCTTTAAACCCTATCTTGATTTGTTTAAGGTGTTTTCATTAATGATATTTGTATCTATTCCGGTAGTAAAGAGGACGATGGGGGTCAATTAAGGGTGGTGTTGCAAAAATTAAGGGAAGAGAAGTTGTATTCTAAGTATGAAAAATGTGAATTTTGGTTGAAAGAGGTTGCCTTTCTAGGTCATGTCATGTCGGGGGATGATATTAAGGTGGATCCTAAAAAGATGAAAGTGATTAGAAATTGGCCTAGACCATTGACTCTATTGGACATTAGCAACTTCTTGGGCTTAGCGGTTTACCACAGGAGATTTGTAAATGGGTTCTCTTCTATTGCTTCTCGCATGACTAAGTTGACTCAAAAGAAAGCTAAATTTGTGTAGACCGATGAGGGTGAAAAGAGTTTCTAAACCTTGAAGGATAAGCTTGTCTCTGATCCTATCTTTTCTCTACAAGAAGGGTTGTAAGGGTTTGTCGTGTATTGTGATGCCTCATGAATTGGTATGGGTTGTGTTTTTTGATGCAAAATGGTAAGGTGATAGCCTATGCCTCTAGACAACTTAAGGTGCATGAAAAGAATTATCCTATCCATGATCTTGAATTGGCCATCATGGGTTTTGCTTTGAAAATTTGTCATAATTACTTGTATCAGGTGTATGTTGATGTTTTTACCGATTATAAGAGTCTCCAATATGTGTTCACTCAAAAAGATCTCAACTTGAGGCAACGAAGGTGGTTAGAGCTTCTTATGGACTATGATATGAGTGTACATTATCACCCCGATAAGGCTAATATTGTGGTCGATGTTTTGAGTAGGGTGTCTATAGGTACCCTAGCTCATGTTGATGATGGGGGCAAAGAGGTGGCTAGGGAGGTTCATCGGTTGGCTAGATTGGGGGTTAGGTTGGAAGAGGTTGATAGTGGTGGTATTGTGGTTGTTGATGGTTCAAAATCTTCCTTGGTTGATAAGGTAAAACCGAAGCATGATCTTGACCCCTCCTTGATAGAATTAAAGGCCTTAGTGAGATAGGGCAAGGTGGAGGCTTTCTCCCAAGGGGGAGATAATGCCCTTAGGTACCAAGGTAGATTGTGTGTTCCTTGTGTGGATGACTTGAGAAAGAGGATTCTTGAGGAGACTCATAATTCTTCTTATTTTATTCACTGTGGTTCCACAAAGATGTATAGAGGTTTCAGGGAAGTATTTTGGTGGGGTGGCATAAAGAGAGATATTACAAAGTTTGTGTAGAGTTGTCATAATTGCCAATAAGTTAAAATGAGCATCAAAGGTCAGGTGGCATAACCCAAGATATAGAAATCCCAACTTGGAAGTGGGAGGAAATTAATATAGATTTTGTAGTTGGATTTCCTAAGACTAGAAAGGTTTTTTATTCTATTTAGGTTGTGGTTGATAGAATGACAAAGTCACCTCATTTTCTACTAGTTAAGACTACTTATGGCGTTGAAGATTATGCTAAGTTGTACATTCATGAATTGATTAGATTGCATGGGGTGCCCTTATCTATCATATTGAATCATGGTTCTCAATTAACTTCTCACTTTTGAAGGTCCTTCCAAAGAGGTCTTAGTACCAAGGTAAAGCTTAGTACGGCCTTTCACCCTCAAATGGATGGCCAAGCCGAATGAACTATCCAAACTCTTGAGGATATACTTATAGCTTGTGCTTTGTAGTTTAAGGGTAGTTGGGATGATCATCTTCTATTGATTGAGTTTGCTTATAATAATAGCTATCATTCTAGCATTGATATGGCCCCTTTTGAGGCTCTCTATGGTAGACGTTGTAGGTCCCCAGTTGGATGGTTTAAGGTATGGGAAATGGCGTTGTTAGGTACGAATCTAGTCATGGAGGCTATGCATAAGGTAAGGTTGATTAGAGAAAGGTATAAAATAGCACAAAGTCGCCAAAAGTCCTCTGCCGATATGAGGAGAATGGAGCTTGAATTTAAAGTTAGTGATTGGGTCCATTTGAAGGTCTCACCCATGAAGAGTGTGGTTCGTTTTGGTAAGAAGGGTTAATTGAGTCCTAGATTTGTGGGTCCTTATAGGGTGTTGAGGAGGATTGGTAAGGTGGCCTATGAGTTGGAGTTACCTAATGACATGAACATAGTTTATCCGGTCTTCCATGTGTCTATGTTGAGGAAGTGTGTGGGTTACCCTAGTGCTATTGTGCCTCATGATATTGTGGGTGTTGTTGAAGACAATTTGACTTATGAAGAGGTTTTGGTAGAAATTTTGGATAGGCAAGTGAAGAGGTTGAGGAACAAGGACGTTGCTTCTGTCAAGGTTTTTTGGAGAAACCAACAAGTTAAAAGTGCCACATGGGAAGCCAAGGAGGACATACAAAAGTGATATCCCTATCTCTTCCATTCTACTCAAGCTTAAGGTACTAATTCTAAGTCTTCTATGTGATTTCATATCTCATGTATCGGCCCTATATGTCATTTGCATGCATTCATATTTATGTTGATAAGTTCATGGTGATTTTGACACATACGTTGAGATTTTATAAATGATGTTTAAATGCATTATTGCATTCTTGTTAGGGCTAATTTCTTCATGATTACTCTTCTTATGTACACTTCTTTGACATTCGGGGACAAATATTCCCAAGGGAAAAATATTGAAATGACCCCAAAAAGTGCCCAAAAATGTACATCGGAAGTGCCCATAATTGTAATTTCCATATATCTCAAAATCTGTGCATGATATCAAAAATTCAACTTTATATTCTTGATCAGGGGAAAAATTTTAGTGGGTATGGGTCTAACCCCGATATTAGAGCAACTGTATTAAAATTTCATTTTTCATAATTTGCAAATTCCAATGATGAGGCGTGACGCGGCTAGGGCGTGGCTCCGTGTTATTTTTGTCCTATTATTTCTTGTTTAGTCCAAGGCCTTTAGGTCTTCGGCCTAAGTCTTCCCATGCGTAAAAATTCCTATAATTAGTCATGTTTCAACTTCATATCATACAAGACATTCCCCAAAACCTTCTCAAACACTTAGACAAAAATTTCAGTCAAAATCAAGTGTCCCAAACTCATTTCCGGATTCAAGAAATTCAATCAAGCTTTAAGTTCTCATCTCAATCTTCATCAAGGAATTGTCCTAAGTTGAGTTATATGGGTTTCAACCATTGGGTCATTTCACCCATGGTTTCTAAGCTTCCTTTCTACATAAATTTCATTTTTCTAAGTTGATTTACTTATGGGTCTTCTTACTATGAATTTGACTATCAACCATGTTGGGGTTTTGTAACAATATGACTGTTTAATCATATTTCGAGCTATGAATCTATGATCTACTTAGAGATTAGATTAGGGGTTTCAATGTATGTTGCAAGGTGGTATTACCAAGTGTTGTTAGGTTGATCTACTTCAAGTTTTCTTGTATGATTTCACTCTTGAATTGCATGGTTTTACACTAGCATTACACACCCACCAAGTGTTTGATAAAATATCTGGTTTAGGGTTCTTGAGCTATTGATGATCCATTGCATGACCTATGACTTGAATGACTTTATGATAATGAAAGGAAGGCATATATGTGTTGAATTCATGAAAAGTATCTATAGTGTTGCAAGTGACCATACCATAGATAAGGGGTATATACTTCATCCACCTTGTCGGGTGGTGGCAATCCCGTACTACCATAGATGAGAGGTATATACCTCATTCACCTTATTGGGTGGTGGCAATCTCGTACTACTATAGTAAGGGGTATGTACCTCATCCACGTTTTTGGGTGGTGGCAATCCCATACTACAATAGATAAGGGGTATATACCTCATCCATATTGTCAGGTGATGGCGATCCCATACTACCAAAGATGAGGGGTAGATACCTCATCCACCTTCCAAGTGGGTGACATGCCTTAGATTCCAAGTACTAAGTTGCTTGGTATATGATGATAGTCTCTTCTTACACATGTAATATGTCCTATATAAGCATGTTTCACTTCAACTATTGTTTATGCATGTCATGTTGCTAATATATTGTCTCTTGCTTACAATTATGCATTTCTATTATGTTGTCTATCTCTTGTTGCATTGCATCTTACATATTTAGTACATTAAAATGTACTAATGCATACTCTATGCCTACATGGTGTTACCATGTAGGAATTAGAGCTCCTCACAATTATCCTCATACTCTCTGTGGCTAGTACTATCTTCTCAAACCAAGTTTGGTGAGTCCTCAACTTCGGGGATTATATCTCTTGTTCTTATATTATGTAAAGACTTTCATCATCTATTTGTATGCTTTTAACTATGAGGGTGAGACCAAAAAATTATCTTGTCCCCCGGCTTAATTCTATGTTTAGAGGTATTGCTGGACAAGTTATGTAATGAGGCTATGAGCTTTGACTCTTTTGATGTTTTATGATATAAAAGACTTTCCTTAGCCCCTTATCCTTGTTTTATGCTCTTGTTGTCATTCAAATGCTTCGTGACCAAGGATGTGCAATGATATATTAAGAGGCTTATTTGGGGTCCCTTTGGGTTCCCCATTTGTCGCATCACATCTAGGCCCTATGCTTGGATCATGACATTTCCTTTTCTTATTGAGAGTAGTGTTAGCTTATTTGTCCCCCTAATTAGTTAGAAATTTCTTGGTACTCGCTTGTTTGATTGGCTTTTGTAACTCATACGATTAGTTGATTCAATCATCGACATATTGTTTCCTGTGGAATTTGCTGCAACCTCTAAAGTTGGGTTATTATGCTAATGATGACTACCCTTGCTTCCTTTGAGTAGTCGAGTTGAGTGACATTAAAAACATGGCATTGTTGTCAAAGAACAACAGGAAATGTCATTGTTGTTTTTATTAAAAACATAGCATCGTTGATTAAAAACATGGCATCATTAATTATTGAGTACTTCTTTTTGTTTTCTTTGTTTTTCCTTTTGTTATATGGCTAATTGTGATGCAAACTTGCCTGATGAATGTAAGACTTTTTTTAATCACCTTTGGAGTGTTTCACTTTGTGGTGAGCAAAATGGTGTTAAGGATGTGAATAGGGACAAGAGTGTTGTGAGTCAAGATTGGCTCATGGACCTGAGTCTAAGGGTTGCCAAAGAAGTGGCTTAAAGACACCAATTTCTCAACATGAGGGATGGTCTAAAGAGCTTGTTGGTTGCTAGAGGTCATGAGTTGGACCATTTGGAATAGGAAGTTGATATTTTGGAGGTCGACTTGAAACTAAGCAATGGAGTAAGTAAGACTCTCGGCTCAATGGTGATCAACCATGAATTGCAGTCTCATTAAGAAGGAGTGGTACTTGATGTAGAAAAGACACTGACCAATGCATTTCATCAAGGAAAATAATCATCCAAGAATCCAAGATTAAGGAAATGATACTAAAGCTACAAGAAAAAGACATAAAAATCGTAGATGGAAACTTTAGTTTATTTGAAGTTGGGAATGTTGCCTACATGAGGCCCCAAAATGTGATGATCAATTCAAAGATGGCCTGTTGACACTCCCATGTCTATCCAAAGAGCCAAAGATGAAAGTTGATGTCAAGTTTGGTAGACAACTCAAGTCCTCAAAGTGGAGAGACTGGTGGCAAATGTTAGTGGTCTCTTATCACCATCCCCAAGTGCTCAAATGGAAGATCATCTTAAAATTAGGGAGAAGATTCACTGCCTCAAAGTGGAAGCCCAAAAGGGTGGTGAATCAAATTTTGTTCACATTTCAATAAATTCTTCCATTTTGAATTCTTGGCCCAAATGGGCCTAGGACCTTCTAAAGTTGCAGAAACTTGGCCCAAGTCTAGCATGAAGCAAAGCTCTGGGAAGGCAATTTAGGTCTGCAAACGCAGAGTGCACAATCAGCAACGGAGCATAATCACACCTAACCATCTATGACAGCAGAGATCTGAATGGGTGTCATAAATAAAAAGGTAAGTCACTCGTGACTTTGTCTAATAAATTCAAAAAATGAACACGAATTGAGCAAAAAATGAGTGAGGTAAACAAGTTTTCCAAATTTGGACTATCACAATCTTCAAAGAAAAGTTCAAGTTCTTTCTTCATCCTTTTTGATTCTCCACTTCAAGGTATGTTCATCCTACTCCTTCTCCATTTTTCTTCATCAATTGAAATTCAGCATCCATGAAAATGGCTTGACAGTGGTGAATGCCCATGTGCTAAATTCTTCCTATTATGATGTCACACTATTAAAGTCATGCTTCCTTTCCCCATTTTTTGTTTTATGAATATAAATATGTTTTCACTATGGTGTCTCACCTCTAGGCACTTTAGGATACAAACTCTTATGCATAAATATTGAAATTTGATCTGAATTGAGGTGCTAAATGGTTGAGTGTTGCTTGGGTAGTGTCTATATGTTGTTGGGGTTAGAGTTGGGCATGTTATTTTGTCTAATTGACACTGTGAATTTATGCCTACCATATGTTCGACAATATACCCTTGTGAAATGGATGATGATAACCGTTATTCTCTGCGAGCACGGATACTATGTCGTGAATGCGAGAGTTCTGGAAGCTTCTTGCTCTCTACAAATGTGGATAATCTCCTACGAATGTGGAAGCTAGGATAACTTGAACTCCTTGATCTTGACTGTGTGGCTATGAATGCAAATAACAATAGGCCACTATGCAAAAATAGCATGCTTCACTGTTTAATCTTGTTTTTTTCCAGTTGACTCTCCTAACATAAATGTTTTATAGTATATGATTAAAAATATCTAAAAGATATTTTTGTTGTGTTGGTTTTGATTGTAGGTATAATTTGTTGAAAGATAGATCTGAGCAAGCACTTTATGAGAATGAAATCTAGCCAGAGGTGGAAGAAGAATCCTACTTTGATTAACATTGATTCCTCTCAGCCAAATGTGCCTAAAAATACGATGAGTATTTGGGTAATCCCGTGATAAGAGAGAGAGGGGTTTGCTTGGACAAAGAAGATGAAAAGATGTTGGATTTCTTCAGCAAACTTCATACTTCAGGTTAAGTATAGTTTGTTGATGAACCTATCAAGGCTAACAATAATAGTTGAGTTTTATGCCAATGGCTTGAAAATAAATTTTGGAGAAGAAATGGTTGCTATGATTCGAGGTGTGAGAGTTGACTTTAGCCTGGCTACTACTAATGTCATAAATGGATTGTCAAGTGCTGACAACAGGGTGCATAAGGAGAGATACCGAGAGTTGGGCACTCAGTGGTTAGTGAATAAGTTGTATGATGGAGTTCCTCTAGAGTGGTTCACATAGAGCAATTGATTCACATGAATTCACGGTGGAAGCTAGATATTGGCTTTCTATCATTTGTGCTCGAGTCATTCCCTTAACACATAAAACGAAGGTGACTCTAGATCATGAACTTGTTACAACTACCATTTTGGACAGTCTTTAGGTTAATGTGGGACAAATCATAGTTGATCAGATTGTAGAAGTGGCCTAAGGGAGGGCCAAGAGATTGGTATACCTTTTTTATATTTTCAAACTATGCTATAAGGCGGGGGTATCTGTCCTACCTACAAATGAGGAGAAAAAGCTAGCCAAGGACATATATCCACTAAAGAAGAGAGGTGGCCTAGGGGAACAAAAAAAGAGATGGATTGATGTTTTGGATCCCTCTTTTGGCAATTCACAGAACCAAGATCAGAGGTTGGGGGTCTTCTTTAGGAGCTGCAGGTCCTTCAGTTTCTTCAAGACCACTTTAATTTGTTCCTCATACTATGAGATACTTGTCATACCAGATTCACGAGATGGATGAGCAGATTAGGTAGCTAGTTGCAGGCCTTCCTACAAGACCACCAAGAGCTACAACACATGATCAGCCTACACTAGCATCAATTCTAGTTGCTCAAAGAGTGACTGACTCAAGTATATGAGTCAAAGGCAGGGAATGATAGAGCGGTGGCAGAAGAAGTTTCGAGAGCATGAGAAGAAGAAGAGTAGACTCCTGAACAATATGATGGCCACATTGAGGAAACTTTATAGGGTCTAGTTCTTTAGATCTTGATGATGAGTTGACCATCTCTTCGGGCTAGATTACTAAGTGATCATTTCAGGGAGTCCCTCGTATTCTCTTTTATTTTGTGATTGTACTGTATGTACACAATACCATATTTAGTAGGGGGTTCTCCTATGACTTGATTTTGATTATTACTCTTGGATTTTATCTTGTATATTTTGGATTTGTTAGTATTTGTAGACTTTTGCCTGGTTTGTAGTGATGGGCCCTTGTTGAGCTTGATTCATTAGGATTATGGTATGCCCTTGTCACGCTTGCATATATTGTATTTGGGTTTAGCTATTTTAGTAGATTTGGTAGCTTCTTATTTTGTTTCTTTTTGATGGTGTGCATAATCGATAGTTCCTGATGATTGATTGAGTGATGACATTCTTAAGGGCAAATCATTGATTGGATATGTGAGTGCATGAGTAGAATATGGTCTTTGCTGAAGACTGAGTAGCCATTGACTCTTGTTGGAGGTATACATTGGGATTGTCACTTGTTTGATACTAATATATTTAGTCAAGTGTTGTGAATTGTGAAAAAGGCATACCCCTCCAATTTTTGAAAGTTAAATGGATTTAGGATGATTTTGAGATATCACTTTGACTCTTTTTGTGATTCTTACTTGCTAGATGGATATAATTTGAAAAACAGGTCCCTTGTGCTTGACTTAAGAGTGATACTGAACCTTTCTGACTTGATTTGCATGTCATGTATGTTAAGAGTTTTTGTTTTATTCCTTGTATGCATTGGTATTACCTAAAACTTGCCTAGTTGGTCTTGAGATGTTGGTCTTGATAGGCTTTAGTTGGAAAATAATCTTAGGCATTTGTTGGTTTGAATTGAATCCACTTCGCCTAAATAGCCACCAAATGCCTTGATTCTATCCCTAGTGTCCCTTTTGAGCCTAATCCTTTCTATTGGTAACCTTAGTTACAAGCCTTGAACCTTTTTGAAAAAGGATATCCCTCTTTTGAACTCTTGTCCCTCCTTGAACTTTACATGCTTGTGACAATTGAGGCTTTAACCCTAAGTTGGGAGTGATGTAGGAAGAAAAAGAAAGTTATCTACCACTTGGCTTGTCAAAAGAAAGGAAAAGAAAAATAAGTGGAGAAAATAAAATAAAAGAAAAAGAGTGCTTTCAAAATGAAAAGAAAATGAGGAAAATGTGCTTGAATGAAAAGAATCCTCTAAAATGTTAAAAAATGTTGCAAGTGGGGCACTTAAGTGACAAAGAAGGATTAAATGCAAATTGGTGGAAATGTGAAAAGAAAAGTGAAAAAAGTTGAAAAAGATGAATGTTGTGTGTGGAGCATACAGGAAGTTAGTCACTGCTATCCAAATTGTATCCTACCGTACCCCTAGGCCTACATTACAAGCCGAAAAATCCCTTTGAGATTACCAACCAAATGAAGTTAAGCCAATGTTGATTGAAAATAGAGGCAAGCCTATGGTGTGGCATTTGTGTACATGACATGTTCTTTTGTTAAGTGTGAATGTTTGAGTCTTTGTCCTTTGTTCATTGTATATACCTCTGTGTTTTGGGGACTTTTTCTTTTTATGAAGATATGCAAATTAACATGGATTGGTGATATTGATGCTTTTCTAAGTTTGAGTCAAGTGAAACTTATTAGTTAACTTGGAGTTTGAGTCACTTCTTGAGAATTTGTGATCTCACTTAGTCATCCTTAGAAGTTACTTTGAATTGGAAAATATGCTTTTGAAATGTGAGTGAGTTACTTAATAGGCATTCACTCACTTGTGCTAATTATTGGTACCAACCATCATCATGATCATGATTTAGTTGTGTAAAGTAAGTTGTGATTGTGTACTTAAATTACTAGCCTCTTGGTTTTGATTTTGTTTTGCTTGAGGACAAGCAAAGTCTTAAGTTAGGGGTGTTGATAAGTGTATAACTTACTAATTTCTTACTCTTTTCTTATGATTTTGTGTTGTTAATCTTATACTTTGAGGCTAATTATGTTTTGAATGTTATATGTTTCAGGTACATATAGATTAGATTTGGCTCTACTAGAAAGAATTGAAGAAGCTGAATTGGAGCAAAAAGGAGCTAAAAATGCAAAGAAGTGTACCTGACAACAAACACACTCTGTAAACGGGGTCCTTAGGCAAGCGAAAGCAGAGTAGTGGACCTGGAAAGGGTGCAAACGCACTCATTACTGGCGCATAGGTGGAGTAGCATGAGACAAAAATCTGCGATTCCAGAATCCTGGGGCGTGACCGTGTTAGTATTAACTTAAGTTGATATCCGTGAACACAGTCAAGGCTCTGTGAATGTGGAGTACTTCGTCGACCAATGTTAGGGCAATTCAAGAATTTTGCCATTTCAGCCACAAGAATCACATATACATGCACTCCCAGTGCTTGTTGAAGAAGAGAGGACTGATTATTCATCAATTCATTCAATATAGAACTACCCTTCATATACTTTTGAAGGGAGAAAACATACCTTAGTGTAGATTGTAGCTTAGGGTGAGGATTTAGAGTAAGTTTTCTACAAATTCTTGAATGGATTGAAGAGTGTGAGCTTCACTTGTATTTATCTTTTACTCACTATTTCTTTCCTTGTTCTTGAATGCATAATTTGTAGATTTAACTGAGTTTTGATATTAATTTATATATGGGTCTTGATTATTTCTCTTGCTTTTATGCTTAATTAATGATTTACTTACAAAATCAAGTGGGTTCCACCCAAATTACCTTGATTGATTAAATTGATTTATGGATTCATGCCTACATTCATGTTTAACTTATGATTTGAGGTCGCAAACTTGAATCTAGCTTAGATCTTCAATTATTGTTTCAAATAGAGTATTTGAAGTGGAGGATTTACATGATAGTCATGGGTTCATGTGTTGAGTTCTTTAAATAGGACTCAACGACTAATGTTTTGGGAGTTGCTTTGAGGTGCTCAAGCCAAGCGTGTTTTTGAATGGCTTGTATGAGAGGCCGTAATAGGCTCTTGCGAAACACCACTTTGTCGTAACTGAGGTTGGTTACAAGTAACCTACCCTACCCATATAGTAAATTTGATGCTAAGTGTGATGGATTCATTGAGCTTTGATTGATTCCCGTATCCCTATTCTTGCTCCCTTGCTCAATCAATCCTTACCCCATTTTTCTTTTCTAATTAAGTGTAGTGTTAGTTTAGTCTCCCCCCAATTAGTTAGAAATTGTTTGGTGCTCTCTTGTCCAATTGAGGTTAGTAGCTCATAGTCCTTAGTCAATTCAATTGTCTTCACATTGTTACCTGTGGGATTTGACCTCGACCTCTAAAATTAAATTATTATGCTGATAACGATCGTCCCAGCTTCCTTTGAGTAGCCGGGCTGAGCGACATCACTCAACTCAGGCAAAATGCCTGAGTTGAGGGTGAATACTATAAAGAGAAGTGAAAATAATGAGGTATGAAAAGAAAAGAGTAGTACAACAAAAGAAGTGAAACAACAAAGGTATGATGTGAGCGTAAAAAGAAAAGAAAAGGCAAAGTGAAGAAATCAATGCTAAAAATATATTATCACACTCGGAGTCAGAAAAAGTAAAAATATGAGTGGTGGTTAGAAAGGTTATATAGGTAAATTCAAAATAGTGTAATGTCAATCAGGGCGATACAGTTACTATTCCAAAAATGTACCACTCCTATCCCCGAGTATGGTACAAGCCAATAAAATCCTATAGTAATCCTAATCTAACTATTCAACAGTAGTCAAGTTATTGAAAACAAGGCATGCCTATGATATTTTGGTATGCAACATTCAAATTTCTTTTGTGAGAATAAGTGTTTACTTAGTCCTTATTTTTGAAAAGTTTAAATTGTGTATGTGAATGAGACTTCTTTGTTTGTGAGGGCACATGAGTCATATGGTTGATTCTAGATTATCTCGGTGATTGTTGATTATGTTAGGTAGCCTTATCTGTTGAAATAGTTTTATTATTCATTGACCCACATGTGTTTACTTGATAAGTATTCAAGTTGCACTAGTTTTAAATTGTTAAAGAGGATGTTGTGTAGTGAGTATGAACTAATCAAACGTTGTGTTATTGATGTAAGCCTGAGTTCTTTTGTTGATTGTGATATAGTGAGTCTATCTTGAGTATAATCAACGATTTTAAGTTGAAGGTATTGATTTGTTAATGAAATATGACAATTTTGATGCTTAAAACTTAAGATTTTCATACTATCCCTGGCACATATAGGTGTATTTGATGTTTTTTGTGTATTTTGCAAGAAAATATAGGATTCGAACACCCATGATGAGAATTATTAAAGTGTAGAACTAATTTCTAATTTTTATGAGCCTATCTGAGTTGTGGTTTAATCCATGAGTTATAGATGAGATTCAAAAGGTGTAGTACAAAATTTGATTTCTATGAGTCATCACTACGAACCGTCAATCCAATTACGTGCCGTAGAAGCTAGATCATAGATGAGATCCCACAACTATGACTTTTGGTTTGATTTCTACGAGACAATTTCCAAAAGTCGTAGAAGAAAGTATGAGTAGTAGATTGGAGTACGTGATCATAAATTGATTCTGATCATTTCTATGAAGGAGACCCATATAAGGTTTCACAGATCGTAGACTTAGTGCATGAAAAATGACCTGAGCCTGAACAATTGAGAACTACGAATGAAAACCTGAGTCGTGGAATCCTCAGCGATCCACAGATGGGCTGGGCTCATGGATGGTGTTGAGTCCAATTTTTTTTAGCTTATTTCATATTGTATTTTTTATGTCTATAAATAGATTTTTTAGATTTTTACTTATTCTTTATGCTTCGTTTTTGTTGAATATAGATGTGTACTTTGAGATTTGGGGATTTGTACTTAAGTATTTGGCGATGAATACATCATGTTCTTGATAATTTGGTTTCTAATTATCAATTAATGATTCCAAATTATATTTATTCAACTTGTAAGCATTTGATTATGCTTAATTCATCAATTATCATTCATTGTCTTACAAGCATGAGCCGCTAAATCCACAATTAGGATTTACATGATGATTTAACAAATTAAACCTAATACCTAGTAATTCTTAAATAGTGCATGCATTATTATTTTATCTCTTTACTTTGATTATTTTTTAACTGTAGATAATGTTAGAACTTGACTTATTCTTACTTACCAAATCAAGGAGGTAATGAATGGGAAACGGAATAAAACAATAAGGATTTGATTTTTTTTACACTCATCTAATTAGCTTGATCAGATCAAGGGATAGCTAAATCTGGTAATAAGTTAGTAAAAATGCACTCATAGACAGACCAAGTTGCGCGGTGATAATCATATTTTTGTCAAACCAATGATTTAGATGAATATAACTTACTAGTTGTGCATGATACACACTAGAAAAGGTTACTATTATAAGATTATACTGTGTTATGAATTCATGGGGAACAGAATACCCTAGTTTCATTTATCATTTATTTTCAAACACTTGCAATAAAATTAGTCTTTGTTTTAGTATTCAGTTATTTTCTTTAAATACAATCTCCCTTTGAAAGTAAGCCGACTAATAGTTCGAATTCACATAAATTAAGATAAATCTAAATCATATTTCTCGTGAGTTTGATCCTAACCTTGGTTAAGTTTTATATTTAACAAACTATCCCTTTACACTTCTTAAGAAAGGTGTAATTTGGACGTATCAGCTAGATTATTATATATTTCAATTCATATGTCATACAAGTATTGGGGCCCTCGATTGGATGGAGGCCGAGCTCATACAGCCAATGAGTTGTATTATGATAGTTCCTGAAAGGTCTATCTCTAAATACTTCGAGTCTACACTAATGATTTTTCTTTTCCTTTAAGGTTATATTTTATGTATATATGTATACAACTGTTTATCTCTTCTCTTGGATTGCATACCAGTACTTGCCATACTAATTGTCCTTGGACGCTACATCATTTTATGATATAGGATTGAAGATGCAGGTTCGTGATAGTAGTAGATCTTTCAAAGATAGTAGCCAATATTGTGGTGAGGTTTTCATCTTGCGAAATGTAGACTTTTTCTTTTATTAGTTTTTTTGTGGTTTCATAGTATGTCAAGGGCCATGCACCGATGTGAATGTTGTTATTCTATTAGTAGAGATTTTGATGTTATGATTTCATAGTATGTCCGTCCTTGCTGTATGGGGTGGAGTGTTGACCAATTAAAAACTCACATGTTCAAAAGATGCAGGTCACAAAGATGAGGATGTTGAGATGAATGTGTGGACATACCATGAGTGATAAAATTAAAAATGAGACCATTCGGGAGAAGTTAGAGGTGGCCCCCAAGGCTAGCAAGATGAGGGAAGCGAGACTGCAATAGTTTGGATATGTGCATAGGAGAAGCACTGATACTCCTATTAGGAGAGGTTGGATTTAGGAGTTACACAGAGGGGTAAAGGTAGACCGAAGAAGTATTGGGCGAAGGTGATCAAACAAGATATAGTGAAACTTGATCTCACCGAGGACATGACCTTAGATGGGAAGCAGTGGAGGTTACGAATTAGAGTAATAGATTAATAGATTAATAGGGTTAGGTTGATGTTTGGGTTTGGGGTATAATAGGGTAGTAGGTTTAGTCATGCATTTATATCTTGTGTTGCCATTATTCGCCTTATATATGTTAATTTTTAGATTTGCATATCATCATGTGTTCTTAGTTACTAATCGCTCTTTCTATTTACTTCTCTTTTTTTGCCTGTTTTTCATATCGAGTTTATTCTGCTCATGTGTTTTTGAGACGAGAGTTCCTAGGAAACAGCTTTTCTACCTCTATGAGGTAGTGATAAAGTTTGGATACATTCAATCCTCCCATACCCCATTTGTCGAATTTCACTGAGGGGGTTGTTGTATGGATTGTTGGATTTAGATTTCTTATTAAGAGTCCAATTGATTTTCCTCTTTTGAAATTCTTGAATATTAATTAAAATAGGTCATATTTTACGCATTAGTTTTAAATTAGTATTTGTGTTGAATTATCTGGGAAAAGCAGGTTAGTTGGTGCTCTCAGGCCTACTGAGGCTACGAGTACCATTTTCAGTCTAGGATAGGGTCTGGGGACGTGATAGAAATACTTCAATTTCATATGCAGATAACAAAACAAGAAAAAGAATGATATTTTTTCCCTGCATATGGAAGGCAGTGAATGGCGTATGGAAAGTAGTCAAGGAAAAAAAGTTATTGTCATCTGACAGACCATATGAGCCATCTGATACTGAGTCACATAAATTATGACTTCTTTTTTTTAACTATTGTGTCCATGAAAAAATAATTTTCTTTTGTAAAAATTTGGGGGCAAGTATGAAAAGGAAATTCATGTGATAGCATTGTGAATTTTTCATTGGGATCAAATAGGATCTATTCATATATATAATAATATTGAAAGCAACTTCAAAGATATATTGATATAATCCTAACATGGTAGCACGAATTAACACTATCTATAGTGTAATAATTTGATATTGCGTTCTTTTTTCAATTAACACTACAATAGAGTTGATTTCACGAAATGTAATGTAAATATATATTGATTATTTTAAATGTAAAAATTCATTAGGATATATTCATCATAAACTATTTGTTTGAGTGGTACACATGGTAAGTATCCCTAAACTCTCAAGTTGATTAATTAATCTATTTAACACGGAGAATTTTCATAAAAAACAAAAATCTTTAGCTATAATTTCATTAATTAGAATGCATAGTTGCACTTTGATTTGCTATACGTTTGTATTTTTTTTTTCCGGATTTTGTAGGAAAAAATACAAATCCAAATCAATTTATGTTAAAATGAATACATATTAGAAAGAAAAATGCGAGCGAGATCGAGAGAGGGAGAAGAAAGGTAAGCGTGATCTAGAAAGGGAGAAGAAAGGTGAGCAAGATTAGAGATGGAAGAGAGAGATATAAATACATGTTGTATTCGTTGTATCACGAATACAATTGATACAAAACACGAATACAACTAGTATGAATGCATATTGTATTTTTGTATCACAAATACAATTGGTAGAAAATATAAATACAATTGATACAAAATGCAAATATATTTTTTCGAATGCAATTGATATAAAATGCAAATCATACACATTTGAATGTGCTTTTTTTTTTCCATTCGTAAGGGTGAGAAGGAGGGGAAGAGAGAGAGAGAGGAGAGAAAAATTTACAGTAAAATCATAAATATAACGACATATTATAATATTTTAAACCATATCATTTTTAACGTATATATATATTACTTGTTTCCCTTCCCTTTTTAAAAGAAAAAAAATTGGATAACTTACAGAAATTCCACATTGAAGGAAAGAAATTTTAATTTATCTCAATTTTTTTTATATTTACAAAAATCCCATAAAAAGACAATTATGCGGATACACTTTATTTTTGCGGATACACTTCATTTTTACGGATACACTTAAAAAGATAATTTTACGAATACACTTCAATTTTACGGATACATTTTATTTTTACGGATACACTTCGCCATACATGATTCATAAGTCATGATTCATTGTAATCAATATCTAATGCGGCAAATCAGTCATTTGTTAACTATTTTATTACAATAAATTATATTGTATAATCTACTGTCTCAATGAATCAACCCATTAGTATGATTCATTGGTGTATCATCCTTGTATGATGCACCCAATGAATCATCAACCTATAACAACTAGGAAAAGTATTACAATAAATCACTGTATTCAATCCATACGTTTTAGTGAATCAACAACGTATATAACTCGATTTTATATATAAATGAATCACCATATTTAATGAATCACCATAAAAAATTGTGAACAGTTCATTTTTTTGAAATGAATCACCATACAAGATATATACTCTCGATTTTATATATTGATGAATCACCATGAAAAGTTGTAAACAACTCATATTTTTTAAATGAATCACCATACAAGATACATGCCACACACATGAATCGCTATATTTTTCTAAACTCATATAGTCTCATGAATCACCATATCTAAGCTGTCTTCTTCAAATTTTTTTTTTTGAAATTTTTGAATCTGAGTGATTTTTAATTTGAAGAGGATCGTCTGAGGTGAACTTCGAACTTCAAATTTAAGTTCAAAATGGATATGAGATTTGAAGCAGAAGAAAAGGAGAAGAAATAAGATCAACTAGTGATTTTGAATCTGTATCGACAACACCAGCTGACCAACCATTGCCATGGCTGTGGCCGTATCCTTACCGATACAAACACTCCCTTCTACCTTCACACGTTCTCGCTCTCCCTTTATCTCTTTTCCTTTTTCCTTTTCCCCCATTTGTCCATTCCTCTACTCTCCCAAAACCTCCTCAAGATTATCAGTACTATCTTTGAAGGGAATTGGAGAAGATAAGTTAACTCACTTTTTAATTTTGAATCAGTTTGGCTTGATTCTCGCTGAAGAAATAGAAGTTTGTGGGAAAAGGAATAAGCGTATCAAAAAATAGCGATTTTTTTTTAATAATTTATAAAAAAGATAAAAAATATTTAAAAATATTTTAACATAATATGGAATTTCTATAATTTTTCCAAAAAAATCTCCATTGAAAAAGAAGTCATTTCTTCCGAGCAATTGGGCTGGCATCTCAAATTGTTAAAAATGGGCTGAAATTTATGGGCAAAGTGGAATTAAGTTTTAGCGTGTATTACTCCAAAAAAGAAAAAGCAGCAGCCAGCGAAAATGGCTTCATTTCCATTTCCATTTCCAATTTGAAACTGTTGTGTCACATTTCGAACTCCTCTGCTTTCTTACCTTTCACTTGTTTGCCATTTCGGAGAAAAAGATTTCCGTTTCAATGGGAGACCTAAAGAGGAAAAGAGGCCGGAAACCTAAAAATGCGGTCTCGGACTCCGGCGACGGGGCTGGTATCTCTTCCAAAGAAGCCCTCGATGACGGCGTAGTTTCTGCAAACCCTGTCGAAAATGCCACTAGCGGTGACCCACAAACTCACCGGCGTGGCCGTGGCCGCCCTAGGAAAGGTGGAAAACATGAAGAAGAAGTAGGCAGAGACATTGCGGCGTCGCCAGAGAGACGAGGCCATCGTTTTGCGGAGCATAGCGGTGATATCACCACTGTGTTGAGTGGTGACTTGAGGCATGGGGCGGAATTGGCTGTGGCAGCGGCAGCAGCGAAGGTCGCTCCGTCGATGGATGCAGTGGTGAAGGTATTCTGCGTGCATACTGAGCCAAATTTCTCACTTCCCTGGCAGAGGAAGAGACAATATAGCTCCAGTAGTAGTGGGTTCATCATTGGTGGAAGGAGGGTGCTCACGAATGCCCACTCCGTGGAGCACCATACTCAGGTTAAGGTCAAGAAACGTGGTTCTGATACCAAATACTTAGCTACCGTACTTTCCATTGGAACTGAATGTGATATTGGTATGTTCCATAATTTTTAGTTATTTATTTGCCTGAAATTTTCAATTTGTTTTAGCTATTGTTGCATAAGCTTCGCCTTTCTGAAAATCATAATTACTAGTGGTTTTCTTACAGAGACTTAATTTGTGATAGTGGTTTTCTTAAGGTTTGTCAGTTCATGTTGAGTTCCAACATCAGTTACTTAGTTAGGCATAGAAAGGTCTCCTTACATGATTTTGGCCATTCCTCAGTTCGCGAAGCTAGCTTTAGGTATTGACTTAGGCCTAAGGTCCATTTTTTTTCATGGTGTCAAAGTGAGACCCATTTTGGTTATTGATTTACATGATGCTACTCCGGTTATTGATTTACCTGATTGGCCCCCATATTATTATCCACGCTCTATTTGTAAGCCCCAGGGAATGTAGGGGTGTTGAGTTCCCACATTGGCCATTTAGGGATGGGAAGGAGGTATGATCTTGGTTAATAGTAATCTCATGAGCCAACTTTTGAGGTTTAGTTAGACCCAAGGTCCATTTCTTATCATTTGGACGTTACTAACCTATTGTGCATTTAGGGAAATGTTTTACTCTTGGAAAGTAATTTATGTTTGTGGGTATGATAGTTTTTCTATAGCATTTGTTAGCATGAAAGGTTGATAACATTGTTCAAACAAATTATATGGAATACAAGTTGAGATGTCTGTAGTGTTACAGTGAGCTTTAATTCGTTGGGAATAATTTGAGCATCCAAATACCAAAAAATGATCTCATAAAGGAATTTTTTTTCATGAAGGTACTCCTCTTCATACCAAATTCACCCTCCTGATTGCATCATTTTACTGTTAGAATTTGGTAAATTCAGTGACGAAGAGATCTTAAGCTTGCGATTTCTGTTGTTATTATGAAACAGCAATGTTAGCTGTAAAGGATGATGAATTCTGGGAAGGAGTGTCACCTCTTGAGTTTGGGGATTTGCCTGCGCTGCAAGATGCTGTAACTGTTGTTGGATACCCTATAGGAGGAGATACAATCTCAGTGACTAGCGGTGTTGTCTCACGCATTGAGATACTATCTTATGTTCATGTGTCAATCGAGCTCCTCGGATTGCAGGTTGTGTTTTGAAGTTTCTTCCTTTCTGCGAATACTTTCTCTAATATATGATACAGGTCTTTTATTTTCCTTTTTTTTTTTTGTAATGGTAGTAAAAGAGCAAAATTATGAAAAGAAATTATTTCCATTATTTTGTTATGATGTTTTTAATTTCCTCTGAAGAGTCGTGTAGCTGCATTTGAATGGATCTTATAACAATAAAAAATACTATTGTGCAGATAGATGCTGCCATCAATTCTGGAAATTCTGGTGGACCTGCATTCAATGATAAGGGGAAGTGTGTAGGTATTGCATTTCAATCCCTTAAACATGAAGATGCCGAGAACATTGGTTATGTCATACCAACACCAGTAATTATGCATTTCATCCATGATTATGAAAAGAATGGAGCATACACAGGTACTTGAAAATTGAAATAGCATTTTCAACTTGATTAATTTGATGGTCTCAAAGTGCGAACTTATTTTTTTTGTGGACATCTCCTACATTGTAGGATTTCCTGTCATTGGGATTGAATGGCAAAAAATGGAAAATCCTGACCTCCGCTTGTCGGTGGGTATGGTGCATAATCAGAAGGGTGTTCGTGTCCGAAGAGTTGAACCTACAGCCCCAGAATCCAATGTTCTAAAGCCTTCAGATGTTATCCTTAGCTTTGATGGGGTTGATATAGCCAATGATGGAACAGGTGAGCACTGATTTCATCCCAAATTATCAATGTGCTTCCACTGATAGGCTAGATTGTATTTTAGTCAGAAAGTAATCTTTACTGATGTATGGTTTAGGATTTAGAGAGGATTGTGAAGAAGTAGGATTGATAAAATACAGAGTCATTGGCTGAGATAATTCAACTACACTTGCCCCTCCCTCACCCCGCCCCATCCCCACCCCTGCAGCCCAAAAGTAAGAGGGAAAAGGGAATGTAAAAGAGATGATCAATGAAGGATAACAATGTTAAATAAAATGGAGGGAGTATGAAACAACCTTCCAAAAGATCGTCACCTTTCTATATATTTGAAACATATTTAATTCTTCCTATCTTAATTTATATGACACTTTCTTTTTTAGTCGGTCCCAAAAAGAATGACATATTTCCTTATTTAACAAATTTTTCGTGACACTATCAACATTTTATCCACGTTGGGTCCCACTTATTTGCAAAAAATCCACAAAAGTGTACTTTCCTATTTTAAAATTTGTTGGGCAGTTCTGGAACATTGCAAAATCTTTTCATATTTCTTTAACTCCGTTCCCATTCACACGACATCACATTAGTTGGGATGGAGGAAGTAATGACATTTCCATTTTGCCCTTATCGGCAATCTTTATAGTTATGAGATGACAACCACTAGATTAGGGACTTATTGGTTTGTTGCACATGTTTAGCTATGAGTCATACCTAAGTCTTTTTGTCTTGAACACTGTGTCATTCAATAATTCCATGTAAAATAAAATGGAGTACGAAAGAAAATATGTAATATGTAATCTAGTTTTGAAGGCTCCTCCTGCTCGCCGATAGTGTTTGTCTAGTCTTATAGACTACTAAGCTGGTGATTTTAAGATTATGCTTTATATCCCAAGGAAAACAATGCTAGATAAGTGTAGATCAGTTCAAGTAGCATATTCAGGTAGGTTCCAACTAATGCTGGTGCCAGACGAGTACCTAATTATGATTGCAAATCTACATGTTTGTATCAAGGTTTTCATAGTTGACTTACGTTCTTAGAGTGGAGGGTTTTGTTGTGCTCAAGAGCAAGAAAGCATGTTGAAGTCATGAAAGCGTCAAGATTTTTTTTGTCCCTTTAGTTCTCTGCTTTTCTTGTGTGTACCGTCTTTTGAAATGCTTACCTGAAAGGGAAATATCAAATTGTGTTTAATTCCATATAATGTATCCACAACATACAAAAATTGCTGAGAAATTGTGCAAATCAATGTGAGTTAGGTATCTGGCAATTAGAAAGTTTTAAGAAAGAAAAAGGTTATTCCTTTTCAAACAAAAGGAAAAAAAAAGATTAACATAAAAGAGGAGGGTAGGTTTGAATTCATTAACTAGACATCTTATCCATTGATGCTCTAGAATATGTTTGAGCTTTGTCCTTTGCTCTTCGTTGGTGTGCTTAGTTTTTCATTTCTACCATATGATCTGTTTCTTTTTAAGTTAGATATTATTGCCTAGTAGTTAATATATATCCAACTTTC
Source organism: Solanum sejunctum (assembly GCA_025642045.1). Classification (NCBI taxonomy): domain Eukaryota; kingdom Viridiplantae; phylum Streptophyta; class Magnoliopsida; order Solanales; family Solanaceae; genus Solanum; species Solanum sejunctum. The sequence continues at coordinate 10,287,503 of JAOTQJ010000011.1, read as the reverse complement.
CTGCGAAGATATTAATTTTGATAGCTGTTGAGTGTGGTAATGTTCACATTGCTAAGGGTATTAACATCTAGTTTCTCAAGCAATTCATTTATACATGCAGAAGATTGCATTTCACAAATGCTTATTAATCTTGATAGAATTGTCATTATCGTAAGCATTTCATTTTTCACAATAGATAGTTGTAATATCTTTCATGCTTCTTCAAGTTCTCTCTTTTATGCTGATGATAAATTTATTTAGCCATTCAAGGAAAAAAAACAAGTCGTTGGGGGATGGGAGAAGGGGAAAATGAAAATATAGAACTGTTCTGTGTTGCTTGCTTTCATGATACTAGCTGTTGTATTGTCTACTGAAAACTTGGATAAATGTGTTAGGTGTTGCAAGATCCTCCAATTCAGAGTTGTGCTCACACTAGGATTCAGAAGTACCCCCTCAGTTGGCTGGGAATAATGGATTTTAGAAATCTATGTGGATATGCTTATAAAGAATTATTTAAGCGCCTAAGAGGGATAGTTGGGTAGGAATAATGGATATATGAATCTTGTCATCGAAAAGATAATGGATATATGAATCTGGTATATGTAGTTTGACTTTTCTGGAGTTCCATTTTTAGGTTTCAATTGGTGGAATCTTTTTATTTTATTTTTTTTGATGTTTTTCTTGTGGAGAAAAAATGAATCCTGTATTTGGCCCAGCTGCCAACTCAATCCTCTCACACCTGAGAGATTAAAAATTAAATTCGACTCACAGATATGAATGACTTCCTGAGATGCAAACAGGAGACTCTCAATCAATAATCTGGAACTTTTTTGATTGTTCTTTTCAAAATCATGAATTCCTGATTTTTTTTTCTTATTTTCAGTACAGTTCAGGCATGGAGAGCGCATTGGTTTCAGCTATCTTGTTTCTCAAAAATATACTGGAGATGATGCTTTAGTGAAAGTCCTCCGTAAATCTAAGACTCTAGAATTTAAAATAAAGCTTGATGCACATAAACGATTGATTCCAGCTCATATCAAGGGAAAATCTCCTTCTTACTACATTGTCGGTGGTTTTGTTTTCTCTGCTGTTTCTGTTCCATATTTACGTTCAGAGGTTTGTAATCAACTGCATTACTTAATATTTTATTCATTACTTCTTGTCCATGACTCAGAGGGCTTACATATCTTGGTACAATCTTTTTTCCTTTAAATTCAGTATGGAAAAGATTATGAATTTGATGCTCCGGTTAAGTTGTTGGACAAACTTCTACACTCAATGGCACAATCAATTGATGAACAAGTGGTTGTGGTTTCTCAGGTCAGGCTAGATCTCTGTTAGCTTACTAGCCGTTATATCTATTACTCCTTTCTGATCTGCGTTGTGCACTTCCTATTAGGTGCTTGTGGCTGACATCAATATTGGTTATGAAGAACTGGTAAACACTCAGGTGACAAGAAAATATTGTGGAACAGAGCTGATCATAGTAGTATTTACAAATTAGCAAGCTGCTATTATTATCTTATTCACGACCATCTGAATATATTGACATTGGATCGTAGGTTATTGCTTTCAACGGCAAGCCTGTAAAAAATCTGAAGAGCTTGGCTAACATGGTGGAGGCCTGTGAAGAAGAATACTTGAAGTTTAATCTTGATTATGATCAGGTTCTCTCTCTCTCTCTCTCTTACAGATCTTTTGTCTTCTCTCTTTTTTTTTTTTTAACTCATCCTTCTGGAACTCTCAAGGTGATTCTGTTGTTTTCTTTAGATTGTTGTACTGCAGACTAAAAAAGCAAAAGCGGCAACGTCTGATATTCTTGCAATGCATTGTATACCTTCAGCCATGTCTGATGACCTGAAGACATGAGAGCTGTTTTGTGATGGTTTGGATGCCTAGGAAATCTCCACATTCACCTTTTCCCTTCTTTGAGCTACTTTCTTTTCATTTACATTGGTTATGGAGTTTCTAGAGCAAGTGTGGTGTCTTTGATGGCCAACCTAAGAGTTTGTTTCTCTTCCTTGCAATAGGGAAACTGGAAAAGATGCTATGTTAGTTTGTACCAGATTTTCTTTCTTTCATTCCAGTGATACAAAGTAGAGCAGTACACGACTTTGAGTGCTTTAAAAGCTGTAGAATGTAGTACAGATATCATGTCAGGAGATGTATACAAACAAGGAAATATGCAGACAGTTTGCTGCTCTCTGTGTGATGAGTTAATGGGTGAGCTCTTTCTTTTTGGGGAGAGACGGAGAGTTTTAAAATTAATTGATGGAAGTTCTGATTTGATTTCATGCAGAAAATTACCAAATAGAGTAAACATGTCTTGTATTTATTCAATAGGATCTGCTCTTTCTATTTTGGGAGAGTGTAATACCCCTACGTTACAAAATTGAGATACGGAAGCAAAAGGAGAAATTTCAAAAATGAATCATGGTGTATTAGATTCGTCGGGATTTTTGATGGTGCATTTTTTTTGGAAAAATTGTTGAGACAGTAGAGTTTATGACAAGTTGTGTTGTGGACTTGGCCAAACTTGGTTCAATTTTCACCTTGACCCTTGTCGCTCAAAATGAATTGTCATGCGGACTTAGGCATCTCTTTTTTTTTTTTTTTTTTTACTTTTGGTTGGTTTGCAGTATATAAGTTAAAGGGTATTTTTTGGTATTTCCTAACCTCCTGATTCCTATACTATATCATTTTGGGGTATTTTTATGTAAACATGTAACTAACCAATTTCACTAAACATCTCTCATTCTTTTATAATATATTTATTCCAAAATTGTCTCTCTAGAAAGATTGTTTAAACCTCTAATAAAACTCAGCAAAGATTTCTTTCAAACTTCTTATCATATTTAAAGACTTCTTCACAATTCTTCTAAATTCTATGTCAACGTATTGGATATTCATCTATGTGATCCTTTCACCCATTGAGTCCAAAAAATTCTTGACTTTTTCAATCAATTTCAAGTATGAGGCTTTTATGGATTTTTACTATTTTTATTCTATTGCGTGAATTGTAATTTATATTATATTTAAATTCAATTATTTAAAAAATATATTATATGACATTAATTATGAATTTAGTACTTGTTTGTTTTACCAAAAATGGTTATACTTTTCTTACCTGAAATAGCAAAAAAGAAATAAAAACACTTTCTCTTTCTATCTCTCCCTCTCTTTCTATCTTAAAAATAATAATTAATTATTCTAATTTAAAACTTAATTTTAGATTGAATATTATACAAAATAATTTTTTATTATTTTTTAAATTTGAATTTTTATGTAGATACATTTATAATGCATTTCTAACACAATTTTAATGTATTAATATAAAAAATAATTTAAACAGTGTTGAAATATTTGAAATTCATTCAGGTACAATATTTTTTGACATCATTAATAAAATGAAATAAACATAAACTACGATTGCAATACATTTTCAATTCAATACATCATGCGTATGATATACATTTTTCTAATGCGCGTAGAGAATATGTAAGTAATATATTTTTAATACAATAATATATTTTAGCATCATTAATAAGAGAAAAAATAAAAAATAATTTTAATATATTTTAAATTTAGTAAATAATGCATATTATAAGCATGTATCAATGCACATAGTGAATCTATCACTAAAATATTTTTAATACAGTTGTGTTGTAAGTATTATGTCTGAATATCAAATATTTTAGTACAATTTAAATTAAATTTATATTGTTAAAAATATATTATACTTGCTGAAATAACAATATTGAATTCATAACAATGTATAATATTGAATTCAAATTATATTACAACTACCATTTATATTTAAGACCCTTTTAGTTTTATATATATATAGAAACATGAAAACTAGGACGACCACAACTAATCTTTATTGTACCCTACGCAATAAATGTTAGACAAATATCTATCTTCGTTATTTAATACGAAAGCGAGGATGTTTTTGTCTTTTTAGTATGTTCTTTCTTCAACCATTGTGCTTCTCGATGATTCTTCACTTTTTCTTCTCTTATGAGTAAGTAAAAATTTCAACCCTAGTGGTGATTTTCTTCATCTTTCTTCACATTGCTGTGCAAATCAATCAATATAATCTATTTTAGCTATAAACAGTGACACCCAGATTATTTTCAACCATTTTGGATCAAACCAATAACTTTAAAAGACTCATCAATGGAGACTCAAACTGTTATCACTAACTTCATCTGTGTAATGACAACTTTTTTCCTTAAAAAGTTCTCACCAAGTCAGATTTAGCTATCATTTATCCAGAAAATCTTAAAATGGAAAATCAAATTTCAGACTCAAACTTCAACAACAATGTATATTGAAAATTTTCAATTTCCACCAAATAATTCCGGCTCAAAAGACCACACCAAATCAAATCTACAGCTTCCAATTTGCCTTACTAAATCAAAATTGTAGCATCTAATTTGTCTTACCAAATCTAATTTTCAGCTTCCAATTGTTAGCTCCGACATTGGAGTATTGTAATGGGTTAATTTCAAACTCATTTCAAAGCAAATTCTTATAACCGTGAAGTTTGGACATTGCACAAATCATTGCTTGAAAATGCCCATGGAGGTGAAGTTTCTCCATTTAGTTGTAAATGAATTACTTTATAAGCTACACAAATTTATCTTCGCATAAGTTTGAGAGTTTTTATATTAGATGCACTTGGTGTTTTTCTAAGAATCTGGATATTGGCTTAATAATGATTTTCTTTTACAATATTTTCTTATTAGGACAATTTAGATGTAGTTTGGGAGGTAGAGTGTACCAGATGCTACTACTATCTTGTTAGATAGAGAGGTTATTTATGATAAATTTTTAATTTAAAAAAATTAAAATTATAACTTTAATCTCACACATTAAAAATTCCCTCAAATATATCCTATTATTACCATAATGCTCAAAGATCCTTCTTCATTTGTATACTCTCTCCTGAACAAAATTGTATCCTAGGCTTAAAATACTACTTTAAAAGTTTAATGAACTAAAATTGGTTGATCTGAGAAAACTTAAATCATGCATTATTGTTATTGAGAAATGCTTTCCCACAACATTGTTTACTTGGGGGGATTTCCTTCCAAACTTTTATTGGGTTTAACTAATAAGTGTGAATTGAGAAATGAAATTTGAAAGGAAATGAAGATTGAAAGAGTAAGAAAAATGTGAGGGTAATCAAGTAAAGAGAATTGAAGAGTCATTTCCTCCTCATCAATAAAATAGAGAAACAATGTTGTCCTTATATTAGGAAATACTCACTTTAACTCTTAAAGAGTCAACTAAAGGAAAACCCCTTGAGCTGTCGTCATTGTCGCTTGCAGCTTCAACTTCGGGAATAGCAACGACAAATAATATGATTGATTGATAAATTTTTTGGACAAAATTTATTAAACCAATCTCAAAATTTTCTTTTTTTATATTTGTTTGTGAATTATTAATTAATTATTTAATTTATAAATTATTTATAATTAAATTAATTTACTGATTATTTATTAATTAAATATGCAGAATTAGTTAGTTTAACTACCTTTTAAAATTCGCCTGTAAAACTGTTCGTTTGAACAGATACCTTCCTTCCCAAAAGTCACAACGCCTATTCTGAACAAATAAGACTGTTCTGAACAAGTACATTCGCGCTTAATTCTGCCTATAAATGAGGCTATTGCTGCATTTTTCAAACAAAAAATTTTTCTCTCTTCTTTTGCATAGTTTCTTACAAAGTAAAATTCAAGTCAGTGTGAAGCCATTCCTGGTTCTTGAGTTCGCTGAAAATTACAAGAATTTGAGGTATCGCTATTTTGTAATTGTTAATATATTCTATCCTGAGAAAAAATAATTCACACACCATGGGTACAGTGAGTCCTTAAGGACACATAATGAATTTTGTAAACTCAGATTAGTTTTATAATTTCGATTGCAGTGTTTACTGTTTCTTATATTATTTTTCTTTGAATATAAAGGGGATAACAAGCTTAAGGAATTTAAGGATCATTTGTTTCCTTTTTGTATTCCTACTTTTAAAATTTGTGTATCTTCTGAGAGTTGATTATTTTGTGTATTTGTGACAGAAAAAAAGACTAACTCAAATGAAGTGAATGTTGGAACGACGACTGCTATAATACTATCTACTGCATCTTGAAGTCATTCAAATGCTGCCCCTAAAATTTTATCCGCAGAAAAACCTGCAAAATTTACTGGTGTTGATTTCAAAAGGTGGCAGCTGAAAATATTTTTCTACTTGACTACCCTAAGTCTACAGAGATACATTAATGATAATGTTCATATACTGACTGAAGGAACTCCGGATGATGAATGACTCTTGGTAACTAAAGCTTTGAGGCACTCAAAATTTTTATGTAGAAACTACATTCTGAGTGGCATACAAGATGATCTATACAATATTACAATAACATGAAGACTTCCAAGGAACTATGGGATGTTTTGAAAAAGAAATATAAAACTAAAGATGCTAGAATGAAAAAATTTATTGTGGCAAAGTTCCTGAATTACAAAATGGTAGACAATAAATCTGTTGTTACCCAAGTTCAGAAGTTGCAGGTTATAATTCATGGTCTCCTTGCAGAAGATATAAAATTATTTAATACTTGATTTGAACATATTAAATTTGTTCTTAATACTTACACAATCTTTAATGTAGGATTAGTTGTGAATGATGCTTTTCAAGTGGCTGCCATCATTAAAAAGTTACGCCTACTTTGAAAAGACTTCAAGAACTATTTAAAGCATAAACATAAGGAGATGTCTGTTGAAGATCTCATAGTACGCTTGACAATTGAAGAGGACAACAAAGCGGCAGGTCACTGACAAGTTTAACAATAGCTGGGGCAAATATTGTTAAAGAAGGACCAAATGTCAAAAAGAGAACGAAGCCATTTGGACCAAAAGGCAACCTGCCTAAAAAAAGGTTCAAAGGTAATTGTCATAACTTTGGGAAGGTTGGACATAAAGTTGCTGATTGTCGCTCTTCGAAAAAGCAAAAGAAACAAAATCAAACAAATATAATTAAGAAAAATAAAGTAGTGGAAAACCTATGTGCCATGTTGACTCAATGCAACTTGGTAGGAAATCCCAAGGAGTGGTGGCTTGATTCTGAGTCACTTCACATATTTGTGTAGTTAAAGAAGTTTTTGCAATATATGCCCCTGCTACACCTGATGAGACCATTTACATGGAAATTTCTTCCATATCAAAAGTTGAAGGTTATGGCAATGTATGTTTAAAGATAACATCTGGTAAAGGGTGACTCTAAGTAGAGTTTGTCATGTTCCAGAAATGTGGAGGAAGTTAGTTTTTTCTAGTCTTTTGGTCAAGAATAGATTTAAATGTGTTCTTATTTCAGATAAAATTGTAATTAGCAAAAATGAGATGTATATAGGAAAAAGCTACCTGACTGAGGTCCTTTTCAAACTGAATGTAATGGTTATTAAAAGTAATAAAGTTCAGGCTTCTTCTTATTTACTTGAGTCAAATAATTTATGGCATTCACGTTTAGGACATGTTAATAATAAAATGTTATGAAAAATAAGTAATTTGAATCTATTGCTAGACTTTGAATCCCAACAATTAAAATATCAAGTATGTGTGGATCTAAGTATGTTAAGCATCCTTGTAAGTCTGTTGAAAGGAATTCAAATCCCTTAAAATTAATTCACAGAGATATTTATAACATGAAGTCAATACGTTTTCGTGGTGGAAAGAGTATTTTCATCACATTTATTAACGATTGTAGGCGATACTGCTATGTTTATTTACTTATTAGTAAAGATGAGACAATTGAAGATTTCAAATAGTACAAAACTGAAGTTAAAACACAACTTAACAAAATAATCAGGAATGACAGGGGGAGAATATGAATCTCCTTTTGAGGAAATATATTTGAACTATGGCATTATTCATCAAACAATGGTCCCTTACTCACCACAATCCAACGAAATTGCGAAAAGGAACAATAGAACACCTAAGGAGATGATGAATGCCATGTTAATTAGTTCTGATTCACCCCAAAACTTGTGGGGAGAAGCTGTCCTTACGGCTAGTCAAATACTCAATTGAGTCTCCCATAGTAAAACACAATCTATTCCATATGAAAATAGAAAGGGAGAAAGCCTAACCTTGAATACTTGAAAGTGTGGGAGTGTTTGGCTAAGTTCCAGATTTTTAAATCTAAAAGGACAAAAATAGGACCCAAGATGGTAGATTGTTTGTTTATAGGATATGTCTTGAATAGTAAAATATATCAATTTCTGATACATAGATAAAAAAATCCTAACATTCATATTAATTTGGTACTTGAATTAGATAATGTTGAATTCTTTGAAATAATATATCCGTATAAGAAAGAACATGAATCATCTAATGAAGGAACTAAACGGCCTCGAGAAAAAAACAAAGGTGATTGATCATAATGAGAAAAATCCAAGGCATAGCGTCGAAGGACCTCTACATTTTTGTTAGAAAATGATCCTCGAACCTTAAAAGAAGCTATGACTTCTTCAGAAGCACAATATTGAAAAGAGGTAGTCAATAGTTAAATTAAATCAATAATGAATAATTAGACATGAGAATTGGTTGATCTTCCTCCTGGAAATAAACCCCTAGGGCCCAAACAGATTTTTCAAAAGAAAAACGAAAGCTGATGACACTATGGACAAATATAAAGTGAGACTTATTGTTAAAGGATTTAGACAACGTGAAGGTCTTGACTATATATACATACTCTCTGGTAATGAGAATTACATTAATTCAAATGTTAATTACGATAATTGCGATGTACAATTTAGAAATTCATCAAATGGATGCCAAAACAATCTTCTTAAATAGAGATTTGGAGGAAGAAATATATATGGAGCAACCAGAAGGATTTATAGTTCCTGAAAATGAAAAGAAGGTGTCCAGACTTGTTAAGTCTTTGTATAGACTCAACCAAGTACCCAAACAATGTCATGTGAAATTTGACTAGACAATATTGTCAAATAGTTTCAAAATTAATAAGTTTAATAAATGTGTTTACATTAAGAACACTCCAAATAAAGTTGTCATTGTTTGCTTGTATGTAGATGATATGTTTATGATGAGTAATGACATTGCAAACATAACTGCTACTAAGTGTATGTCTGCTAGTAAGTTTGATATGAAAGACCTAGGAGTTGCTGACTTGATATTAGGAATTAAGATTTACAAAACTTCTCAAGGTCTAGCATTGTCTGAGTCTCATTATATCAGAATGGTACTAGAAAAATTCAAGTACCTAAATTATAAAAGTGCAAAAACTCCATTTTATCTGAACCTTGATTTGGCTAAAAATACAGGTGAAAGTCAATTTCAATTGGATTATGCCAGAGTGTTGGGAAGTTTGATGTATATCATGAACTATACGCAACCAAACATAGTTTGTGCTCTAAGTAAATTGAGTCGGTACATGAGTAATGTAACGATCCGACCCAGCACTATGAAGTATTATCTGCTTTTGGGTCTAGCCTATAACGAATTTGTCCCTTTGGGCTTACCCCAAAAGGTGCCTCATAATATATAGACCAGTCCTTTTACTTAAATAACCCAGGACTCTCCCTCTTTTTTCTGATGTGAGATTTGCCTTAGTGAGCCAAGCATTACGTATCACCGTCCTTGCATCATTTCCCTAGTTTTTGTATGACTTGTTTGGATACTGGGGTAGCATGCATTATATTAATTGCTCATTCATACTATCTTTGGGATATGATCTTGGTTATGCATTGACTCATCATTGATATATGCAGAGAGTGGGAAAATGGTTTTCATACCACTGATATGGTGATGATTTAGACTGGCTTTACATGGTGGATATCTAATGGATTCCTTAATTAGCTTTTTATTAGGATTCATAAAAGTTGGATCGTGTATTTTTCAAATGTGATATTGATGTCGTCCAAGTTACACCTCCTTTTAAAGGATAAAGCGGATAATACCTCATAATATTGGGCCAGATCATTACAGGTAGCATCAGAGCCAACTCTCGACTAGTACGGTGGTGGGGTAAACCTCAACGAGGACGCTGAGTCCCTACAGGGGTGATCGCAAGGATGGTGATACGCAATGCAGAGTGCAAGGACGACAATACATAATACTTGGCTCACTTAGGCAAATCTCCCATCAGAAAAGAGAGGGAGAGTCCTGACTTATTTAAGTAAAGGACTGGTCTATATACTATGAGGCACTTTTTGGGGTGAGCTCAAAGGAAAAAATTTGTGATGGACTAGGCTCAAGAGCGAATAATACTTCACACTATTGTTCAAGTAGTTACAAGTATTATCAGAGCCGACTCTCGACTAGTAGGTTGGTGAGGCAAACCTTAGCGAGGATGTTGAGTCCCTACGGGGGATGAGTGTAAGGACAACGATACGTAACGCTTGACTCACTTAAGTAAATCTAACATCGAAAAAAAAGGGGAGAGTCTTAGGCTATTTAAGCAAAGGACTAGCCTATATATTGTGAAGCACCTTTTGGTATGAGCCCAAAGGAACAAATCCATGATGGGCTAGGCCCAAGAGTGGACAATACTTCACAGTGTTGGGCCGAATCATTACAAATAATCCTAACCAAACTGATTAGATGGCGATTAAACACATTTTGGGGTATTTAGAATATACTCAAAATTTTGGTTGCATTATAACAAGTATCCAGCTGTAGTTGAAGGATATAGTGATGCAAGCTAGATTACTAGATCAACTGAAAACCAAATTCACGAGTGGATATGTTTTTACTATTGGTGGATGATCAATATCATGGAAATTATCCAAACAAACAAGTATAACTCGATCTACAATGGAGGCTAAGTTCATAGCCTTAGACAAGGTTGGTAAAGAAGCTGAATGGCTCCAAAATTTCTTAGAAGATATTCCATTTTGGCCCAAATCAATGGCTCCTATATGCATATATTGTGATAGTCAAGCGACAATAGGAAGATCTAGGAGCATTATGTATAATGGTAAGTCTCATCACATACGATAAAGATATAATACTGTTAGACAACTACTCTCTAGTAGAATTATCATAATTGACTATGTAAAATCAAAGAAAAATATGTCAAATCCACTTACAAAAGGCCTAACTAGAGAGAGAGTTGAGAGATCATCAAAGAGAATGAGACTATGGCTGAGGACAAATTATCCTGATAGTAGTTTTACTGTCACAATCCAAGCCTAGAGCCTAGACGCGACACGCTGAATGTAACCCAAAGAGACCCCAAACAAGCCTCTTAGCATATCATTTACACATCCTTGATTGCAGAAGCAAAGTAAACAATAATAAGAGAGTTAAAATGAGGATAAATGGACTAAGGGAAGTCTTTAATAACATAAATCATCAAAAGAGTCAAAGCTCAAAGCATAATTACATAACTTGGTCAACAACACCTCTAGCATAGATTAGGCGGGGGCCAAGACACATTTTGGGCTCACCCTATTGAGTATCAAAGTTCAACAAAAGTGATAACAAAAGTAGGAGTTCAAAGCTAGTGTCCCCGAACTTGAGGACTCACCAATAGCTATTCTTCAAGATGACCAACTAGCCACAGGGAGGATGATCGTGAGGGGCTCCGATTCCTACATAATAACATCATGGAGGCATAGAGTATTGTTAGTACGTTTGAATATACTAAGTATGTAGGATGCAATGCAACAAAAGATAGAAAACATAATCGAAATGTATAATCATAATCAAAAGATAGTATATTAGCAACATGGCATGCATGATCAATCCTTGAAGTAAAATATGCATATATAGAACGTAATACATTGTAGAAAGAGACCAACGTCATAGACCAAGCAACTTAGTACTTGGAATCTAAGGCCTACCACCCTTTTGGAAGGTGATTGAGGTATCTACTCCTCAATTGGTAGATGGACATAGCATCTCCACCTCTTGTCAAAGTGGTTAAGGTATATACCCCTTAACTGGTAGATGGACATAGCACCCATCATAGTGGTCAAGGTATGTACCCCTTAACTAGTAGATGGACATAACACCCTCCATCATAGTGGTTGAGGCATAGCACCCCCTTAACAAGGTGTGATCAACTTGCAACACTATAGATACTTTTCATGAAATTAACACATAAATAAATTACTTTCATCATCATAAAGTCACTTGACTCATAGGCCATGCAATAGATCATCAATAACTCAAGAAACCTAAATCGGATATTTTATCAAACACTTGGTGGGTGTGTAATGCTAGTTCAAAATCATACAATTAAAGAGTGAAATCATATGAGAAAACTTAATGTAAATCAATCCACCAACACTTGGTAACACCATCATACAATATACATTGGAACCCTTCTTCAAATTTCATAATAGATCATAGATTCATAGCTCAAAACATGCTTAAAAAATCATATTTTATGAAACCCCAACATAGTTTATACTCAAATTTCATAATAGAAGATATCCATAAATAATCATCTTGAAAATATGCATTTTACAAGAAAATATTGGGCACCATGGGTGGAAGGACCCAATGGTTGAAACCCACATACCTCAACTTTGGAGATTTCCTTAATGAAGATTAGAATGAGAACTTGAAGCTTGAATAAATTTCTTGAGATTCGGAATGAGTTTGGGACACTTGAATTTGGATGAAATATTTGGCTAAGTATTTGAGAGGATTTCGGAGAATGTCTTGAATGATATGAGGTTGAAAAATGAATAAATATAGGTGTTTTTATGCATAGAAAGGCTTAGGACCAATAACCCAAGGCTTTGGACCAAAATAAAAAAACTGGCAGCAAAATTTTTGCGTCACGGAGCTACAGCGAACAGGTTCTAGAAATTAATTTTTGGCAAAATTCATTTTTTGCTACGGGTCTTCTAAATTCAGGTTATATCCATTTCCCACTCAATTTTGCCTCTTGAAAAAGAATATAAAATTGGATTTTCGATATCAAGTATGGATTTTAAGATATATGAAAATTATGATTATGGACATTTTCAAGACACATTTTCGGGCACTTTTTGAGACGTTTCATCTACCTAGAAGACTAGAGATTCCAAAATCTAGGTTTAAGAAGATTAAACAAAGTCATTGATGACAGTTCAACATTGACAAAACTATGATTTTTAGGTGACGCTCAACTTCAAAACATGTTTTAACTTATTTAATCTAATAATGGACAATGTCACAACTCATACTTAACAAGGAATTGTTAATTTGTGATGAACAACATGAGTATCATAAAGGAGATGGTGTGAAAAACTATACATTCATTTAGTTGGTGGATAATATAAAGAAAAAAAAAAGAAGAAGATTCTTAGGTGTTTTTGAGATGAAGCAAAATGCATCAATAAAATTAAATTAAAATTTATATGTTATTGTCTTTTTGATGCCTCATGCCTCAGTTGGGGAATTACACTTAGTATGTTGTTGTTGTTGTCGTCAATTTGATGCAGCCTGAATACATAACAAAATGGTATAAATATTATAAAATTCATTATTACATTCCAAAGATTTTAAAATTTATAATGCAACTATTGTGGTATATTATACACCAGCAAAGAGCATTCAGTTACCAAACGCAACATTCAAAAATCTACAATTTGTTATTTCTAACTATTAATACTAACCTGATCTATGCATCCACAAAGAAAATAATTGCTATTTCTTAACTTTTTATCAACAAGGAATGAATGTTATTTGAATCATCACTTCCTCTATAGTTTTGCCTGAAATCTTCTGCTTGTTGATTTTCTGCTCATCCAGTTTAAATTTATAGCAATTTCTGCTACAATAAGTTAAAAACTCAATTGGAGTTTCGCACCATTTGATATGTATGTGGCAAATGATAATACATGCATGTTGTAGTTGATTTCCCAAATCTTACCGATTGTATCGTATACATTAAAAGTTATGCTCGTAATAAGCTTTAAAAACCTGAAAAAGCTTATCACGCAACTGCCATTTTCTATACTGACAATTTGTATTAGAATGATTCTTCTTTCTCTGTTCATCTATCTATTTCTTTTTAGTACTTTATTTTATCTTCATGCTTCATTGTCAGTCATTTACCATGTTACTCTCCATCTTTCCTCTGTTATTTCATTTACGTTATTTAGTTATACTCTAATTTTGTTGTGTGGATGCAATATATATATGAATATAGATACTTTCTCCTAAATATATGTGTTCTTATCTGGGGAATATAATAATAAAGTCTCAAACAAAGAAACTAGTTTCTAAGTTTGATTAATTTTACCTCTATTCTTTCATGAAGATCATTTTTGGAAGCGAAACACCCAATAATAATTCAGGTAATTAAACAACATGTAAACGTGATCGAATAATAGTTATTGTTCTTTTTTATGCTAAGCTGAAGCGTAAAGATACATCATGTTCTTTTTATTTTCTACGACACAAGCAATATAAATGTTAGTTACTACAATCGAGAAGAACTAAAAGTTTGAAAGGATCGGTCAATGAAATTGAGTTTTCATCATGCTGTTAAATTTCGAAACAAAAGCTAACGGTGATTCATGTTCCTGTTCTTTATAAGTAATAGAAAGTCGGTTTTTTATATGGCACCTTTTTCTATGTTATTCTTGTTTCATCTGCTTCTCTTGTTGCCAAATAGGTCAATTCTCCTATCTTCTTAATTTATTCTTTCATTTCCTGTGAAATTACTCTCAACTTTCCTAACTGAATGAAGGTTGTATCCAGGATAGGATTCTAGATTCTAACGTTAGAAAGTTTTAATCCACTTAATATTTTGTTTCTGAATAGAAGTAGTATTGCAATCTGGAGTTAAAAGACTGTTGTCTTTATGCGTATTTGAAATTCATTTACTTAACAAAGCCTTATTATTGAAAATAGGTTCTATTAATTTATTTGTGAAACATGATAAAATCTTAACGCTGAGTTCTTAGATGGATAGCTTCTTTGCATTTCGCAGTTTTGATACAACTCCACGTTCACAAATGTGACACTACACAAACACATGGAAGTTTATATTTCTCCATCTTGCTAGCTTCCCTACTTTTATTTCAATCTCCTTATGCAACGACTTATCATCGTGAACTGTACACTTGCTGCTTTATTCTCTTTTCAATATATTTGGTATGTAAATAGTCTTAGTACTAAAATAATATTGCATAGTTTCTCACATCTAATGATTCTTTGTTATCACCCCAGATGCCGCATATGTATTTAGTTTTTGCAGATATATACGATGACCTGATATCACAAAAACTCAAGGAAAAAGAAAGAGAGTAACGTATGAACCATCTATTCATTCAACAGAAGTCATCGGCTGATTCAAAGAGAACGATAACCATCTATTCTTTTAGTTAAAGATTTAAAATCTTCAGATTAGTTTTCTACGTAATAACTGCCACGTTGGGACCGTGCTAAGCACAGACGTTCCTCCATCTAGTATGTGTATATCAGAGAATGTTAGGTCCGTTTATGTGGCACTCTCACATAATTCGTATTTTTTAAAAATAATTCAACATTTTTAAGATCAAATTAAATAGTTCAACAGAAGTTAAAAAAACTCAAAAGGTGTCATTTCTGATTAAATGGTACTTAAGTTTGTCACAATCATTCGAAAAAGTTACAACCATTCAAAAAAGTCACAACCCTTCGAAAAAGATACAACCCTTCAACAAAGTCACAGCCCATCGAAAAAGTCATAACTCTTTGAATTTGAAAAACTTATTATTCTTCGAAAAAATCATAACTCCTTAAAAAAGCCACAACCTTTCAAAAAAGTCATAATCCTTGAATATGAATAATTATCTACTTTGAATATAATATAATATAATATAATATAATATAATATAATATAATATAATATAATATAATAAATTGATCTTTAACTTGGGGTATCATAGTAATCTCTTTAGAAAAATCACAACTCTTCGAAAAAGTCATAACTCTTCAAAAAAGTCATAGCCCTTCGAAAAAGTCACAATCCTTTGAAAAAGTCACAACTATTCGAAAAAGTCACAACTCTTCAAAAAAGTCACAACACTTCTAAAAGTTACAATCCTTCAATGTGAAAAACTATCTGAATTCAATATAATATAATATAATATTATTAAATAAATATAATATAACATATAAAATATATACTAAATTGATTTTAAGTTGGGGATATTATAGTAATTTAACATTCAAGTTAGGGAGTTTGAGCACTATTGAAAAATCAATTATATCGAGAAATAATGTTATAATCCAAAGATATAATTGAATATAACTAGGACTTTTAGCAATATTACATTAATATAAAGTTCTTGAGATAAATTTGTAATGATTAATTTTCTATATATAAAGAACTAATAACTTTAACGTATTTTATTAATTTTAATATTAAGATATATAAACTTAATTAAATTACTTATGACCATGCAAAACGCGGACTAATTACCTAGTTAAATCATAACTGAAGAATGCCATTAAGAAATTCATGAAACCCTAGATGAAATTAAGAACCCATTAAATGAAAATTCTTGAAATCATAAGATCAATATCCGTTCATGCATAATTAGATCAATCATGATAAGTAAAATCATAAATGAAGCAATCCATGAATAATCATTCAAAACCCCAAATTAACTTAGGCTTAAAGCATGAGTAAAATAAAAATATACTTTCTTGAAACTTTTCAAAAATAATGCAATAAAAGAAAAATATACTTTCTTGAAAATTATTTTTAAAACAATACCGGTAAAGAAAAATATACTCTCTTGAAACTCTTCTAAAATAATGCAATAAAAGAAAAATACACCATCAGCCCCTTGGGAGAAAACCTCTACCTCTTTTCGATAACCAACCTCTTTAACACAATCAATAACGGGTCTAAATCTTGCTTTGCATTGAGATCAACAACCACAAAAGATTTAGCCTCATTCTAAACATGAATAAAATCATCATTAGATTCACTCAACCTAATTCTCATATCTGTCACACCCCACCCTGGGGTCGTGATCAGTGCCCGATAGAGGGGCACGTGAACACATACTAAACCCAATACCTTTAATAACCTAGTCTGGAATTCTACCAAAATTTCGGCAGAGTTTCCTCTGTATTACTGTCTGGGAAGCTGTTGGATTTTGTCAAACGATGCACATCCTTCACCAACTCCCTCTTGACCTCATCTATAAGATCAACTACAATATTTTCTCGGTCTGGATTGCATTACGGACCCAAAGTAACACTACCTATTCGGTAGGGAGGGATGGAGATTGTAAATCTTAAGACATGTTCCATGGCATGATAAGAATCATAAAAAAGTGGAACATTTTCTAAAATGCCTCGTAGCCTTTTACCCATAAATGTGGCGTGCTTCACACCTATGAATAAGACTCTATTTGACGCGATATGTTGGACTTCGAGGACCATTTATAAATCTAGTGCTCTGATATCATCTTTGTCACGACCGGACCTAGGGTCTGAGTGTGACATGGAGAATGGGAACTCGAGAGTCCCCAAACAAGCCTCAAAGTATCCATATTCACATCATCAATTCGGAAGCATATAAAGATAGTAGACACATAGTTTTAAGGGATGAAAAAGTAGGACTCATGCAATGGGGATGTAATAGAGTTAGGAGATTAACATGGATTCACATAGTACATAGCACATAGCACATAAGAGCTAAGGGGCGGTTAAGTATGACTCACTCTATGGGGGAAATATGAGACTTAGGATCTTCTACATTTTCATATCATAACATAAATCCATATCACTAATAACCATATCCGATACATGACCATAATCACATAAACCTGTGGAGACCTTCTTGCTTTTGGAGGAATCTATTATTCTAAGTTGCTTTGTTTTAGTAGTCTTTTGAGGTAACTTTAGGATTGTGTTGATACCTTCTTATGAGGTGATGGAGGTTTTATAGATTGAGTTAGATAAAGTTATAATGGAGATTGTCTTACTTTCAAAGTTAATTTTAAAAACTACCATTATTTATTTAAATTGAAACGTTGAATTATTTTAATAAAAAGTCTTGCTAACTATTTTATATGATAATATTAATTCCCACTTGAGTATTTTTTGATTACATTGAGTTTTTGATAAATTGAATGAGTGAATTGAGCCAAATGCTTTGCTTCGAAATGAAAAATGATTTTTAAGTACTGATCATGCCTATGGTACCCTCTCGAGGCATGACAATCATTTCATTTGCATTTGATTTAGCACCAAGAGGGCTTTGACATGAAGGTTTGGTAAGTAAGTCTTTAGTGGCTACCCTAGCCCCATAATGCATGCCACCATAGGTTGTCTTAAATGACTTACCTAATGGATCCACAAATAGCATTATGATATGATATGGAATCTATTGTAGCAAGTAGCCTCTCCTTTTTAGTGTAGGAGTTACACCGGATTTCATGCTATTGTGCGCATGGTCTTATTATCGGTAAAGGTTGATAGCTCAAATATGAGTATGCTTTCTTATGGATTATGCTTCCTCGAGGTTTTCATTTTGTTTCTTAAAATGCACTGACCATGTACATGTCTTATTACTATGTTTTCAAATGAAATGTTTATCATGTTTTCTAACTTGATCGATTGCATATCATGATATCTCGTAAATTGCATCTCTCACATGCTCAATACATTTTATAGTATTAACCAAATATTTTTTCAATATTGTTTCATAATATAGGTATGGAGGCTCAATCACACACTTGTGGCTTGTAGCAGCTGTTTGATCTCAGTGCTAGCGAGATCTCATGTTTCGAGGATGTACATTCATGCCTCTATCCAGACTTCTTCTACTTTAGTTTTTGACTATTTCTTGAGGTAGGACATGTTGTAGTTGTATTTGTATAGTAAAGACTTTCGGATATATATTTAGATATTGAGTTTAAATTGTCATCTTTAAACATATCTTTCTATTCTATGCTATGAGATTGTTTAGGCTATCGTCCTTATACTTTCACATTATGATATACTTTAATTCAGTATTCTTATGCATATCATGTGGTTAAAGTACTGTGTTACAATTAGGGGATAGGCTCAGATCATGACGGGATGAATGTCAATGACAACAATAGTAATGGCCGCGCAGTGATGATGGCAAGAAAGAAGATGGAGGAAGAAAGAAAAAAGAAGATGGAAGGAGGGAAAAATCTGAAAAGAAAGAAAAAAGGAGTAAGATTGAAAGATAATAAAGAGGAAAATTTTTTTAAATTTGAAAAATGAGGAAGGATTTTTAAAATTTTCAAAATTGTAATATGCATTCGAAAGTTTTAATTACTCTAATCAAGTCCACTTTTCATTTAATCCCATTTGTTCAAGTCATTGTAACCAATTTTAATTTGAAGATGCGAAAGACACTTTCCTCTAATTTTTCTCAACTATCATTCCTTATAAATCAAGAGTTTCTCCGTATATCACGCAAAAAAGTAAATCTAACTCTTGCTTTTCAATTATTAGACCTTAGAGGAAGATGGAAGTTTTGAACAACAGATTCAATTAAATTCACTGTTTTCAACACGAAACATAAATGTATACGTAAAAAGAACCACCAAATTCAACAAATATTAAATTCCAAAGCCAAATTTTAGAAGTACAATTGAGTTCAGTTCTAAACATTAAAGATTGAAATCATCAAGTCTTAACCTTAGAACCGCCACTGCTAGACGTTTCCAAGACCAACCGGTCAATTGTGCTTAAAAGACAATTGATTTCAAAGATGAAAAGGTACAGAGCTGTACATGCATGAGCTGATAAATGAATGCATGTATATATCTGAGCTTCTTTTACCTAACCAAAGTTCCAATTCCTAAAAACTTGACATCTTAAATCTTCTAATAAAACTATCCTCCTTGTTTTATCATTATTTTCTCCCCAACACAGAACCTAACTTCTAATCCGCGAGCCATTTCTGGCTGGAGATTCTCTTCTCAAGGACCTCGTTTCCTGAAGAAGCAGCAACGTTGCTGTTGTTCAACACTGATCATGCCACCGCCCTTTGATGTGTCAATTGTTTCCAACAAGGATACCACTTCGTCCATTTCTGGCCGTTTATCAGGGCTAGCATCCCAACATCGCTTCATTACATTTGTCAAAGAACTAGGGCAACAACGAGGTATCTCTGGCCTCAAATTCTGCAAATTCATATCAGAGTTTAGTGACGTCCAAAGATATTTTGTTCTTCAATGAACAAAGATGCGTATTCACTTTATTTCAGAGTATATATTTCTACCTGTCGGACAACAGCTGTTGTCACTTCTGAGAAGCTCAGATCTGGATATGGCATATCACAACAATATATCTCCCAGAGGCAAATGCCAAAGCTATATACATCACACTTCCGGTTATAGGGGTTGCCATTGAGAACCTATCTTGTAGACCATGGTAAAGATAAGCAAGTAGGAAAGTTAATGGTTATATGGGTTTCCATTGACAACATATATTTCAGTATGATGTGTATGAGTTTCACAAGTCAAGCACATACCTCAGGTGCCATGTAACCTAGGGTTCCAGTCTCACCAGTCATATCATTAGGATTTGAAGCTTCAAGACGAGCAACACCAAAATCAGCTATTTTTAGAGTACGATTCCTGTCAAGAAGCATGTTCTCCGTTTTGACATCCCTATGGACGATCTTCTCAGAATGAAGATAACTTAACCTAATAATGGATTTTTAACATGTTAAGTGTCAAACACATGCTGTTAACAAATATGAAAAAAGAGGAGTAACATTATGAAATTTCACCCCCGTGCTAGATCCAGCACCAGTTGGAGCACAACTTTGAAGGCCAATTTTTTCCTATGGTTCTTGATGAGAAATGATTTGAGAGTACCCCCAGGAAGGTATTCAACCACCACACAACAAAGGTTCCGTGGAATGCCAATGAAACCATTCTCAGTCTGTATGTTAAGATCTGGTGTGCCCATTGCAGCTCCTATAAACTGGAAAAGGATTAGATATTAGAAACGTCATCATCCCAGATTTTTAATATCTTGCAAGTCGAACACTTAAGAGCCCCAGATAAATGTTTTCAAAGCATCAAATTAAAGATCCCATGCCAGTTTTACACATCTATGTTGAAACTAAACAGCTGACTAGAGCATACACAAAATTATCAAGAACAAAAGAAAGCACTGACATTGCACTTGGACAAAATGAAGGTTTTTCTGGGAAAACCGAGTATGGTGAAGTTCAATGAGTTGAATCAAGTAGAGACTTCCAGTCTTTCTCAAAATCTGGAAACAAAGCTCCAGAAATAAAACTGTTGATAAAATGGAACTTCTGCAGATTCTTATGAGAAAAATTGTAAATATTCATGGGTCAGCACTAGCAGCATGACAATGTCAGCAGAAATACTCCAGCCTTCAGCTTGAACTTATTCCTTTGATTTGCTATGCAAAATTGAATTATACTTCAACTCGCTAATGTTGCGACCAAGTCAAGAATGAATAAATCTCTTCAGTAAGATATGTAGCAACGAAATCAAAGAATAATTTGGATTACTATTGAACCCAAAGCTTTTTCTTTTATTTGCTTTATTTTATTTTATTTAGGTAATAGGTACAACTTAAAGCAATTTCAGCATATATAATGCCATCTTTACAGAAATTTGCATCCATTTTCTATTTAATGCTGGTAGGATGACAAAATCTGATTTTTCAATGTAGCATATATTACTACCAAAATGAAGAAGAAGAATGGCAAAGTGAGTAAAGTGGCATTGTATTGATTAAATAAATATCTTACTTTTGTGACATTAGGATGATCAAGTCTGTGCCAAACGGAAACTTCTTGAGTAAAAGCTGTTCTCACTGAAAAAACTTCAGCCTGAGATCTCTGGCCTTCTTCTCCCCAATCAAGAAGCTTCACTGAGGTTAAGGCAAGAGAAAAGCTGTTGAGTAGGCTAAACAGGAAATTATGATGCTTCTCCTGAGTTCTGCACTTTAAAATATAATATGAAAATGGATTGTAGACACTTTGGAAATAGAACAATTCCTTCTGTCGTGTATCCTCGATTAATGCAACCTCAGATCGGACATGACTTGACAATTTGAAAGTTATGTCCTGAATTGGCTCACAGTTACAGCATAAAACTTGAGAAAGTTTGTGCTGTAATGTTAAAACTTTTATATTTAATTTCTGATTTAGTTCAACTTTTTTTTTTCTTTGCCACTAGGCTAAATGGCAGTTGATAATGAATTAATGATCAACAACTTATTGCAAAAAATAAAAATAAAAAAAATCAAGATCAATATATCATTGATTAACAACATCAGGGAAGAATGTTCGTGCATCATTTCCAAGAATCGGCCTGCAAAACTGAAAATTGCAGATATTTTTAAATTGTCCCAAACCAGTTGGCACATTCGTTTGCTAACACCTTCTCCGTAAGGAAGTTAAGGGCGATGCTCATGACAACAGGCAACAGATACAAAGCTGTCTTCTATAGTAGAATTGCACATCAAAGGAGTCCTTCCTACTTTTTTAATAAGGTAAAGTATTATTAGTACTGCAGCCATAACAAATTACAAATAGAAACTGGAGTTATACATACTCAGATTTTAACAAGTGCAGCAAGTCTTTCATATTCAAAACAAGATCCCCATTCATCCAATAGCACAAAAATTGTATACATCTATACTTGACAACAAAAGCATTTCCTTTTTGTCAGAAGAGCTAACACGAAATAGTAAGCATTAGATTCAATATATCAAAATACTTGGGGGAGAAGATGCAGATTTAGGTTTCCACTTTTGACAATGATTCAAAATTATTTTTAAAACGGAAGGTAAAAAAAAATCAATATTACTCAATCCGAAGCAAGCCATGAATTCATGAAACTGAGAGAATTACCAGCCACATCTTGGCCATCATAGATACCACGATGAACGGTACCGAAGGTGCCCCGCGCAATGACACTTTTGATGATTAACTTAGATGGGTCAATTTCCCAAGCATGTTTAACGGGGATCTCTATATCCTCTCCTTTGTTGCTCTTTTGCTTCTCCATAGTCCATGCTCGGCTCAGATGCCTCTGTAGCTGCTCGTCTAAACTCTTCAGATCTATACGATCCGCTCTCACAAAACCCACTTCCCCACTTCCCTCCATAACTCGATTTCTTGATTTCCCCTTTCACCACAACCCTATCTCTATATATTCATTGTCTTTACATATTTGGGAATTCCTGGGGAACATAAGATAGAGAAAATGGCGGGAGAAATCAATATAGTTGGAATTTGGGGCAACGGCAAGTCTGTGGAGTGTACACAGCTCACTGTTGCTGCAGATTTACAAGCAGGGAAACTACCATTTATGTCGTGTTCTTTCCGTTTTAGATTATTTTTGTTGGCTTCTTTTCATAAACAATGTTAACCAGATGTTTTTTGCCCTTTTTTTTTTCGTTGTTATATTATTATGTTAGTTACAAATAAAATGAGAATAACTGGACATCGTTTTAATAAAACATAAGGTGGTATATTTCCCTGTGAAAAATGGAGGGGATTACCAGCAGAAAATCTAACCCTCACAAATAAATAAAATTTTACTTAGTATATCAATATTTTATTCATGTTCTTTTTTCGTATCTAATTTATTTTGTTTATTGATTTTTGAGACGAGTATTTTAAAAAAATAATCTCTCAATCTCTGTAAAATAGTGATAAAGTCTGCGTATATTTTATTTTTTTAAACCTCCACTTATGAAATCCACTAGATATATTATTGTTATAATATATCAATATTTTTCTAGAATAAATGTACATTGGTAACACATTAGTATAATAAATAAGATAATTGGCATGTTACACCAGTATCCAATTCGAGCAAGTTTCAAATTAAAAAATTTATTGAAATTGATCAAACTTTTTCGATCCAAAGTGTTTCACGAGGGAATCCACCATCTTGTAGGATTTTTTCATAGAAATCGCAAAAAGGGTATGTTGCTGCCATTTTGAAAGGATTAAAAAGCACCGAAGTAATGTTTAAACCCAATGATTTAAAATAAAACAAAGATAAAGGATCCCAGAACAAGGAAACACCTTTTTATTTTTAATTGTCTTAATAACTGGATCAGACTGAAGAATCCAATTTTAAATGAGACAAATAAAAAAGGAGGAAAGACCACTCAATAAATGAAATTGTTGAAAGATTTTTTTTTAAACTATTTAAAAGTTATTCAACTTGAGTTATGAGAATACGAATGATTTGTTTTGTTAGTGTAAAAAATGGTCCCATCTATATAATTAATAATAACTTGTTGAAGAAAAGAAAGTTTATTTGCCTTAAATAGTGCAAATCTAAGTTATTCAACGAACATATTTGGATGGACTTATTATTTTTATTAGTCAAGACTTATAAATTAAAGTTTTAATTTTTAATTTATTTTTATCCTTTTGATTTAAAAACAAGTTCCTATAAGCATTTAATTAATTTATTGAAGTATTTTAATAATGCTTAAAAAATATTTTAATTTAAAAATACTTTAAGTAAATTAATTCAAACTCCCTCTAATTTGTTTTACATGAATTATCACCTTGATTGTACGTTCCAACCTTACCAGTGTTGAAAAGCGAATTATGCTTTTGAATACATTTATTAATAGATGGATTCACCTTATCCGAATTTCTTTTGAACAAGTTAGGCAGAAGAATTACAAAATCAACGAAACTTGTTACATTCACAAAAGATTCAATTGGGATTATATAAAATTAAAAAGAAGGGGGGAGATTATCTTTTAAATAAAGCCACTAAACAGTTTGTCGGAGCTATTTTGTTAACTAGTTTATTGTACGTGGTTTACATATGTGTCTCGTATCAATCAATAAAATTATATAGAAAAAATAAAATTAATAAATAATAATAGTAATTGATGTTAAAATATATTTATTCTATCTATCTAAAATGATAAGAATTTCATATATAGAAAAGTTAAAAAGCTATTCAAAAAATATGAATCTCTTTCTTTCATATATAATTTATTTATTTATTTATCATAATTAAATAGGATTTAACATAAGGTAAAAATATTAATTTTAATATAGTTCAGATACAAATATTTAAGAAACAAAATTCAAATCTCAATCATTAAGTTTGCATTTTTTTTTAAGGTCTGAGTCTTTATCATTGAGATAGAGCTGAGCATAAAATATCAAAATCGAATTATTGAATTGAATCAAAAGTTTTGGTAATTTGGTATTTAGTATGATATTCAGGAGTAAAATTTTAAAATTATAGTATTTGAGTTTGAAATTGGTACGAGACCTTAGTACCATTTAATATTCGATATTTTTCAAATGCCAAATTAGTCACTTAATAAAATTCATATATCAATATGTTCATTGCTCATTAGTACAAGTTCAAAGAGAAATTTACAAATTAAACATAAATAATCCAATGTGTATATACAAGTTTAATATATATATATATATATATATATATATATATATATATATATATATATATCT
>JAOTQJ010000011.1:10239977-10261965 GCA_025642045.1 Solanum sejunctum | reverse complement strand
CAACATAAGGGCTCCTAGTTAGCCCATTGACCGATTAGGTCCCCAAACTTTTCTATTTTAATCCAATTAAGGACTCCTGACTTCAAGTAAATTTTTACCCGCAAAAATTCACTTGATTCCATACTCCCGCACCATAAGTTAGTAAAATTTAAAAAGCACCTCAATCGCAACAATTTTCCCGAATGAGCAATTGACCTCCATTTAGTTAATTACGGGGTCTAACAATGTAAGGGTGACTTAGGGAGCGTTAGTTAGGAATTTGTTAAGAATTTTGGGCGTGGGCATAATTTTTTATTGTTCTAAGCGTTATTGACATAATTTCCCACATTTTTCAAAATGTTATGACCAATATGACTGTGTTAACCTTGAGAACTATATTTTGATAGTGAAGCAACATTGAGAAGCATTCAGGAGAGGAGAAGCTCCAGCGGATTGACTTAGAACACAAGGCATCATCTACTAGGTAGGCTAGGCTTTCCTAAACCTTAGACTGACTTAGAATATGTGCATATTGAGCTGGAATGTGTAGGAAGGTGTTGGTTATGGGTTAAGCTGTGATATATTTGTGGTATCTGACTGGTTTTACTCTGTGTACATAGTATATGATACTGTGAGGGTTGTACCTCTATGTGGTAGCTGTATTAGCTTAGAATTTCTGTATTGGCTGGTATTATTGACTATAGAGAGGCCTGGTAAGGGCTGTATATAGGCTAATACCATGGGGCAGGTATATTTTTTGACCTAATTCTCATTTGTCTGGGGGTATGTTGCCTAATATTATTGAGATATGTTGTTTGTGAGGTTGTTCGTCAATTATATACCATGTTGTTACTTGGTTCTGGTGTAGATACTTGTGATAGAGCTACAGTTACCACGCTTTACTCTCATTACCTGTGGTTGGATGGATTATAATGTTGTTGGCCATGTTAGGCCTGGTTTTTCTCTGGTTGGTGACATGAAACATATATATATATATAGACACGCAGGCACAATCTTATATACTGTTATTAACTGCTATGTTCAGGTTTTCTCTGTACCTGAGGATGGGGTTATCTGTCATTATCTAGAGCGAGGTGATGGTTGTGTGTGTTTAGAGGGGCATGATTCTTGTCGTGAGGAACGATATGACTTTGGAGGTCTAGATCCAGATAGACTAGGGAGACACTGATTGTTCTTATGCTCTGAAACCTAGATAATGCACCCCGCGTGTCGAGTCTCCAGTGCCCACGCTGAGTGTTTGAGACACAGGTGCTGATTCTAAAGGGGTTTGAGAACCTACTCATATTCTTGGCGGGGACCCCGCTGGCTACTTTCAGAGTTTGAGATGTTGTTACTTGTTAAGAGGGATTTGTCACACTGACTACTTCGGGTCTGAGACCTTATTGATTATGATTAGGGTAATTCTTTCTCTCGCAAGGGATTCATCGCACCTTTATGATGTTTTGGGGTAGAAAGACCAAGTTGTTATGTGGTACTTTGGACTTGGCTAATTTCCCGTGGATCCACTCACATATACACACCTTGATTGTGCGTGGGTGTACCCTCTGGGCTTGTGGGTGCTCAAAAGGCATCCAGGTTTAGACACTAGGGCCTTACATCCACGTACAACCAACCCTTTGTTCCTGTGATATCGAGAGCTGGGTTCTATGGTGATTCTGTAGTCTTAGTTGTGCCCTAGTGTATCTTCTGGGCATAGGGAGCCTAGTTGGCATACATGCATAGATATTAGGGCCTTGCACCTGTGTACGACACTATGTTCTATTTGGTGGCAACTATGCTATAAGCCTACTCAATTTTTGTTAGTTGGTTCATTGCATACCACTTGAGTTGGTCCCATTAGGGTTCAGTGATTCTCCAGACTTGCTTACATCCTTGATCTGAGCTTGGTTAATTGGATTTGCGGCAGTTATCTATACTTGAGCTTTCTCTATGTACATTATTTCATTCATTCGACTAATGATGCCTATTGGGTGTCTTTTTCTGTTACTCACCCCTACATTTTGTAACTTCCCAGGTGCAGGTCCAGGTTCTAGCTGCGAGCGATGATTCTTGGGTGATTCGTGAGCATTCAGGAGACACTTGGTGAATACCGACAATTCTAACTACTTTGCAGTGTCCTTCCCTTTTGATGGCTGTATTTTTTATCCGGACATTGGCCTTGTATAGTATAGTGACTTGTATTTGTAGGAGCACTACTGGCTATGTATATTATGATATTTTACGTATATGTATGGTTGCGTGCTTGTGTCTATTGTAGCTCTGTACAGTTGACTTCCAAGTTCTGGGTAGGTTGGTTTTGATTATGTCGTTATATGTATTATGGTTGTGACTAGAGATCTAGAATAGGTACCCTGGGGTCGGATAATTGGCTTGCTTGTAGGCGAGATCTCACAAGCTCCATCATGACCGGAATTGGGTCGTGACATAACCCCATGTGTATTCTCAAGTCCACAAGACTTGTTCCTCTTCATTGTGGGCAAATGGCACGTAGACATCCTACAATGGCTAAAATAGACATTACGCCATTTACTACTCCAAAAAGGTCTACGACAAAATTAAAGCGGTAGGGATTCGCCACTTAAACGTAATGAGATTCTCCTAAACCTAGAAAATTGTACAATGTATTGGTTCACACTCACCATCCAACTGGAAAAAATTGTTAAGGACAAAATGCTTTCCCACCTTATCGCACTGTTACTGTCAAGCATATGCTATTTCTCATCTTTGGGTACACATAGTAGAAACTGAAATTTGCTTGAAGTCTTGAATAAAAAAGATGCAAGATCAGTGAACTGTAACATTCTTCATTCGGCAGCACAGTAAAACAGGCAATTACACATCCCCGTGTCCATGTAATGTATATGTATCAAACACAGATATACACCCTTAATACTGGGATATTTCCAATTTAAAGGTTTGTTTACATGGAAATGACTTTGTTTTCCAATAGTGAAAATTATCTAGCTGAAGGAATCCGTCAGTGGTCAAAGTAGACACTGTATGGGGATGATAAGTCATAAAATGACAAAATAACAAAGTCCGATGACATGAACATTATAACTCCTGCATTTGCCCGACCTAGCAGCTGTTTGACCTCGAAATTGCATGCCAATATACAGCTCTCTCCTTTCAATTCAAGTGGGAGAGATGGGCCTATATTAAGGTTGTCCCACACATGTTAAAATGGCATACATCGACTATTTTTGAAGAAGTCTTTATTGCAGAGACATAATTGGGTGTCCAACTATGATGACTGAAAAGGTATGTGTCCATCTATTTAGGTGCTAGCCTTATTGGGCAGATTGAGAATGCAACACATCGAGCAGCTTTCGCCAGCATGAACCGCTCATTTTCTGTCAACGGCCTCTCAATGACCTTCATAATATTTGCGTCCTAATTCAGATTAGATAGAAAAAATTGTCACTCCTCGTTCAATATTACATATAAACAAAAACTTTAATCCTTGGAGAAACTAAACTGATGACGGGAAAGAAAAAGAGACGTATACTAGATCATTAGTAAAACAGAATGTAGCATTATTTTATGCTAATTGCCAAAGGATATGAATGAGAAAATGTATTCATATGTTAACACGGGAATTAGATGTTTTACTGTTAAAGATTATCACCCTCCACCCTTTTTAAGGGAAGGATACAAAATTTAACTAACCTTCTTTTGTTGTTTAATGGAAGGCCTGACACTGGCAACATCCCCAACAACAATTACATTATTGAGATTTCCCCTTTCATCTCTTTCAGTTGGTGAAGTGGTTGAGTACCTCCAGTTTCCACTAATAATGTACTTATAAAGGTACCTGATAAACAAAGATAATACTTCATATGCAGCAAAATTTCTCTAAGAGTTAAAAACAGCAAAATAAATATAAATATTGACACAGGTACTATTTCAGGAAGGGAAAAGAAGCAGAAGGGTGAACTTAGGATTTGGAATGGTTGAGCGGAAAAAGACAATTCATATTGGATTAGTGGAACCTTGAAACCGAGATTCAAACTGCCAAGAATAGCCTATGGCATACAGGACAACAAATTAAAGTGGATTGTCACTTTAGCAACAAGAAGAATGAAACTAAATTAAAGTCACTTGTTTCAGGAAAAAGCAAAGAAGCAAAGCAGAATGATACTCATTTGCATGTAACTTGACAATGAAACTTCAACTGACTTCAGGTACAGCTCCCCAAAAAACTATATTTGAGAATTTTAAGAATTATTATATCAGTTTCTTTTATCTCTACAGAATCTTGATTAAATCATTGTACGGCGTCTTCATTGCAAGAACAGCCAAAACAATTTTGGATTTCTCAAAGAAGAGAAATGCGAACTAATAAGTTAAGATCGGCCTTTTGAGATTTGCTTTGAGGCAGAAAAAGACAAGGATAATAACCAAAAGCATGTGTTCGAGTAGCGATTTGGTGATACAGCAAAATGAATCATTTTAGAAAAGGAACAAGTATGAGAAAAGAGAGTTCGGCACTCCACACTTAAGCAGGATCATTATAAAAGCTTGACAATCGTGATGAATTCTATGGCTGACAGGAAGAGACAAAACTTACTTCCCGTGTGAAAGTCTAACTTCAGCCTCAAATCTTGGACCACCTTTGTGGACTGCCTTAATTGGTTCTTTCCAGTTACCTGTAAAATCTCCAACCAGGTAAACATCCTCCCCCTGTTCAAAAATGTCATACAAAGAGGTACTTATAAGTAATACCCCAATTTATAACACATATGGAAGCAGACAATAGTGTAACACCGATTATGCAACATTCATTCCCAGAATCAGTTTTGACCTTTGAGGGAAGATGTCAAGAAAAGACTGCAACATAAAATCTTGGTTCAGTTTCACAGCTGATTTTCTTATTCATACCAACATCTGAGTACATCACCGACTAGCATTGGAGATGATAAAATTGATTACCTCATGCCCATTCCATATAAATGTTACGGCATGTGTCGCAGGTCCATCATGTGCACCATTTTCCACCATAGCTATGAGATCCCATGTTGCCCAGGCAATGGCTGGTCTGCAACCAATATGTTTTGGATAAGGTAAATCGAGAATGCTCATTGTATATGACATTCTTTTTTATTCGCTATAAAATCTCAATTTTTTTTCTTTTGTGATTAGACTATATAAAGGCTAAAAAACAAAAAAAGCAAGAGTTAAGATAGGGATCATGACTGTGAGCTGACTAACATGTCATGGATACATATGAGAAATGATAACACAAACTTTCAAGAAGATACTCCCTCCCATCCATATTAAGTGAATTGTTGGGAGTTTTTTTATAGTTCAAAATAACTAATACGTTCAAAGTTCAAGAGAATTTTTTGGATTTTTTCCATATGTATCCTTCATTTAATGAGTTTCTTAGCTACTTTACATACTCTAGGATAATAGTTTGGAATAATTAAAAGGGTAATAGTGATAAGTAATCTATTATTTATGTCCTAAAATATTTTTCTTACGAGGTGTGCATACCCCAACAATTTACTTAATATCGAGTAGAGGAAGTAATATTTTGTATACATCATTATACACCCGCAGTCTTCCAACACTCACCTGCTCATGTTTGTACATTAGTACAAATGAAAATATGAGAAGAATTATTTTAATTATGCCCAAGGAAACGGCTTTAGGATAACGCAAATCAAGCCCAAGCTTAAGCACCAATATATTAAAGGCCCCAAAAATGTGAAGTACTGTACTATATGATATATCATATAATTCATGTAAATATTAATAAAAGAAGTCAGTTTAATGTTTTTTACAGTTTGATAGAGGTTGTATGATTGAGTAAATAACATATATATTCTCTTATCAAATTAAGAAGTATATTTACCATCTTATCAATTCTGATTCTTTCCCTGTGCGTCTAGTTTATTCTTTTCATGTTTATGGTGATTTCCCCAAGGCAAGTTCTGCAAAATGTGCAAAACTCGGTGGATAAGGAGCTCACCTGCCTACCTTTTTCCACTTAAGTACCATACTTTTATATATGGGAGGGTTTGATACCATGACGTCTGTCGAACCCACAGATTACGCATTGTGCTCTCACCACTAGATTAAAGCTAGCATTCTTTCCTATCATCATCATATGGATTTTTATTTTTTATTTTTTTTAATCATATGGATTTTACGAGAGAGGCTTAATGGCCTATTAATATATGGTAACATGATACACATGCAAGTGCTTATCTAGTCAAGGCCTCACCAAAAGTGAAAAATGGAACTGAATAAATATGAGAGTTGGGAGAAGAACCTGTCAGACTTGCATGAATGCAACCCAGTGACAAAATTATAGGCTGCATGAAGGGAAGTATCTGTTATCCAATGAAGGTAAGCTACTACACAAGCAGGAGATCGATCAAAACCAGTTGTACAAGTCACATAGACTCTGTGGTTTTTCTTCAATAAGCGTAGAAGAAGACCAACACAAAAAGGAAGTTTCTTTCTCATATCAAATGAATCTCCTTCTCTGCAAAAGAAATTAATACGCAGAAGGATTACATAGCAAAACCCAAGGAAATGGAATAAGGTTAAGCTCCGTAATTGTTAATCACAATATCCGAAGAAGATTGTGATCAATGAAACAGGCAAACTCCAGAACTTCTGAACAGCTAATGGTGCATCTACATAGGCATCACCATCACAGTTCCAGTACAACAAAAATCTAGACTTCTGTTAAAGAAGTAAGTGGACAGGAGGAGCTCAGGGGGCATGCTAAGGTACTGGAAGTATAAAACAGACTGTTAGCGCATTTGATGAAACTTACGATTCAAAAAGTAAACCTTTTCATTACCTTATGGGATAGTTGATCATAAGGATATTGAACCTTTGGCATGATTCGTTGATTATGTTGACATTAATTCCCCAATTTTCAGCCTCGATTCCACTCTGAAAATTCAGCACAGCAGTGATCCCCTGATGCAGATATTCATTGGGTCAGTTGCAAGTAAATGTACAAGAAACAAGTATCCTGATGTAGGTATGTGGGTTAGTGTAAGTAAATGAGCAAGCAAGAATTAATTCTGCAAAGGAACATTACATAATGGTAAGATAAAGGTGGGCACAGATGTGTCTCCACACTCATATCGAGATAAATACTAGAGTTGTTGTTGCCACATCCATCGGCATTCCAGTTTCTGTAGTTTTTGCTAGACATTTATTTTGATTTCAGAATCAAGTACATATATCCCTATTTCTATAATTGAATTTGCTTGTATTTGTTTAATATGGTCTTAGTCTCCATCAAGAAACTGTCTTCATGCTGCAACTTAAGTGTGGGACAACTATACATATTCTTGAAAACCCCAAGTAACTGCAGGTCATTTGCAGGCTGACTTCACCATATAACACCATTGATATACTATCGTTATGTATATATTTATTTGTTTCTTTTTGACCTGCTTTTAAGGGTTGGTAAAAGATAGTCATGATACTCTCAGTTCTATCAGATAGTGTTGAAACCTAGAGATGTACAGGAAAATCTAGAGATGGACAAGACACGGTTCTCAATATATCATTTGTCGACACTTAATGAAACAGAAATTGTAAAAACAAATAATTTTCAAGCCACAATTGCATAGCCGTGCCAAATCTGCACTGATACTTCATGAATAGGAAGGGAAAAATAAATTGTGTTCAACCCACAAAAGCATAGGCTCACCACAACATCTGACAGCATTTCCACATCAGATCCCTTTTGAATGCACGATCCCACACATATTTGCTCCGTAATCTGGCAAAGCAAAGCAATGTCCATCAGAACCAGGCAACAGAAAAGTATCTTTGTTTGGAAATAAAAAGTGCTACAGCAGTGGATGAAAATGGTATTCAGCAAAATCGAAAGGAGTAAACTCCTGGGGCTGTTCAATTTATCACAGATTGAATATTAATCATTTGAGTAAAGGAAAGTTCTACACAGAAAAATCTGAATGTCACACCTTGCTGTAGCGCAGACCAAGATCATGATTGTAATACAGTTCTCCCTTGGAACGATCCAAAGCCTTTACATATTCTTCCAGTGGGAAATTGCCATGCACCCATTCAGAATCTCCTATGTTTTTCTCAGAGAATATGCTGATAATTGGGCTAAATGGTAATGAGGGAGTACCGTTCAGCTTTCCTTCTTTCCTGATTTGATCTCCATCACTCAGAACATTCCATCCATTTAATGTTAGTAACTTGGGGGAAAATACTATAAATCCAGAGTTCCCTCTGCCCTCACAAGACGTTCGTAAGTTGGAGGCAAGAAAATTTTTGTTCCATGTAGCAACAGGTACACGACCTCTATTATACAGAATATCAATATCATTCATAAGATATAGCTGGTGGATAGGAAATGGGCAAAATGGTCTCTCAAGAACAAGGCTACAAGGTCCTGAGTTCTCTTTCATCATCTTTCTGCAGAAACCATAGAAAAATACAGTAAACTTGTTGAAACATCCCACTACTTCAGTCAGAAATGCACTCTTTAGCTTTTAGTTGTAGAGCTTAAAATTGGTATAACTTTTATGTTTCATACTCTGTATCGCCAAAGTCTTTGATCTCAATAAGCCCCCGACCTGAAGAGTCACTTGCCTTTTTCAATGTATCACCAACCATTATTATTCTAGATTTCTCAGCATTTCCCTGCAAATGATACTTGCACAAACTAAGAGATGCCTTCATACGGATAAATTCAATAGAAGATGCAAAATATTGGTATATCCTGGATTAAGAGGAAAATCTGTTCCAATTGGGTACAATGACACAGACAAACACCCTTTTTATTAATTTTTAATGCAAATGGATATATGGTATAAAAGGCAAAGTTAGTAGAACTTGCTGTGAAGGGCTAAATCCCCAATTGTGACGGTAGAAACGACTAACCGCATATTGTAAAATCAGAGCTATACAAATGTAAGGATGTTCATTGCGAAAACTAACTTACGCCTTTCTTAAGAGCATGAACGAAAACTTTCCCATCAACAGAAAGGGCGAAGCGAATACCAAGAGGTTTTTCAAGTGTAACCATATACTCGTTCAAATTCATCTTGAAAGGTGAAACGGAAGATGAAGACATCACAGAAATCCGCCGATATTGGCGTCGGTTTACTGCCGAACTAGCTGTTAACCGTTCATCGTTGAAGCACAACTCTACTCCCCAAAATGACGAGAAAATCACACATTTCTGCAACTTAACCGAAGAAGAGAAGTTTCCATCAAACGAAGAGTGATTAAGAACTGTGTAATTTGGAACTTGCAGTGAACACATTTCTCAGATGCTTGTATAAAATTCAAACTGCTATCCGTAATTCTAGCAAAATGAAAATCCCAGTAGTAGAGTAATTTTGTGCATAGAGATGGCAGAAGGTTCTAGGAACATGGAAGAAGATGATTATGAGAGATTAGCTGAGGAAGAAATGCCGTTTATTGGAGCTAAGAGTTGAGAGGCAGAGGCCATTACGTACACAACCCCCAACGCCACGTGAGATCCTAGAAACCCCACATACTCGTGCCTATCCTCACCTTTTTTATTTGGTCCAATTCACTCTCTTTCGACGCTATATACAAATATCTGTCAATTGTAATACGTGCACTAAGATTGTTTTATAGTGATTTTGCGAAAAAGTTTAAATATGCAATTAAATTTTAATAAAAAATTTATTTATGTTATTTATTAAAAATTTAGTTTAAATATTAAGAAAAAAGTTTATTTATACTATTATTTTTAAATAATAATTTTACAAAATCACCTCACATGTTTTAATTCGATCACATTATTTAAAAAAATAAATTCTAAATAAAATTAAAAAAATCACAAAATTAAGAATCTTTATTTAAATTTTATTTAGAAATAAATTCTAAATAAGAAAAAAAATCACAAAATTAAAAATTTATTTAGAAACAAATTCTAAATAAAATTAATAACAAAATCCAAAAAATTGAGAATTTTTTCTTAATTTATTTAGAATTTATTTTTTTAAATGACATAGCTGAATTAAAATATGTCAAGTGTAAAAGGTAGTTTTGCAAAATCAACATTTAAAAATAATGGCATGGATGAG
The DNA here is from genome assembly GCA_025642045.1 of Solanum sejunctum. Classification (NCBI taxonomy): domain Eukaryota; kingdom Viridiplantae; phylum Streptophyta; class Magnoliopsida; order Solanales; family Solanaceae; genus Solanum; species Solanum sejunctum. The sequence continues at coordinate 10,251,898 of JAOTQJ010000011.1, read as the reverse complement.
CCTTTTCCTTAACAACAATGACATATTGAGTCAAACTTTTAACATACGACATAAATAAATCTTTTGTTAAAGTTTGATGGCATATTTAAACTTTTTCCCTTCTATTTTTACACAATTTAGTTTGATTTTATATGGAACTTAAAAACCTTAAACAAATTAAAACTTATTGATCAAAATAAGTCATATAAATATAAAATGAAGATTTTAAAATTAAATTATTAATAAACATAAAAATGTCTCATTCTTTTCGATATTGACTAAAAAAATAATTTACTACTCTGTCGCATTTTATGTGTCACCTTTTCTTTTTGGTCCATCTCAAAAATAATGTTACCTTACTCTAGTTAGAAATAATTTAACATTAAAATTCTCTTTTATCATTAATGAAATTATTCTCAGCCACAAAAAATTATAAGAACTGATTTAGACAATAAATTTTAAAAGTCTTTCATTTTATTTTTCTTAAATATGATATCAAGTCAAAGAATGTCATATAAAATACGACGAAGTGAGTAGTAAATTGAGATAGAGAGAATACTAATTATTGGATTTTGACATTGTTTGGTATAGTGCAAAATGTTGTGACGTGGCGATGAAGTGGCCTAGTCTTAAGGTTACTTGTTAGAACCCCCAACCTTTGTGCTAGAAAAAAAATCATTAAACCAATGAACCAACTTGTCATTAATGAAATTATTCTCAACCACAAAAAATTATAAGAACTGATTTAGACAATAAATTTTAAAAGTCTTTCATTTTATTTTTCTTAAATATGATGTCAAGTCAAAGAATGTCATATAAAATAGGACAAAGTGAGTAGTAAATTGAGATATATAGAGAGTACTAATTATTGGATTTTGACATTGTTTGGTATAGTGCAAAATGTTGTGACGTGGCGATGAAGTGGCCTAGTCTTAAGGTTACTTGTTAGAACCCCCAACCTTTGTGCTAGAAAAAAAATCATTAAACCAATAAACCAACTTGTCATTTTAAGAATGAATTCCTTTAGCTAATATTTAATATATTTTTTAAGAATTATATAAGTAATATATTAAATTTAGTCAAATGACCACGGGATCTCATGACCCAAAATTTGATTTACTACTAAATTAGCCCCTGATAGCTACGACTTAGGGAGACCCAACTTGGCGGGCTTGTGATTCAAAGTTTGGTAGTATCTTGAGAAAATATGAATAATGATACGAAGAATGACATGATTATTATACCTTGGCAAGTAGACCCTTGACTAACGAGTAATCATTTTTCCTACGGTGACACGTAGTTATTAAAAAATGAATTTCTACTAGCGAGTCTCATGTCTCTACTAACAGGTGGGAGCCTCCAATCCAAGGTCTGCTCAGTGCTAAGTAAGCTCTCAACGGAATAGTCATATTCACAAATCACATAATTATATTATGTCATGGAAGGGCAATCTATTAACCCGTGTATTTTGAAGAAATCATAACCATAGAATAGTTACTTTGTAATAACTCATTAGGTCATTTTAAAGTGAAATCATCTCTTTTTCATAAAAGATTCCTTTCATAAATTTAAATAAAAAATTTTGAACTATTCAGTAACTATAGTGATTTAGTTAAGGGATAATTTTAGATAATTAATTAATTAGTGGACTAAATTATTAATTTATTTAATATTCTATATTGCTTTTCCCATAATTATTAAAAGAGAATTAGTAAAATTTATTTCTTTTAATACTTAATTATTTTTTAAAAAAGAAAAAGAAATCAAAAGAAAAAAAAAAGGAAGAGGAGGAAAGGTAAAAAGTAGTTGAATGCCCCCAAAAACTGAAAAACCAAGAAAAGAGGTGCCCAGCTGAAACAGAAAAGCGCAAGGAGAAAAAGAAAAGAAGAGAAGAAAAAGAGGGGAAAAGGGAAGAGAAAAATTGGGATTTCCATCCAAAGTATTAAGGTAATTATTCTCGTCCTTTCTATTGAACTTTTACGTGATTATGAATAGATTTTTAGGGTAGAAACACATACAATTTATGCTGAATTAAGAAAATATAGCCCTAGGGTTCTTATTTGGTGATCGAATAACGATCAGTTTTAGCTGAAATTTGGCGTATGAGTTTATTTTGTTATAGTAAACATAATTTTAAAAAAAATCATATTCAAATTCAAGGGCTCGGGGTGACTTTTTGACTCAATTTTGAGCCGAAAATAAATATAGCAATATGAGTGTTATTGGATTCGTATTCTTATGAAGATTATGTATTTGAACAGATTTTTATCACCCGAAAGCATTATGAAAGGTTCAAGTTTTGAAATAATTATTTGATTAATTAAGGCAAGTGAATTTCTCAACTATTGTTAAGTGTATAGATATATATATTTTCTTGTTGTTTGTGTTTAAAGCAATGAGACTTGGTGATAAATTGACTTGTTCTTATTGAATAATCCTAATGATGAAAAGAGGATAATAGAAGGCAACTTGCTTATATATTGATGTGTGATATGTCGAGAACGATTTGAAAGATTTATAGATTTATTGTTGAAGTTATATCACGATTATGTTGTTGTAAATTGTGTGCTGTTACTAAAATGGTCATCTCCTTTTTATTTGTGTGAACATCCCTATTTGCATTGATTCTGAGATAAGATTCTGACAAAGGTTATGTGAATTGAGGAAAAAAAAGGAACGTGTCACGTCAATTATAATTCGAGAGTCATGTCACACACCACGATGGATACTATAATTTGAGGGTCATGTCGGATGCCGCGACGGATGCTGTGATTTGAGGGGTGTGTCACACACCACGGAAGATGCATGGACTAGAAGTCCTCCATGGGTCCTGGACTGAGAAACAACAAGTGTGTATCACTCAATCAGACATGCATTACTATACTTGACACTGTATTGCATTGCATTACACACCTTTATCATTCATGAACTTGTGAGTGTTTTTTTATGGACTTGTGATGCATGAACTTGATCCTTATGTTGTTAATCTATAATTATTAGTGGGTTTTTATTGAGCAAAATGCTATGTAAATTATGAACTGTTAGGTTGGGCTAATTTTATGCAGGTTATGATTATGGATAGTCAGTTGCAGAGTTAGAATTACCTGTATTCTTTATTACTTGACTTTGCTTTTAGGAGTTCGCTTGTTAGGTTTTGTGTGGTTGGTACTCACTGTAAGGCTCCACGTGTTAGAAGGTATGTAAGTACCTAAGAAATGAAATCAGAAAATTTTCTAAGTACTAGTGGCTTTCACAAAGGGGCCTACGAGACTAAGTTATTCCATGGGTCGTCGCTTGTGCTCGTGAAATGGTTGGTAGACTTGGTAGAAAAATTATTTTCTAGAGTTTGAGGTATGAGTTACCAGCACTATCGTACATTGACTGATGGGTCGTATAGTAAGTCGTATTGTGGATTGAAGTTCAGAAAAAGTTTCTGAGGGTTCAAAAATATTATTAGACAAGACCCCTTCTCATGACCCGTAGAATGGACCACGACCCATAATTGGGTCTCATGGTCTTGTCCGAGATATTTTAATAAGGGACAGATTCAGCTTTTCCTATTAATCCAAGCCTAAGCTGCGTTATTTCAGCCCCCAATTAACCCCTTTCCAGCCTCATACAACCCTAAACTATTCCGCTCTTATTCATTCTAAAATATTCCAAGTCCCAAATCCCTCACAAAACATTCTCAGGTTTCTCAAGGCTTTCAAGAGAAGAGTCCAAGCTAGGATTCCGCATTTTCAAATCAGATTTCTTTCATTAAATCATACCAAGGTATGTAGATTTTGATTTGTGAAAACATTTCCTCCACAAAACTCGACTATTCCTCTTCCTTATCTAGTTTCAAGTTATGAAAATTTATAGAAGTTTTATGTACTCTTTTATATGATGATTTTACGAAGTAATATATAGTATTCTACCTTTATACACTATATTGCACTAAAATGTCATGTGAAATTTATGAATTTTTATGAGGGTTAAGGAAGCCCTAACTAAGTTTTATTTTGTTGTGGTGGGTTACTTTGAATGACTTGAAGGGGACTTGTTTATCTTTCTTATTTCCTAAATCTTGACTTTTGCAGGATTTTGAGCATATATGCATACCCACCATGTTTAACTAAAGTTGTGTGCCAAGCTTCTAGTGTTGATGAAAGCCTTATGACAAGACATTTGAATTATGAATGTTATGAATTTGGAGGGCTATTATGCATGCTATGAGATATGAGAATATTGTGAAAATTATGAATGATATGAAGCCCTATCTGATATTATGAAGTTTTGATTTTGAAGAGCTACTCTATTATATTATTATGATATTATGATTCTTTGCATGTTATAATTATAAGTATGATTTGAGTATTCTTTCAGATTGTGACCTAGCACTAAGAGGACCTTGGTAGATAACCATTGTCCCTTAACTATGTTGCCACCATAGATTTGTGAATTAGCTAATGGATCTATATAGCTCTTGTTGCATGATTCACCAAAATGGGTGGGATTCCTGTAAGGTACATGCTAACTAAAGTCTGAAATGGATGGTGTTTCCGTAATGCTCATATTATACATTAACTGAAATGGGTGGTGTCCCATAAGGTGTTATGAAGTATACTCTGAAATGGGTAAGTTCCCGTAAGGTGAGTGTTTGGTTTACCTTAGAAAAGTAGACTACTCCTAGTCCGGTGTGGAGTGAACATCGAGATTTCAAGTAGTAGATCGCTTGGTCTTACATATCGATTGTGGTCCCTTCTCATCTATGTATGATATGTTATGTGACTTGATGATTCATCATGGATATTTTGACTAAGGCATTGAACATTCATGACATATTGAGTTTATATCCATTAATTATGATTATGCATATTGTTTAATTATGACTTATGTTCTTTGTTGCATTGCACCCTGCATACTTAGTACATTCAAAGTACTAACACATACTTTTTACCTACATGATCTAACTATATAGGGACCAGAGCTCCTATTCACCCTTCTCCTCCAAGTGTCTAGCAGATCGGTTGAAGCTTGCTATTGGTGAGTCCTCTATTTCGGGAACTATATCCACTTACTTTCATGTTTATTAAAACTTATCTATTTATGGATATTTATCTTTTGAGGGTGAGTCCGGAGATGTCTTGGCCCTCGCTTCACTCATATTAGAGGTGTTGTTATATATGGACATGCATGTTATGAGCTTGACTCTTGTTATGTTTATGTATTATGGAAGACTCCCTTAGACCTTACCCTTTTGTTAAACTTGTTGAATGTTGTTGATGAGATAAAATTCCAAAGTCTCTAATTCTCCCCATAGCATGAGTAATACTTATTCACCTCTTAGATATTATTTGTTGTGTTTTCATGCTAATCCTCCTCGTTACAACATCTCCATAATTTGAGTTTAAAGTCTCGTTTTCCCAGAATTATGTATTTGTTATTTAATTATGCCTCCATAATTAAAGATGTGCCATGCATGCAAGTTACTAATGGAGACAATCTCATTGAGATGTTGGTAAAGTCAACCCTAATCTAAGAATGAACTTATAAAATTTCTTATGTTGAATATTCATTCCGAGTACTTCAAGAAATGAATCAAAGATTTTTCTAGACTAAGCTTGACATTTTAGAGCTAACTGTGCTGGTGAAATTTACATTCGAGTGTGTTCACTCAAAATGTTGACCGAAGTCAAAGTTGGCCACAACTTTAAATTTAAAAATAACTTATTTGCACAAACTCAAAACAAAAGCTTTGAAACCCAAATCTTTCTCCTAGACCAAAATGGATCTTCTATACCTAATGAAACTTTATTCTCATATGATACTCAAATATTGAGAAGTTGAATAAATTCAACCATTTTCATTTAAAGCCCCTAAAAAGAAAAATCTCACACCAAACTTACCCAACCACCTCGAGGAGTACCCCACCCAAGTTGACACCATACAAGGATTATAAAAATCTATAGGGAAGGATACAATTATAAGATCATACAAAAGTACAAAAATTACCTTGGAGGTCATTAGAACTTCACTACTAAAAGGACTTTCATCCTCAAAAGTCAAGAAGAAAGGCATACCTGAGGACTTAAAAAGGTAAGGATATTGAGTATACATATCCCTCTTGATCTAACAAGTAGCCTCCTTGAACGTACGACGTCTCTCTTAGGCCTTTACTAACAGAATCTCCTTTAACCTTAACTTCTTAACGTGTCAATCTAAAATGGTCATAGGCTCCTTCCGTAATGACCTGAAGGTCATTATTTATTTTTTTGGATAAAATTATCATATTATCCCTCTTGTTAGTGGCCTCAATCACGTTTGATTGATTTTAAAAGTTAATATTTGTGAATTTTTGCTCCAAGTTGAGATTTTTGCTAAAGATTAGATTTTTGAAGTTTGAATTGCCTAATTTTAAAAATTTTGAGTCAACAAAGATTTAGGCCTCAAAATTGAAATCATCGATTCCCTTAGTTTTAAAATATGAAAACTTGCCTAGGAGGGTTGCCGAAAATAGATTCGAAGTTGTTTACGAATTTTAGGTTTGGAGTTAAAAATTGAGTTAATGTTAGAGTTTGGTTTGATTTTGATCAATATTTTGAGTTTCAGTACCCATAATAATTTTTTTGACAGTTCCAATTCAGATCAAGGAGGCCTCAAATTTAATTTTTGACGATTCCTTTGTATATGGAACATCAAATTTAGTAGAGCTGCATATATTGTTTATATGTATGGTGTTTCAAATGAATCTCGAAGGTTAATTTCGAATCTTTGAAATTTGTTGAAAAGTTTGCTATGATTTAGTAATGCAGGCCTCGCTTCAGTGAAGGCCTGGTCGTTAAAGCAACTGGACCATAATAAAGCCGTTATAGAGACCAAACATCTCTATAGTGATGCTTGCCTGTTTTGTGAATATCACTATAGTGACAACTGAAAAGGGTTTTTATACCCTTGATTAACCATTCTGAATATGTTCTTCAATTTTTAACATTGAGAGCTCGGCTTTGTATGATTTTTGCTTGGTTTTTTGGAGGCTTTTTATTGCAAAGGTATTTTTCACTCCTTTTATCATTACTCATTAATTATTTCTTGTTTTTAACATCAAAGTAGAGTTTTCAATTGAGAAAATTGGAAATTTTTCATGAGCTTGGATTTTTCATGAAATTGATGATATGAACTCATTTCAGCTTCGTTTTCAAATTGGTTTCACTAATGGTTTCTTGATCATGAGAGAAATATTTTCATCTAAGAATTTTTAAATTTTGACCTTGATTTCTAATGGTGAATTTTTGGGTTATCTTTTTCTTTTCCCGAATTGCTTGATTTTGGTGTTGTTAGCTTCAAATTGTGATTGTGAATTCATTTTCAAATAGATTGTAGTGCTTTGAATTTGATTTGAAAGCGGAAGGCACTTTCAATAGAGTGATTGTTTAGCTGATTTTAGGCAAGTGGACTCTAATCGTTGTTGAGTTTAATTGAACTTGGTATTTTCTTTCTATATAAAACTTGGGGATTAGTGAGTTATTCTAACGTATACAATTTAGTAATGTGGATGTTGTGATTATGACATGTATGAATTGATTCATGAATTGATGCCTATTTGTTTTTTTATCATGAATTGTGAGTTGGGCTGGTAATGCCAATTGATGAGAATGCAAAAGTGTTCATGCTGATATAATTGTTGAACTTTGAGTCATGTTACATGGGTTTATCTATTGAAGTACTCTTTGTAAAATATTGAGTTTGATGCATATTTTGAGCATTTATTGAACTAAGTACTTGTAAAATACGGATCCAATAATGAATAGTCCTAAGTTATGATGAAAAAAAGGCTATTGAAGACTTGAGCTATGATATGATGTGATTATTAAGAAATGTCTTGATGATACAAGTGTTGAAAGAATAATGAGATTGATTAACGATTATTGAATGACTAGTTTATGTGAACATCATGCATATTCTTATGCTTGTAAAAGTGATCATTGTGCTGTGATAATATATACTTACTTAAAGTCCCATTGATGATGAAGAGCTAACACTACTAAAACTTGCCTGAAAAGTGATGACCAAAAGTGACGGACTGCGTGGCTTTTTTTTTAGTCAAAATTGACGGAAAAGTGATGCAGTCCAATTTGTCATTTTTTTGGTCAACACTTTTCAAAAATTGACAGACTACATCGTTTTACATTTTTTGTCGCTTTTTGAATAACTTTTTTTATAAAAGCGATGAACATAGAGTCACTGTCCGTCACATATTTAAAAATTATTTTAAAAAAATAAAGAAGCGACGGACTTGGGGTCCCTGTCCATCGCAAGTTTAAAAAATTATTTTTAAAAAAATTTAATGAAGCGACGAACTTGGGGTCCCTGTCCGTTCCAATATATAAAAATAAATTATAAATATATTATAAAAAGCGACGGGCTTATGGGCCCTGTCCATCGCTTTTCTGAAATTTTTTTAAAAAAATTTTTAGAAAAGCGATGGACATAGGAACGTAGTCCGTTGCTTTTTTGAAATTTTTTAAAAAAGAATTTCAAAAAAGTGACGTTCTTAGGGATGCAGTCCGTCGCTTTTTCTGCATTTGTTTTGACGGTAGAAACCTGCAGTTTCTGCTGCCCACCTGCAATTTACAAAATTATTCAATTTCAATCAAAATAAGTAATCCAACAGCAGCAAGAGCATGTACAACAACAAATATATAACACCAATCAAAATCAAACATTAAAAACGAATAAAATCCAACAATTATAACTTTTTAAACCAACATAAAGTTCATCGAAGTGTCCAAAATATAACTAAAGTGTCCAAACATAAGTAAATTGTCTAAAACATAACTAAAAGGAACCTATGGACTATTCTCAACAAACTCATCATCTTCACTATCATATTCGGGACTGGAAGGATGTGGTAAAAGCCTACGGGCGAGGTTGAGCACTTGTTCTTTGATTTGTACCACTTTCTTCTATTTCTCAACACTCCTTACCTCATAAGCTATGAATGCATTTAAAAGTTCATGTATTTTTTGAGACATCACAGCCAACTGAACCTGGTCAAGTGCCTCGACCTGTCTCGACTATCCAATGCCTTCTAAACTTGATTGGATTTGTCGTATATCATTCCTAGAGCCCATTCCATATATCTGACCTTTTTAGCTCCTGCCAACCACTTTCTCAGTCAAAATTTGTTGGGACAACTTAGGCGTAAGTTCGACATCATCTCCAAGTTTACGAACGTATTCTTGTACTCTTGCTGCATATTACAAAAATAATTCAGAGTTAGAATTAATACTATATATATATATATATGAAAAATAAAAGTTAGAAAAAAAATAATCTATATTGTTCGACCCTCAGCTCGACCCACACGTACGGTTCTAACTCATTATCCTTCTTTCGAATATGATTTCTCTTGAAAACCTCATGCTGAAATGGAACATGTCCCATTTCTTGCTCCTATAAAATTTAATAATATAATTAATTAAATAATACTCAATCAAAAAAGTATTTAAGATTATGAATTTAAACTTTAAATTTGAAAATCTTATCATCTCCTGAGAAATAGTCCCAACACTCTTTGCACCTCTAGTGTGCAACGAGCCACCCTTCAGACTTGCTCTAGCCTTTTTTGCTTAGTCATACAAGGCTTTAAATTCCTTGGTGTCCCAATATCGATGCAACTCCTAATATATGTGTAGCTCCAACCAACCCTCGGACTTTCTATCATCTCGCGCTTTCTTGAGCCAGCTAGATAGTCTGTAGCTCGCTTTCCTCTCAAAAGTCATCCTAATGACAATATTGTTCTTTTTGTCCCAAGTACACATAGTCTAAACAAATAATAAGAAAAGTGTTACATAATTAGTTAGATAAAGTATATTATAAGCAATAAACTTAATTTAAAATAAACATGTAAACTAATTATATACCTTAAACTCATTATACATGACCCGATAAATTTTGTGTGGAATCCCTCTCTACGAGTGATTGGGCTCATTAAACAACCTCCTAACATACTTCTGTAAGGCCTTGACAGCATGCTTCAATAGATGCGACCTACAAGAATAATAATAAACATATTAGTTCATTAACAATTAGTAATGTAGCAAAAAATAAATAATTAGAAGAATAAACTTACGAGGCTCCATTAGGCACTATCAAATCTCTCCCAAGCTTGTCTTGCTGGCTAGGGGCTAACCTTATGACATCTGGCAGCAGAAGTTGATGCCAAAGGATGGACATTATGCTGAGTCAATGGAGGAGTGATAGCCTCTTCACTAGAATCTTTAAGTCTGAGGGCTGGTAGATGAAGAGACTGAGATGAGGAAGACTGAACACTCAGAGATGGAGTACCCGAAGATGATAATTTGGGAGGTCATGGAATAGTAACTATGAATAGCAGCAAGGCATGGTCATATAAAGTAAACCTGGACTGTGATGAGGAAGAAACGTCGCGTGGTCTACAAAACTGGCTATGGTAAGTCAGAGGATCCATAGTCCCAAATAATACAACCTTAATGGTAGGAGAAGTAGTTGTCACCTAGAGAAATCAGGGAAGAGGAAATATGTCCTGGAATATTCTCATGATCAATACATGCCCTAGTATTTTTCTTCTTTCCCAAACTAGAACTATTTGCCCCAAGATGATCTCGAGGTCTAGGACCATCACCACCAAATTACATCTGTATGTAAAGTAATAATTGAATATATAAAAAAATTTAAATAAATTTAATGTTAGCCCAATAAATAACGTACATGCTAATTATTATGTATCACTCTATTCCTCCTCGCTTCTTTCATTTTTATCATCCACCAATTCTTCCTCCTCAGTTGTTTCATATTCATTGTCCTCCAGGTTTTCCTCCTCAAATGATTCATATTCCTCATTTACTTGTTCCTCAATGTTTGGTATTATAAGCTCATCATCAAAAACCTCTTCTAGTATTTGTTGAGGATGTTCTAGTGTGATTTTCAACTCAACATCAACTTGTTGTTAAACAAGTGTGACATCATTTTGGTATACCGCATCTAACACATTCTCAATTTCATTTAATACCATAGGCTTTCTCTTAATAACAACCCACCAATCAGCCTTATCTTTACTTAATAGATACAAAGCATAATAAACTTGCTTAGTATTTTGGGCAATAATAAAAGGTTCATAACTTGCGTATTGTCTAGTGTATTTAATTTCAGTAATATTATGTTGTTGGTCCACCCTTATGCCTCTTTGTGGTGGATCAAACCAGTTACACCAAAATAATATGATCTTTTTCTTAGGCCAACCAGAATATCTTAGTTCAACAATCTCTTGAATGACACCAAAATATTCAATAGTATGTCCATTACCATCGACATCACCTTGAACATATACACCACTATTATTGGTTTTCTTGTGCATAGAAACTTTCTCAGTTTGAAAATTAAAATCATTGATACGGTACTTATGGATTGTATCAAGTTGAGAATCAGGCCTGAGTGCAATCTCTCTCACAAATAGTGAATGTTCGATATTTGAGTATTCATCATAAACCTAGATATTGTATTAAAGATGATACAATTGGGTATAAAGTGAATACGTTATACTTATTGATTTAATATATTTAAACTTTCACACTTATATACCTCTTTAACCATATTGAAATTCTTGAATATATAGCTTCGTTGCCCCAAGTATTTACAAACAAGTTGTCATTGATAAATACATTTTTTGTGAGTTAGTTCTCAATTTTAACTTTATAATTTAAAGTTAATATAATTTAACACTTAGTCAATATATGGCTGAATTGTCACAGCCCAACCCCGGGGCCATGACTCGTGCCGGTTAGGCACCCATATTAAGTCGCAAAACCACAACTTAAAGTCTAAGAATCCTACCGAAATTTCGGCAGAGTTTCCTCTATTTTATTAACTAACCACACCTGCACAGAAACTCCAGCAGCAACCCAGACAACATTTCAAAT